>CM076574.1:325129751-325318050 GCA_034641835.2 Pinus albicaulis
CCAACCACTTGATCTGGGATCAAGTCTAGTGAGGTCTCGGACCTCCGCCTCACTTCGGCTCAGATGAACCAACTTCGCGTTGGTTGGAGACTCTTTGTGAGTCTGATAGAGGTTTCGGACCTCTAGGCTGAATTTGTCAGCCCGGGGATGATGTATTTGTGATTGACCCACTTATGTTCTGAAATAAAGAGGCCAGCAAAGCAAGTTACGGCGGATGACGCACGATGTTTGGATTGCACTAGTGGACGGAGTTCTCCCTAGTTGAGAGGGAGTGTTAAAATTGGACAACTAGGTCCAAACTCCGGGTTGTGCTGCTCAGATGACGATCCCAATATTTTTATTGAATTCCTCTTTCGGAGAGGTGTAAGATTGATCTAAAGATCATCTCGATCGGATGAGCAGAATATGTACTTTGAATTTATTCCACTTATGTGCTGGGTCGGCCTAGAATAAAATATTGACTTAAATGTCTTAAAGGACGTGTCACACACCCCTAAAGATTCCTATATATTGGAGAGACTTGGAGTTCATATGACACACATTGGTGTGGAGGAATTCTCTCTCTGTTGATGGCGTTGGAGCTGCGTATTCTTTGTTTGGGTTGTTCCGGGGTTATGTGTGACACGCTTGGCTGAATGACCTATTGGAGACTTCGCTGGTAGAAGCATCCTGCTGATCGCCGTAACGCCACCATTTCTTATCTCTGTCTCGGCTTGTCTTCTATCGATCTATTAGTATGTTCTATCTTCTTCAGAATTGTGCCCTAATCTGAAATGGCATAGAACATGACCAGAAATTAACACAAAGGCTATGCTCAATGCAAATCCACTAGTAGCAGACCCAGTCCCAAGCCCTCCAGTTGCAGGCGCAGGGACTTCCTCTAGTCAGCCACGACAAAGGCGCATAACTCGTCTATCTCAGGCTGGTAGGGCTATAGTTCCAATTGAGGATGTTGATTCAGAGGAGGACTCCGAGGAGCGAGTAGTTTCCCCCTCTAGTTCAGAGATTGAGGAAGAGGACATTGACTTGTCAGATGTTTAGACTCTACCTGCTAGCAGTAGTGATTATTCACGTTTTGTTGTGGAGGCCATTTCGAACCTCCTTGTTTATGTTTTTTTGTTTTGATCTCTATCTCATCATCATGTATTGGACAGTGCACTGCGTGCAATTTTGATATAATGGATATATTCATGAGCCTACTTTGATCATATGTTGTCTTTTGTCTATATTGTAATGTTGTGTTTGGAAACATGAATAAAAATCTTTAAAATTATGTTTTTTTACAAAAATTAATATTAATGTATTCAAAAACTGAGTCAATGAAACCGAACCTCGGCTAAATCGATGCAATAGCCTGGAGTTCGAGCCAACCTCGACCTATAGAAAACCCGAGTCTCAGTTTTTCACCACCCGGTTAGAAGAGGACATCATCTTTTGAAGACATCCTTTACCATCTAGGATCCAAGTTCACCTAGATTGAAGATTTCTATCTTAGAAGAAGTTCCTAACCTCTTCGTCATCATCAAGGAAGTTGTTGAAGGAGAAAATCACTTACTCAAGTAATTATCTATGACTTTATCTAAATCTATCAAAATGACTTAATGTATATAGAGCAACAAATTGGTTGGGTTATCAAACTTCAATGCATGGAAGAAAAGGACATATCTGAAGCTAATTGAAAATGAAGTTATGGGCTTCATAGAAGGATCTACAATTCAACCTCCAAAAGAAGACATTCTAGCATATATCAAATACATGAAGGGAGACATAAGAGCCCGAAGGATTCTTATAGAATCCATAAAAGACTCTCTCATTCCCTATGTATCAAAGCTAGAATCCTCAAAAGAAATATATGATAAATTGGTCGAACTATTCTCGAAAGGTTATACAAAGGAAATAATATCCCTGAGACAAAAACTATACAAATTGAGAATATCTAAGTAAGGAATAATTCCATATTTGATGGAGATTTTCGCAATACGAGATCAACTACTGAAGTTGGGAGAAGTAATCTCTGATAGAGAATACTCACTATGGTACAAAATGCTTTACCGAGAGAATGGAGAGGTTTCACTTCAAGAATAGATGGAAGAGAAGAAGCCATGCCATTCCAAAGTCTAGGTAAGATAGAAGAATCAGGATTGAAAGTAGGATCAAGTGCATGGAATCAAGCCTTTGCTTCCATGTCCAGGAAGAAAGGAAGATTCGGTAAATTTGGTCCTCAGAATAAGAAAAGTAATGTGGACAAAGTACGATGCTTTGGATGTAATGATCTTGGGCATTATCAACGAGATTGTCCGAAATTTAGAAAGGATAAGAGGAAAAAGGAAGAAGCCCATATCTCAGATATAAGAGAAGAACCTGATGCAAAGAAATCTAAGAAAGAAGAAGTGAGGGATCTCCACTATGATTGAGATCATCTTCTACTTTAAGTGATTTATGTTGGTTGTAAAATAGTATGATAAGAAGCAATGTATATTATAGCATCATGATCGAAGCATGGCGGGAGCTCTTGATAAAACAGCTCCTAGAAAACCTCACTGATGGAAGGCGGTTATCAAGGTCAAGGGTCATCATGAAAATTGGTGTTGATATTTTTCTAATGGAGTTCTCTATGAATTCACTGATTAGAAAGGAAGCAGAAAAGTTTCTTCAAGAATTCCATGCTACAGAATTATGGGATGTGATGACACATTGATGAAGCAGGCCAAGGGAATGAAACTCTTCATTCCAGTAAAACTGCTACAGGATGACTTAAATGAAAAAGGTATGAGGTATGTATATATTTATATGCTGACACTGGATGCTGTGAAGTCATGTCATATGGTTGCAGGTAATAGACTTCTATATTTAGAAGTATGATCTATGAAGGAGGATCTCTCGGTGCACTAACAGATGAAATCAACATAATATATCCTCATGGAATATGAGGTGGTTGTATATGCACGAGGAACTGGAAAATTTGTGAGTTCCTAGGAATTAAGAATGTGCAGAAAGGAAGAGATCATGAAATACAACCATGTCAAGAGGCATTGATCATCCGGAATCCAAGAAGATGTGACTAGGAGATCTCCTGGGAGGATATGAAGACTCTAACAGAAGTCTGGTAAAGAAGAAGACCCTTGACAAAACATATCATTAAGAGATGGGTCAATATGAATAAAGGATGTCGATGCCTACAGGAAGATGTCATGGCGAAAGATCATCATTGAGGTAACTTTTATTTTAAAAAGTTCAAATGTATATGTTTATCTGGATGAATTTGTGCAGGGTTGCTAATCATGAGAAAGGATGTATGATCCTTGGAGATGATTCGAAGGAAAGCAGCATGGCATAATGGTGGACCAGATGAGAAAGACTAATGAATCACTTTCTGATATTAGACATGACTCGTGACTGAAAGTGATGGATGATTTGTGCCCTATGAAGCCAAATGTTGAAGATTCCTCAATATCGAAATCCATGATATCGAGGGGAGGAATTCTTCATGAGCACCTGGGTTTCTCATCATTGTTGTTGCAGGACCCTGGTTGAGAAGGAGCCTGGTGGTAAGTTTCTTACTTAGAAGAAACTTGAAGTATGTCCTCCTGAGTTGAGAGAGAGTGACGTATGTGATTTTCTAATACAAGTGCCATGCACTAGACCTGCACTAACAGTAGTAAGTCTTAGTGAAGGCCATGTGGAGAGAATGGATAGACACATCATTCTGGTCTTCATCTGGAAGACAGAATGGAGGATTGGGTAATCATTTGGCATTCGATACTCTTTGAGAATGAGATAGGGCAACCAATATAAGAGTAGTCGAGAATCGATACTCTTTGAGGGTTGACTACCCAAGAGAAGGATTAGTCCAAGAATCATACTCCGGGAACACTCAGGTGGAGTATGTACCTGGAGATACAATGATAGAGACAATGCCTGTGGTGTCTATAAGCCAAAGTCATGTGTCTCGCCAACATTGTAGCCCATTGTCTCGTTGAGAGATGGGGCTGTTAGTCAAGGCCTTGCACTAGGACAATGTTGATTGATATGATGCTATACATATGCGATTACCAATCCGATTCTTCTTATGAGATTCTTCAGTTTGAAAGTGACCATTTTCCTGTATGAATACCTCCCTAGTTAAGAGGGAGTTTTAAAAAGTGTAACTAGGTTGGTCTTCATATTGACTTTGTAATTATGAATTTATGTAAAGTAGAAGACAAAGATAATAAAATATATTTTGTACTTGCTTCATGGGTTTCATGAGCATAGTACTGAATCGGAACCGGTGACCGGACCTATGGACCTAATGAACCGGTAACCTGACCGGAACCGGTCTGATCTAACCAAAGACTAGCTCGACTCAATAAACGAACCTGTTTTTTTAAAAAATACATTAAATAATTATTTGCTTAATAAATAAAAACTATTTTTAAGATTTGCAACCATGATTCCAAGCCAATAGAGACAAAATATGCAAAGTTTGCTTATTTATATACCATGCAAAGGTGAATATATCAAAATGGCACCGAGTGCAATACATATCATCGAAAAATACAAAAGCAATGAGGCTCCAAATGGCCCATAAAGTCCAAAAACAATGCTACAAGCTATGAGGCCATTGGCCTAATAGAAGACTACATATTAGTGATCAACAACATGATCACTCCTCATCATGATCAAAATCATCACCACTACTAGACAAGGGATCATCAACATGAGCTACATAAATAATATGGCTCAAAGTTTGAGGACTCCTAAAACTCCTCTACAACTTTAGTAGTAGTATTAGTAGCAAAAATAGACATCAAAACTACAAATCACTGAGCAACATGGTCTCTCATGAAACTCATCATTGATTCATCGCTACTAGAAATGGGATCATCAACAAGAGATACATAAACATCATCTAGCTCAAAGTCTTCAGACTTGGATTGCTCAACCTTATAACATGATAGAAATTGAAAAAAGTTTAACATGCCTAACCAATGATTTTGGTTTGAGTGAAGGGTTCATCTCCTCAACCTTAAAATGCGATAGAAAAAGATTAGCATGCCTAACCAATTGTTTTCCTTTGAGTGAAGGGTACATTCTTGTTAAGGCCACAGTAGGGGAGTTCAATAATCAATACCACCAACATCGACAAAGTTCAACAATCAATGCCACCAACATCAAGGTTCTTAAAGGACTTCATGCTCTTGATCAAATGCCAATCTCATACCCTTACACATGACATAATCAAATGGAAACAATGCAAATCCCAAAACCATGAAACCCTGAAAACCATTAAGTCTGCTGAATTTTGAGTGAAATCTAAAATTCTAGTTTCTCCATATGAAATCCAATGAGGTCGAAACCACTCTTAAACATCCTGAGTCATTTCATGGTAATGTTAAAATTTAAGTAAAAGAATTTAACATTACCATTAATTGCCAAAGGGATGTGTGATGAAAATGAGAGGGTAGGCATGCTTTTCTTAAAGTGGATATTTTTGGAGGAAAATAACCCTAAATTTCCCTCAAAAAAGCTCCAAAACTCAAAAAATTGCATTAGGTGGAGTCCATAGTTGGCTTGGCAATGAACCGGCCACTTTAGGATGGAACTGGCCTGTTTATGGTCAGTTTGACCATAAACCGGCCGGTTAGCACCGGTTGGACCCGTTTTTTTGGCGAAGAGGAGGGTTGAACCCGGTTTTTCTACCGATTTGACCCGGTCAGCTAATGAACCGGCCGGTTTGACCAGTTTCCAATTCAAACTGACCGGTTTCCAATTCAAACTGGCCGGTTTTTAATACTATGTTCATGAGCAAGAGTTTATTATAGGTTAGTAGACTTCTTCTTAATGTCTTTCTAGGTCTTTGTCTTCTAGATATAAATGTAATAAGTGTCATATATACATGAAGGATCTAGTCAAAAGAAATGCTCCAAGACCAAGTCCAAAAACCGTGAAAGAAAGGCTCTACCAGCCCTCAAGATAGCTCTCCTTCAAACGCTAGAAAAGATGTAATAAAGTTGGCACTACATGCAGTGAGAAGTCGGCCTCATATCAGTCATGTCGGCTCCCAAATAGTCACATCGGTTCACAAGTCAGGTTGGCTTATATACAGGGGCAAACAACTATTTATACCCACCTATGCTGCGCAGAAAAGTACAGTGAATGCAGATTCATCTGTGGAAGATTGCGGATAAGTCTGAAGCAAATGCGGACTGTTTCTGAGGAAGAAAAATGCGGATTTCAGAAGCTGTCAAATGCAGATTTCAGAGGCTGATAAAGTGCGGACTTCAGAGCTGAATCAAATGCGGATTTTAGAGCTGAATCAAATGCGGATTTCAGAGGCTGATTAAGTGTGGACTTCAGAGCTGAATCAGTGCGGATTTCAGAAGGTTGTGATAAGGGTTTACAACAGAAATAAGTGGCACATCAACTCGGTGCTGTGATGAATAAGTTGTCTCGGTTCAGCATGCTACATGTCTTGAGTGCAAGACAACAGTGACTCGGTATTGGTCTACAAAGATGCTAAGTGATGGTGCTAGTTTGAAGTAAGTACAAATCAGATGTCAACCACCTTGATACAGCAGTTCGGAGGAATTATGCTCAGCAATATAATGTCACCTATATGCATGATGATGCTCATTGGAGGGATGATGCCATCAGTGCAGATTGATGAAGAAAAGAAGGATGAGCACTGAAAGAAGACTCATAAGCAGTGACAAGGTCTTGGAGGCATTCATAGGTCAAGGGTTTGAGTCTTGGTCATGGTACTTGTCATTTGAAGATCTATAAGAAGAATTCCTTTCGGGTTTTCCTCTCCAAGAGGGAGAGGTTTTTCCCTGGCTCTAGGAGCCTAATTCTTGTGTCTAGTGCCTTTTGATAATTGACTTGATGAAAGATTTAATAAGCTAACGAAGAGAACACGTAAGTAACTCAAGTAACCTCACAAGTAATTATCAAGAAGAGAATTTTGAATTAATCACTAGCCCTCCAAATTCTCAACAAGAGAGAAAGCACTCGGCACTTCCATGAACTCAGGCTTCTACTGCAGCAAATCCCATCCAACAATGACATAACGTGTGGAAAATCCTCTAAACTCTCATGAGTGATTCAGAAACCTCATGGCATGACAGGGCTGCGAAATTCACACTCCTACCCCTAAAAATCACTTACAAAGCCAAAGCCTTGTTTCAAGCAAGCAAATTTGGGATTCCCTACCCAATTTGAATTGTATCTAAGGGTAAGAGACAAGTTGGAGCTTAATGAACAGCAAAATTTGAGCAATAAACTGATTTTCATTAATGTCTTTTGAAGTGATGGTCGGGGAGTGATTAGAGTTTCAGAATCACTGATAGATGTCCTTAGAATGGTGGATGAAAAAAAAAAACATGGGTTATATTCATGAGACCATTAGAGCTTCATATAGGGACAGGGAGGGTACATACATGGTTCTTTAGAATATCACTCTTGACAAGCAGCAACATCAGTTAGCTCCATAAACTTTTTCTTGCTGTCAGGTTTAATCTAATCCCATCCTTCCTTTGTGATTGATGAGTCGTTCAATGTTGGTTTAGAAGTAATGGGAGGCCTGTTCCATTTGCATTCAGAGGATGTCTTGGGATGTGAGGAGCTCCAAAACTATAAGAATATTGAGGGATTGTTATAATATAATTGCAATCCATAAAAGAAGACCCTCTTAGGGAATTTCTTAATTTACTTTCAGTTTCGATTTAATCTTTATTTTTTTAAGAACTTTAAACTTTAATATATTTTCCTATTGATATCATCATTGGCATATATGGTATTGTACATGCATAGAGGAACGACTTTGGTAGTAACACTCTTGAGCTTCGCAGGCTAGCTAGGGTCAATGGCCAGTGCTTCCTGCTATTACCAGAATTGAGTTATGCTTGAACACACACATTTTAAATACACGATCTATTAGCACAAAAGTGGGAGTCCTTCAATGCTGATTTAGAAGTGATGAGAAGCATGTTAGATGGAGGGATGACTTCAGTAGTAACACTCCCGAGCTTCACCGGCTAACTGTGGTCAATGGGCAGTGATTCTTTAATATTATCCGTAAGCAAGAATCATACTACGATTGAGATGCATAAGGTTGATCCAGGTATCAAAATGGATAGTTGAGATGGAGATGCCAACACTTTGAGAAATTTTCAGTTGGCTAGCGTCGAGCAAATGGACTTCTGATGGAGGTTCTAGGGTCGATTGAGCAAAAAATGCACTTCTGCTATTCTTATCCAGAAAGCTTCTGAGCCTGAAGTATTTGCAGTCAAACAAGATCCTTTTTGATCAATTGCACTTTGGCTACCATTTATTGAGCAAGTGCTAACAAGTTTGCTAGTAACTCGAAGAAATGACCATATTTAGGAAGCGATTTACACGTTAGAAACAAAACAGCAACAAACATTTACTGAAACAAGAAAAAATAAATGGAATGAAAACGGTTAGCCTGGTAGTTTGAACTGAACAGGTTATATTTGTCAATTTGAGTACACTGTAAAACCTTTATTTTGCAAACTTTAACGATTTCGAACTGGTTTGAAGGTTTTTTTTTTTGGCCGTGCAGAAATCAGGGCATCCTTCAAATTTTGTGCAAAAAATCTTACGGGTGAGCAAGGAATTGAGCGTTGGCGTTGTCCCAGCGGAAGGGGCACACTCCAAACTGCACAACAGCAAACTTCTCTGCGGAATCCTTGAGCTTTGAGTATCGAACATTGAATGTGTCGAATTCAAAATTCTCCCGCCAGGGTGCACTGGTGACCCCCGTCATCTCCAAATCAATGGCAATGAAATGGGCATCACTGATAAGCACCCGAAGTTCCTCCAGCGCCGAAGGGAAATTGACTTTGTTCACATTTGCCATTACCAAATGCTGCGATGTTTCAGAGCAAAATAATCGATTTGATTGCAATTGAATTGAGACGGAAGACAACTTTCTGAGAGTTTGAGATAAAACCCTTGACAGGTTTGCTCTCAACATCACTTCTTTTGTACTGTTATTGCTATGTACGGCTCATAACTTCCACTTCAGTTCTCTGTGGTTTCAGGATTCGTGTGAGACGCTATTTCAGGTCAAGCACACTCGGAACCTATCCCATCGGATGAATCTGCACGAACTTTTGAATAGGCCATCAACCATGGGATACGCATTCCAATTCCAAATCACTTCACTGTCTATCCCATCCGATTAATCTGCGAAATGGGCTATCGACTATCAAACAGTGCATCTAATCAATAATCCACAGGTTTGCGAATGGTTTAAGCATGTTGCTTGGACAGTTGAGTGGGATGGGCCTGCAGGTCACAAGAGAGGTTTCCTCTCTTACGAGATATGATGTTCAAATGAAGAAGTAAAAGAGTTTAAAATTAAGTGTTTTAAATTTAAAGATAGAATTTTTATTTTTCATATGAATGATTGAATGATATTTTAATGTCCATTACACTAAAAATAGTCTATGGGATCACCAATTTCTTTGTTTTTTGCCTTCTGCAATTCAATCATTTTCTTACTCAAATTGATGATGAGCTAACCCAACCTTATAACAGTTCCATCACTGAAAAGACAATGCCATGGAATTGATGTTAACATACTACGGTAACTGTCCCTGATGTCTCTGAAAGCGTCACATTCCAAAGTGAAATGTTTTTCTGATTCCACTGCCCCAGAAGTGCAAAAAGTGCATACCCTTTCTTCCCAAGCTTCTTTAGGTCTCTTCCACTGTCCCGTTTCACACCGAAGTTGATGTGAGTTAGTTCTTAATTGAGCTATAAGAACCTTTTCCCTCCACGGAATGCTAGCTCCAATGTATTCTTTTTGTTGGAGATCACAAGTGGGGTTGAATTCCTGAACACGATACTTCTTCTTTCTACCCGACTCTTTTCCCCATATACCCTTACGGAACTTCTCTAGCACAAAATTCTTTAATTCCTTGCTATCTGTGGGACATGCATTCAAGTAAATATTCCATTTTTGCATCCATTTGTTGTTTTGTCTCATCCATGATTTCTTTCTTTCACTCATACCTTCATTGAAGATAACTTTCGGTCATCTACCTTCTCCCATTTGCTCCATTCTCTTTAGGTACCTTATAAGACGCACCATGGCAATTGCTTCGATGGGCTCTACCCCTGTTTCACTCAACATTATCTCATTGGGAACCAAACTTTTTATTTTGAACTTGCTCATGATCAAGCGTTTTTGAATTTTTTTTAATGGTAAAGTTGTAGTCAAATTTACGTGAAAGAAGAATTCCGTGTTCATGAATGAATAAGGGGATTTATATATCAAATTTATATTTCAGTTAATTATGATTTTTAAATTAGATTATTATTTTTTTTGTTACGGTGATTTGTTAGGAGAAAGGATTGTTTGGGGCGCTCACCACCTTGCCACTTCCTTTGGCATTTAATAGGGGTGGTGTCGCTTGCATGTTCTTTTACGATGGACATTTTCCATAAGTTTATTTACTTTGCGCAGCGTTCTGTGGACAATGATTATATATGTTGGTTCTAGTTGTTCTTTTTGTTATTGGTGGGATTTTTGTTTTGGTATTTAGTTAGGCTCGGCTCATATTTAGGGGGTAACTTTGTGATGCAGGCTTAATCACTTATCAGTGATAAACCCATTTATTATTGCCCAGGTTCGCTTTGCCAATAAGTGATAAACCCATTTATTATTACCCAGGTTCGCTTTGCCAAGCCTTGAGCGCTTCCTTCAATCCATGGGGTGTCTCCAAGTCAATTGCCATATATATATATATATATATATATATATATATATATATATATATATATATATATATATATATAGGTGTGGCCCTCTCCATAAGCTTCCACCGCTTGACTTTTCCTTTTGCTTCACATATACGACCAAGCCTCGTGTCTTGGTCCCGGGCCTTTTTCCTTGGCATGTAGTTCTTCACTTTTCAAGATACATCATCTTGGGCTTAAGTCACCTCAGCATGTCCAACAATACGCGCAAAACTTCCCTTCTGGAGATAGACTCCGGGGAATGGGAATTATCCCCGTCAAATGTTGTTCATGACTCCCATTAGTTGTCATCCCCGACCCTTTTTAAATGTGTGCAAGTCTTTTGCCTCTAAGAGGAGTCACCAATCATGTGGTCCCACTTTACTCACACAACAAAGTTCCACATCCCCCCAACACTCTACGTATTAGCCAACCTTACACGTCATACCAATGCCAAGACATCTTGGATGTTTCTTCATATGCTCTTCCTTCGGCCTTCTGGGAAAGACCCTCTCGGACATGTCGGCCCCGCATCTATCAATTTGCGTGTTTATTCCAACATAACCTCAGTCTCGTCTCCTTCCCTTTGTCAAATGATAGACTTATGTCGACTTAAAAAAAAGGACTAAGTATTGTCTCCTCCACTTATACACTCTGACTCGGCTCTGGTTATTATTTTCGCCTCTCCTCCGCCATTCCAACAACTCTAAATTACGTAGGTCTATCAACTTCAACTTGGATTTGCCTCTATCTTACAGTTTAATGGAATTAATGGATATCAGACGCGGCACAACACATATGCAGCTTCAGTTTGCAACTCCCAACTTTACTCTATAACTATTGTTGCCTTACATTGTTCTTTTCTATAGATCTTGTTCAATTATCACATCGAGGATCAGTGGTCTGTGTTTTTGCACACATCAGGGAAGAACCGACTCCACAATACTTGCATTTTCAGAGCACTTTCTTTCTTGAGCTTTTATTTCTGATGCTCCCTTGTTATCATTCCTCTACATATACAAATCATTATGCTTCCTCTTCTCATACTTACATAATGTCTTGCACTATTCCTCCTAAAATTCTTATACACTTGCATCAACGAGATTTAATATCGACAAAATATTACTTCATCAATAACGAGAGCGAGAATCACAAACACTACGAGAATTCATAATTCACGAATCAAAGGACTAATTAAACAAAATGCTTCTTCAATTAAAACATACAACAATATGTAAAACACAACTTAGGCTTGATAATACATATATTTAGCCTTCCTTTTCCTAGCCCTTAGTTGGCTCTGCCTGACTCGATTCTCTCACACCTCTCTTTCACTCTTCTCTATCACACCATTCTCATTCTTTTTAGCTACATAATTATACAAAGGATTCTAAACTAAATTATGGTTCAGATCCATAATTTCCTCAACAGACTAACCATTATATCTCCTAGATCTATTTTTCCCTCAAGAGATCTAATCAACCCTGTGATCTCTCCAAGTCTCTCAATTATTCTCGAGACTTCTCCTATCTATAAAATTCATCACTTATATACATTTTCTCATGAAATCATGGGAAAATACCATTAAATAAATAATTAGGGAACCAACTCCCTTAGTAAATGAAAGACCCCTATCTCTAGTCAAAATATATTTTGACTTGGAGGTAATATGCTCTTGCATCATACTCCCAAGGAAAAAAAATTCATGTTCTCCTGACCATGTGCTGCTATGGACTGATAAAATCCTCGTGGATCCTAGATTTTATGTTGTAGTTGATCATTTGCTATGTCATGTTGTTGTAGCTTTGTTGTTGTCTTCTTCATTTTTCTAGGCTTCCAAACTTTATGTTGCAGTTCTCCTCCTTCCTTGCCGATGTAGACTCATTTATTCATCTATAATATGTTGTCGTCCATTATTCTTTGTCTAAAATACTTCCTCTGAGGCCCTTTCAGCACCAACTTCCTCATCTCTTCAATTTTGATGTCTAGTTCGTTCTTTGGCTGAAACAAGTCACCGCTTCTCTGCAGAACTTTGTTGTTCTTCTTCTTCACTAACATTCTAGTATTTGAAGCTTCATTAGTCACCACTTGCATTCTTTCATCCTTTCCAAAGATGTTGTATTTATGTTGGGACTTATTATCATTGTTGTCCACTAGTTGTTGTATTTCCTCCATGGAAAACTCGCCCTTATATTCCTTTGAATTGCTACAATCCACCATAATTTCATTTATTTTGCACTTCATCTTCGAATTGTTCAGTTGGTCTTCCAAAAAATTCAGTTTTGTTGTAACGTCTTCCATGTTTACTTCTAATCCTTTTATTTTATGGTCCTTTTTTATTTCATTTGTGCCATCATTATCTTCCACAACAACTTCTATTAGTTGTTCATCTTTGACATGTTTGGACAAACAAATCTTCCTTTAGCAGCTTCATTTCCTCATCAATTTGTTGTCCATCATTTATGCAAATAACAAAGTTAATATTTTGTTTATCACCAGCAACAAGTCCTGCATCCACACACCAATTATCAGATTTAAAATCAATATGGCCTTTATCTTCCATCAATGATTTGGACATCATATGTTGATGCTCTAAAGAATATGTAATGCTCTGAAATTGTTTCTCCTCATCTTCTTCATCATTATCACTCTCTTCAAGGATTGATCCATATTTTGGTCCACAAGTATATCCTACTTCTTCCTCATATTCAGTTACTCTGAGCTTCCTTAACCACGTTCTGATCAAATGTCTCATATTCTTCCGCAGTTTCCTCGCATACAATTTCTTAATTGGCCATTGAATTGGTTTCCTCCTCAATTTCCATCCATAGTGCTAGTATATTTCTTTGTCTTGAAACCATTGCTTTATCCTATTGAACTTTGTTCTTATCTCAGCCATTTCCTTCTCCATTTCTTCTTTACTCCTCTTACCAATTACCTCAACGTTCTTCTTATGGTTGTGACTTTCCTCTGAACCCTTCTCATAACTATCAACAATCGTCTTCATTTCTTATTTCAGTGAACTCTCCTCGTCCACTTGTGAGATGCAACAAGCCTTCTCCATATTCGTAAAAAATTTGTTATTGGTATCTAGTACCAAGTTCTCCTTCTTGGTATCCTCTACTCTCTTCTCTTCCTCTTGGCGATTCTACCTACATTCTCAGTTTTGGAACTTCCGTTTTGACAACTTATACCCAACCTCAGCTGGAATTTGTCCTCTTTTTGGTCCTTTGCAATAGAACCTTGTCTCGTGCACTTATGCTCCTTAACTTTCAAAGCTATTAGGATTTTGCTTCTTCAATTGCTCACCTCCTCTTTTGAGAACATTTGTTGTCCTCTCTCCTTTTTTAGAAATTCAATTTATTTGTTGTTGGTGATCTGAATTTATGAAGGAACGAAATGAAATATAAATTCAAACCAAAAGACAAAGATACAATGAAACAAAACTTCAATTAATAAATAGAAACTGCTGAAAATTTGTTTACATACATAAGAGAAACAAACTAGCTCGAGCAATGGTAGCTGAAGAGATGTGATGGCTACATGCCTTCTGAAATGTGTTACAATGAGGCTCTAAGGCCTTTTTATTATTGAGAAACAATGGAAAATCCTAAACATCCGAGAACCTAACCCTGGGAGATGAAGCACAAAAAAATTGTGGGCCCCGTTGGGGTTAGTTGGAACGTCAACTTCCCGAGGTCGTAACTTTGGCATACGATATATGTTTGGCACATGTATTAGAAGGATATTTCTCGGTTCATGACTTTTCCGACCGGGAGAAGATTATTTTTGCACTCCTCAAAGCTACCCCCCATTTCAAGTACTGGTGGGAAACCTACTGTGAGAAAAAGGACGAGATAGAACCCTCTCTGTTCTCAGCCGTACCCACTTGGAATTCTTTCTGAGATGCCATCAAGGAACAATATTATTCCATGGGGAGCTATGAGGAAAAGTACATACAATGGACTACGCTGCGGCAACAAAGGGATCAAGATGTGCATGAGCTAACGAATCTGTTCCATACCCCGCGCACAAAGTTGGGTATCAAAGATTCAGAGAAACATTTGGTGCTAAGTATCATGGTTGTCTGCATAGATACATTCAGGAGGAAATGGAGTTCCTCGACATCTCCTCGCCTGGTACGACATACCAGTATGCTGCCAAGATTGAGCATAAATTCAAACAGAAGAAGCGAGACTTTGGATTTGTGAATCAAAAGCAAGGGAAAGGTGCCCCCAAACTGCAGAACAAAGGACAAAGCCAAGGCATGGCAGCCCAAGAAAACCTGCCAAAGACACAAGCAAAGAACAACACCGCGAAGCCAAAGAAGGACACGGGAAAGTGGTGTGAGTTCCATAAGAGCTCCACTCACAACACAAGTGAGTGTCGGGCCAAGCAGTCGTTGGTGGCCGAGATAAGGGCTTCTGAATCAGATGCATGCTCCGACTCTGAATCAGAACCTGACAAGGTGAATGACAAAGGGAAGCGGATTATTGATGCAAAGCCCAATGCCATTGTTTCCACTACGAAGATCCAGGAGGAACTAGAAGATCCAAAGGAGGCAAAGCGTCTCTTCCACTCCCAGAGGTGGGTAAAGGGCTCCCCGCTACGGTTCATTGTCGAAAATGGAAGCCAAAAGAACCTCATTTCAGCAGATGTCATGAAGCGGTTGGGCTTGCCGACCATAACGCACCCACAACCATACACCATCGGGTGGCTTCACCAAGGATGAGATCTCCGCGTCAACCAGCAATGTCGCCTTCCCTATAGCATCAAGCCCTTCACGGATGAGGTATTGTGTGACATTGCTCCTATTGATGTTTCTAATGTATTATTAGGCCAACCATACTTGTGGAAGCGACATGCTGTGTATGAGTCTCGGCCTCGCGCTATTTTTGTTACTTTGGGAAATAAATTGTACAAGATACCAGAGGTACAATTGCCTCCCACTATCTCTTTGGTTACTACAAAACAATGCAGTAAGCTCATTTCCCAAACCAGGAAATTTGTTTTCTTGATGATCCGCCCCCAGGATAAGAAGAAGACTATGACCACGACCTCTAGACATGGCTCCTCTGCACGACAACAACAAATGGAAAAGGTTGTGGAGGAGTACGGGGACATCTTCACCTCACCCACAGGGGTGCCTCTACACTGTCAGGTCAAGCACCCCATTGACCTGACCCCAGGTGCGCTGCTACCCAATGGACCGATCTATAGGTGCTATGTTCTGGAGAATGATGAAATCAAGAGGCAGATTTAGGAGCTGCTGCAAAAAGGTCACATCCGGCCAAGTTCATTGCCCTGTGGGAGCCCGATCATGTTGGTACAGAAGAAGGATGGGACTTGGAGACTCTATATTTATTATCGGGTGCTGAATAAGATCACTGTCCGAAATAGGTACCCGATCCCACGGATTGATGACCTTCTAGACCAACTCAAAGGGGACAAATATTTCAGCAATATCGACTTGAAGTCTGGGTATCACCAGGTACCAATCGAACCCTCTGATGTGTGGAAGACTGCCTTCAAAACTAAGGAGGGCCTTTTCGAATGGCTCGTCATGCCTTTCGGATTGACAAATGCTCCCACAACCTTCATGAGGTTGATGGATGACATCTTGCGTCCATTCACCAACTCATTTGTAGTGGTATACTTGGATGACATTCTGATCTTCAGCCAAACTTGGGAAGAGCACCTCCACCACATCCAAGAAGTCCTCCAAACACTGCGACAACACAAGTTGTGTGCCAATTTGGAGAAGTTCGCTTTTGGCATGACCCAGGTTCAATATCTAGGATACATTATTGATGAAAGGGGGGTGCATGTGGATCCAGCCAAGATCCAATTCATTCGGTATTGGCCAGCCCCAACCACCCTAACAGAGCTCCGCAGCTTTTTGGGCCTTGCTAATTTCTACCGCAGGTTCGTGTTGGGATTCTCTCATATCACTTGGCCCTTGAGTAAAGTCACCAAGGGAGGAGCGAAAGAAAAATTCTATTGGTCGGAATCTCAACAGAAGGCGTTTGTAGAATTGAAACATCGCCTTTGTTCTGCCCCAGTGCTCACATTACCAGACTTGCAACAACCATTTGAGATCGAGACAGATGCCTTTGACTATGCTATTGGGGCAGTTCTTACTCAACAGGGGCATCCAGTGGCATATCACAGTGAGACATTGTCTGACACAGTTCGAAAGTATCCCACTTATGACAAAGAAATGTATTCCATTGTGCAGGCTTGTCGACAATCGAAGCATTACATTTTGGGGAATGAGACAATCATCCACACAAACCACCGACCCCTGCAGTTCATACAAACACAAGGGAAGTTGTAGAATGATCGCCATCATAAGTGATCCACATATTTGCAACAATTTCATTTGAACATCAAGTACAGGAAGGGTAGCACCAATAATGTTGCAGACTGCCTCAGCCGACCACCGATCATGGCCATAACCACCGCTCTCAACTCTTGTGGACATGAGACTTCTGATTGCCCGCTTCTCTACAAGAGCGATCCAAAATTCAGCTACACACACAAGGCACTCTTGGGGGGTATGCAAGTTCCAAATTTTCACCTCCAAGATGCACTATTATGTCACCTGGGACACCTTTGTGTTCCTTCAAGCAAGCGTGCCAAGATGATATGGGAAGCACACTACAGTCGAGTCGCTGGGCATTTTGGGGTCGAGAAAATAGTGGCAGTACTGCAGAAGTATTTCTATTGGCCGAACCTTCGACAGGATGTCGGGAAGTACATCAGATCCTGCACTGCTTGCGCCATTGCCAAACTGACCATCAAGAAGCAAGGGCTCTGTACTCCGCTACCTACCCCTAGTTGACCTTGGGAATCCATCTCCATGGATTACATGTCAGGCCTTCCTTCTACTAAGCATGGACATGACTATGTTTTCGTGGTCGTCGACAGATTCTCAAAGATGGCCATTATGGCGGCCTGCAAGAAGAATATCACAGCAGAAGCCACTACTAAACTCTTCTTTGAACGAGTGTGGGTGCACTTTGGGATCCCACAGTCTATCATATCAGATCGTGACAGCAGGTTCCTTAGCACATTTTGGTCCAGCCTCTGGTCAATGTTGGACACCAAGCTCACCAAGTCCACAGCTTTCCATCCCTAAACTAATGGCTAGACAGAGGTCGTCATCATGATGATTGTACACATTCTGCGCATGTACAATTCAAAGCATCCACGCACATGGGATGAGAGCATTCCCTATGTACAACACATTTATAACCAGGCTATCCACAGCTCAACCAGCCACAGCCCCTTTCAGGTGGGCTTGGGATTCTAGCCACTATGTCCCATTGACGTAGCCATGCCATTTGCAGCTACTCAGGCCGATTCGGCTCATGTCCAGTCTGAAGCTGACAAAGCAAACAACTTCATCGAGCGCATTCAGCACATTCGCCAACAGGTTCATGACATATTGGACAGAGCCAATGCTAAGTACAAGCAACGACATGATCAACATCAGGTGCCACACAACTTCCAGGTGGGCGAAAAATTGTGGCTACATTTGCAGAAGGAGCGCCTCACTGGACCCCAATGTAAGATTCTCTCGCTCCGATATGGGTCGTATACCATCACCAAGGCTGTAGGGAACAATGCCTTCGAGCTCAGTATTCCACCATTCCTTGGCCTGCACCCAGTATTCAATGTAGAGAGCCTTCATCCTTACTTCCCACCTCTATTGGACACCTCTAACATTGCAGAAGAACTCACACCAAAAGAGTTAAACCTAGACTGCATGGAACAAGCCACTATAGATTGTATCATGGACATGCAAATCAAGAACACTCGCCGACAGAAGATCCAACTGTATCGAGTTGTCAAAGATGGCCAACTCCTGCACCAAGGCAAGTGGTTCACCAGGGACCAAGTTCAACAAAATTTTCCTCATCTCATGGAGGAACTCAACGCAATGGGGACCATTGCTTCCTAAGGGGGGAGGAATGATCCAGGTGGATATTGCTGGCCACCCGCCTATTCCACTTGGGGCCCCACCATTGTCTCTTTCAGTTTTTTCACAACTTACTATTTTTAGCGGTTTTTCGGGTCCTAAACTTCCGGAACCGTTTTGAAGCCCCAAATGGAGATAGTATGCCGAAGTTACGTCCCTGGGAAGTTGAAACACCAATTTACCCAAACGGGGCCCATAGTTTTGGCGCTTCATCTCCTAGGGTTAGGTTTTTGGACGTTTAGAGTTCTCCATTGTTTCTCCATAATAAATAGGCCCTCGAGCCTCATTGTAACACAGTTCAGAAGTCTGTAGCCACCACATTTCTTCTTAGAGAGTCGCTACCAACACCCTAGCTATTTTATTTCCATCATGTTTGTCAGCATATTTCTGTGATTTGATATTAATGAAATGAAGCCTTATTTCCGTTGTATTTCTATGTTTATGGTTATTTTTGTATTATGTTGCGTTCCTGCATAATTCGGATCAGTGGTCCACATTGAATACAGGGTGCAAGCCAAGGAATGGGGGGATACTGAGCTCGAAATCGTTGTATCCCACAACTTTGGTGATGGTGTAAGGTACATATCATAGTGGTTGAAGCTTCCGATGGGCTCTAAAAATGTGCTTTTTCTACAAATGCAACAAAAAATTGTCGCTCACCTGAAACTCATGTGGCACTCGATGTTGATCATGTCGTTGTTTGTAATTTCCATTGGATTTATCCAAGATGTCGTGAACCTGTTGGTGGATGCGTTGGGTGCATTCAATAAACTTGGTTATTAGCTTTAGAATGAACATGGGTATATTCTTCCTGTGCAGTTGCAAGAGGCGGGGCAACATCAATGGGACATAATGGTTGATATCCCAGACCTACTTGAAAGGGGTTGTGTCCAGTCGAGCCATGGATAGCTTTATCAGAACCATGTTGCACATAGGGAAGACTATCATTCCATGTTCGTGGATGCTTAGAGTTGTACATGCGTAGCATTTTCATAATCATCCTGTTGACGATCTCTCTTTGGTCATCAGTACGGGGGTGGAATGTAGTCGACTTGGTGAGCTTGGTGTCTAACAATGACCATAGGCTTGACCATAATGTGCATAGTAACATGTTTTCCCGATTTGATATAATGGTCTATAGGATCAAAAAATGTATCCACACTCAGTCAAAGAAGAGCTTGGTAGAGGCTTTTGTTGTGATACTCTTCTTATAGGTAGCCAATATGGACATCTTAGAAATCTATCGACAACAAAAAATACACAGTCATTGTCATGCTTGGTAGAAGGAAGTCCAGACATATAGTCCACAAAGATGGATTCCCAGGGCCGGCTAGGAGTAGGCAGAGGATTATACAAGCCTTGCTTCTTAATGGTTAGCTTGGTGATGGCACAGACAATGTAGTATTTGATATATTTTCCAACATCTTGTTGGAAATTTGGCCTGATAAAAATACTTTTGCATTATTTCCATTGTCTTATCTAAACCAAAATGTCATGTGACCCGAATATAGTGCACCTCCGACATCATCTTGGCACACTTGCTTGAAGGAACATGAAGGTGTCTCAAGTGGCATAACAATGAGTCTTGGAGGTGGATGTTTGGAATTTGCTTGCCATTCATCAGCATCTGGTATGTGGTGGTGAATTTTGGATCATTTTTGTAAAGTTGCGGCCATCCAAAAGTCTCGCGCCAATAAGAGTCAAGAATAATGGTCAACACCATAACCAGTGGTTGAGTGAGGCAATCTGCAACATTATTGGTGTTTCCCTTATTGTACTTAATGTTCAGATGAAATTGTTGTAGATATGTGGACCATTTATGATGGCAGACATTCAACAACTCCCCTTGTGTCTGTATAAACTAAAGAGGTCGGTGACCTGTGTGGATGATCCTCTCCTTCCCTAAAATGTAATGTTTCCATTGCCAACAAACCTGCACAATGGAATACATGTCTTTATTGTAGGTGGGGTATTTCCTAACTGTTTCAGAGAGTGTCTCACTATAATAGTCCATCATATGCCCTTGTTGTGTGAGAATTGCACCAATAGCATAGTCAGAGTCATTTGTCTCAATTTCAAATGGTTGTTACAGGTTTGGCAATGTGAGTATTGGTGCAAATCAAAGGTGATGCTTCAGGTCAACGAATGCCTTCTATTGGTCATTTGACTCAAAGGCCAGGTGATATGAGAGAATCCCAACACGAACCTTTGATAGAAATTGGCAAGCCTCAAAAATTTGCAAAGCTCTGTTAGAGTGGTTGGGGTTGGGTAATCCTGAATGATTTGGATTCTATCCAGATCCACATGCACACCTTGCTCATCAATAATGTAACCCATATATTGGACTTGTTTCATGCCAAAGGTGCATTTCTCCAAGTTAGCACATAGTTTGTATTGCCACAAGATTTGAAGGACCTACCAAATATGTTGCAAGTGATCTTCCCAATTCTTGTTGAAGATGAGGATGTCGTATAGATATACAACCACGAATTCATCAGCCTCATAAAAATTGTAGGGGCATTTTTCAACCCGAAAGGCATGACCAACCATTCAAAAAGGCCCTCCTTGGATTTGAAGGTGGTCTTCCATACATATGTGGGTTCTATTGGAACCTGGTGATAGCCAGACTTCAAATCAATCTTGTTAAATTACTTGGCCCCTTTGAGCTGGTCAAGAAGGTCATCAATCCACGGGATCAGATACCTATTCCTAACAGTGATTTTATTTAGTGACTGATAACCAATGCAGAGTCTGTAGGTCCTATCCTTACAATTGGTCTCCCACAAGGAGAGGAACTTGGTCAGATGTTCCCTTTATGTAGCAACTCTTAGATCTATCACTTTATTTCTTCATTTTCCGAGAAAAGAATGACGGTATATCGACCCATTGCGTAGAGGTGCTCCAAGAGTCAAATTGATCGAATGCTTTACCCGACAGTGAAAAGGTACCCCTATGGGTGAGGAGAAGATGTCCCTATATTCTTCCACGACCTTAATCACCTCCTTCCACTGCGTGGACGAACCCTTCCCACGGGCCATGGATGTGGCCACAATATTCCTCTTACTTTGAGAGTGAATTTGAAAGAAAACAAAATACTCGGCCTCGAAGATGATCTTACTGCATTGCTTAGCAGAGATCAAATAAATGGTGGTATGTGGGGCTACCTCCAGTCTCTTGTATAGCTCACAGCCCAAAGTAATAATAACAGTGTGAGGCATGGACTCATACAAAACATACCTCTTCCACAAGTAAGGTTGGCCTAATAATACATCAAAAACTTCAAGAGGAGAAACATCACAAAATACCTCGTTCGTCAAGGGCTTGATGCTATAGGGAGCGTGACATTGTTGGCTAACATGGAGATCTCATCCTTGGTGAAGCCACCAATGGTGTATGGTTGCGGGTGTGGTGTGGTCGACAGGCTAACTGCTTAACAACCTCTGCTGAGATGAGGTTGTTGTGGCTCCCAATATCGACAATGAACTGCAACGGAGAACCCTTCACCCACATATGTGAGTGGAAGAGATGCTCCCCCTCATTTGGATCTTCGGGCTCAATATTTTGGACCTTGGTGGTGGCTGTTATCTCAGGTATGTCAATGATCAAATAACTCTTTCATTTGTTTTCCATTAAGTCATAGGTCAAAATTTTTACTTTTTCGAACCAATTCTCAGAAATAATTTTGGTCACTCAAGAGGTCTAAACCACGTGTGTTGCTCCTTCATTTCATTTATCATCACCATTTTCAAGTTCATCACCATCATTAGTTTCAATATCACCATCTCCATCATCATCGCTGAAGAGGTCTAGGGTTAGGTCACTCCATCTCATATAGGTCAAGTCTAGGTTCATCTCTGCCTTTGAAAAACATTCAAAATTTCACTGAACACAGGGCAACAACCCTCCATTCCATTCATATAACCCTAATTAAGGAGCTAGATTGTTTATGAAGATGGAATAAAAGCCACTTCTCTTGTTTCATAGGCTCAAGTTCTAAAAAGTTCAAAACATCTCATCTCTGTCTCACTGTTTCATGAAAAATTGAAGAATTTTGTCTCACTATCTCATTTAAAAGACAAAAAAGTCATCATTGATTGTCAGAGCTCCAAGGGAGGTCATTTTGACCTATAGTCCCAATCAAATGCAAAGAGATCCATTTCAAGCTTCAAAGATTCCTTTTCTGTCTTGAAAAGGTCATATCCAATGTGAAAGTTCAAAGGTGTGAAAAGATTTCAAAGTTTTGAAGAGAAGCAGTCTCACTGTCCCCATGAAAAGGAAGAAAATTGTGTCTTTATGTCTCATCAAGGATCTATAAATTCATCCTCAAATTTCAAAGAATGAAAAAGAGATTCATTCTTCCCTCATATCTCATTCAGAGGTGTAAAAAAATCCATTTTTAGGTGAAAAAAGGTCAAAAAATTCATGGTAAATGTCATGGGAAAAGGTAAAGGGGTCATATTCAACTTATAAAAGGAAAAGGAAACTTCATTTTGTTCATTATTTACCCTTTCATGTGTATGAGAGAGCATTTCTCTACTTCACTTACCCTCCATACTCTCTAAACTCTGAAGCAAATGACTTGTGTTACGTTTCTGGGCATTGTATCTCATTATAAAATGAAGTTGTTACGCTCCTTTGGTGTGTAAAACCCAGTTGGTATGCTCTTGTGGTGTCTAAATCCCATTTTTTATGCTCCTATGGTGTATAAAAGTCATTTTTTATGCTTATGTTGTGTATATTACCCAGTTGTTACGCTTCTGGGAGACACAAAACTCAGTTGTTACGCTTCTGTTTAGAGGAAAATTTCTGACATTTTGAAGCTCAAAACCCTCCAAAATCTCAAATATTGTCAACCATCCTTTGTTTTAGCCTCCATAAAATGTAATCAACCTTACATCCTACTGTTGTGGGTGATATTTTGAAGGTTTAAATATTTTTTATGTCATTTAATGTTTTACCATGTGTTCATTGTCCATAGATTAATTTTTTTATAACAAACCCTAACCTACCCATTGGATCTAAAAACCCTAACCAATCATATCAAACATTATTCTTACATCCCATATGCCCCACATATACACTCCTATCATCTACATCACCATCCATAAAATGTTTCGCACCATCAAACCCTCATTCTAGCTTTTCAACATAGTGAAGACACTGAAAAAATAGGGTGACTGTCTTTTAGGGTTTTGACTACTCTACACCCCTACATTTTCCCTCATTCCACTTGCACTGTGGAGATAAGATTCCATACTACTAACTAAATTTTTATCAAAATTTTAAATTAGCTTTGTGGTCCTCAAACATCAAAAACTCTTTTTCGCTAGTTTTTTCCCACAGTCAAAATTGGGAAATGATTGTGTTTTGAGGTTTTGACCACCCTAGACCTATCCATTTCCATTAATTCCACCATAATTTTTAATTAAAGACACTAACCTATGCACTGATTTCTTATCAAAAATTTTACTCAACCCTATCACCCCCATTTCATCTCACTAACTTACCCTACTATCACAGGGACAATTTGGCTTCAAAATCAGTTTTTGAAATAATGGAGATGAATTTTACAAAACTGAAAGAGGTTTTTTTCAATAATAGGGAAAATAATAAAACCCCCTTTTATTCTATGCACATATGTTATGGTTTGAGAGAAATTACAACAATACACTTGGTCAGGGTCATTTTCTACAATTCTAGACAAGTTGTCTTCAAGTCAACTTTTCAAGGCTTTGAAATAGGGGTTTGTAGTGCTTGGTGACTCCATTTTGTAGAATACATCCTAAGATTTCCAACCATAGCACTCGCAGCCCCAAAATATTTGGGAAGACCTCAAAAATCCCTCTCAAAGGGGTTTGTTATGTGTATGGAACACACTGTTACACTTCTGAAACACACTAGAGTGACCTTGGGAGAATGGATTTTTGAAGGCCTTCCCGTGGTCCATTTTGAAAAATTCAAGATGTTCTGGAAAATAGACACAAAGATCTAATTTTTAATTCTTTTATAAGTGGATTTTTACTTCTCAAAGTTCCTAAAAATTTCCTCCAATTTTTTGTTATGCTTCTGCAATTTTTTTTTTTTTTTAATCTTCAGTCAGAATTGTCATAGATCAGCATTGGATTCCCTCAGGACACTTGTCAAGCTCAGAAATGATCACAAATTAGAGGCTATGAGTTTTTATTAGAGTTATTAGTTTGTTTTTTTCTTCCTATTATGATGGAATTTGTAGCTAATGTAAGGGACAAACACTCCTATTTTGTAGCTAAAATTGAGTGAATGGTTTCTAACCTCCCTAGAAACTAGGAAATGACTCATATTTTTCATTTATGATCCATTTTGGATAGGATTTAAACCTAGTGAGGTTTCATGGTCTATATAATCTATAAGTATACTCTCTTTTGTCTTTGTTGGGGTTGTATAGTCTGATATTTTGTAGTGGGGCTCTTGTAACCAGTTTGTGGAATGAAATCAGATACATATTTGCAGGATATATTGTGAGATACTTGTAGTATGCTTTGGAACATATGTTTTTCTCATGTTTACTTATTATATTATGCTTAATTCCATGTCTAATTATTCATATATGTCTATCTTGTAATTTTGATAGCATAATTCATGCTATGCATGCTCTGTTTTAGACAAGATTCACCATATTACGTTTATTTTCTTCTTAAATTGAATCAATTCACCTCAATGCTTATTCAATATCTAATTAATATTCATCCTATACTCAATGATTTATTAATATGTTTATAAACTACCTATTTTTCCTCACACACTCTCTATAGGTTCACCTCGATGTTCAGACCTAAAAACCTCATTTACAGTCCATTCACTGACTTTTTTATCCAGCATTCAAAACATAAACAAATTCTACTTATTAAACTTACATACCTAGCTTAAAATCATTGCATACTCAACCATTCATTTGATTGCTTAAAGTGACAAAGAGAGAGCCCTCTCTGATCTGGGTAGAAAAAGCTGTGTGACCTAAAGTTTTTTCTGTGGTTACCTTTCTCCAATCCTATTGTCAACCTTAGGAACTTGGGGAGAGTGATAAGATTCTCGGCGCTGTTGCCGAGGAGTGAAGGTTAAATATTTCTCAGGAAATAACGACAAATATTAGCTCTGATTGTTAATGGTGAATATTTTTCAAGCACAAGAAAGGTTGTGCATCATTCACTTGGCGACTTTAGTGTCAAAGAATCCAAACGTTCAGAGTTTTCATGGCGACTTGAGTGTTCAAAAACCAGTAGCTTGAAGAATTTCTTGGTGATTTCACTATTTTTAAGATGGATTCAACTGCTATAAGGTATGTCCCTATGAATCGTGCTAACATTCCTTGTTTTACAAATGGAATTCCTTGCATAGATTGGAAAACTTATCTACTGAAATTCATAGATGGAAACGAGGATGAGGCGGTTCTACATCTGGTTAGATTTCGCATGCATGTATTTAAACTAAAGATTGAGTTTCCTAAGGATTTCTTGATGAAAATTATTATGGCTACCCTGGAAGGGAAAGCAAGAGCATGGTATGAAGAGTTACCAAAAAGAAGCTTATGTTCTCTTGAATATTTCCATAGAGTATTCTTCAAGCATTATGAGAAGTCTCATCTTTATTTGTCTCTTTTACAATTTTTTTGCGATTATGGTGAAGGTTTTATTGCATATCTGAAAGGAATTGGTGATATCAAATGTATGGATGATGAAGAGATATTTGGTGCCTTCTATGATTTTTGCTTACAACAACAATATGAAGAAGTTAATCACTTTGATACATGAGATCATACTCAGCACACAGTATCCTCCTCTTTGATTGATGAAGAAATCGATGATGTATATTGTCTAGATGATCATAAGCATTCCCCACAAGAAACAATTCTGGCAGCAACACAACACTCTGATCAGCTAGAGGTTAAGGAAGAAACTCAATGGCTTGAAACTAATCAAGAAGAGGAGAATAATGAAAACGAACATGTTATTTTAGATCTTCTGGGTGTACATATTAGCACTATGGTTGTCGAAAAAAGTCCTCTTGCCAATCATCAGGTAAAATTAACTGAGCATATCATTTTTTGATTTGTAGTAGTCTTATGATCCACAAGAAAATCTCCAACAGACAATATTTTCTTTGATAATTAAATATCAATAAGATTTGAATGATGAAAGCCAAGTTTTATTTCACGATTCTAATGATGAGTTGCAACAACCTCAACAAATTCTATGTGATCTAGTTAATGATGAAGGCATCCTAGTTGAAAATGATCTTGTTGTTTTGTTAGATGAAATTCAAGAAAATTCGGAGCCCTTATCTATTGTGGATCATGAGAATGAAAAATAGCTTTCTCTCACTCCATTTGTTGGGAATCAGTTTCAACATATAGACAAACCAACATTGTGGAATAAGGTTTCTTTTCCTTCTCTTAATCATCCAAAAGATCATATCTTGCATGCTTTCCATGATCCTCTGGTGAGTTTGTTGCAGTCATCAGTAGAGGAAGAATTTTCCAAGTTTGTCAATACAGGTATTAGATCTAGTGAAAATTTTGAGTTGTCGCTTTCATTTTTCTCCTGCCTGCCATTTGCTTTATTGGTTACACTGGAAAGATCATTTCACATGATTGCACATATATCTTCAGCAGTCGGGTGGTTTTCATAAGAATTGGAAGCCCTCAGGTCTCAATGCTATGCTCCCATCAATAAGTTTTTTAAGTTTTGTTTCATTCAAATTCAATTGTCAAGTTAGATTCAAGTCATTTTTTTCTAGTCAAAGTCATTTCAAGAATTAGTTCATCATTTCCAGTTTGTCAAAGTTTTTCAAAGTCCAGTTTGACTCCATCGCCCAATGGTAAGGCTACCTGATCTATAGTGTTCTTGACACCTCATAAAGGAGTTTCCATCCACAATTGGAGCCAATTTTAGCCCAGGTATGTCAGCGATCAAATGACTCTTTCAGTTTTTTTCCATCAAGTCATAGGTCAAAATGTTTACTTTTTCGAACCATTTCTCATAAATAATTTTGGTCACTGAAGAAGACTAAACCATGTATGTTTATTCTTCATTTAATTTATCATCACCATTTTCAAGGTCATCTCCATCATCATTTTTAAGGTCACCATCTCCATCAGTATCACTGAAGAGGTCTAGGGTTAGGTCACTCCATCTCATATAGTTCAAGTCTAGGTTCAACCCTACCTTTGGAAAAATATTCAAATTTTAACTGAACACAAGGCGGCAACCCTCCATTCCATTCATAAAAATTGAATGAAGGATCTAGCTTGTTTATGAAGATGAAATAAAATCCACTTCTCTTGTTTCATAGGCTCAAGTTCTAAAACATTCAAAACATCCCATCTCTGTCTCATTGTTTCATGAAAAATTGAAGAATTTTGTCTCTCTGTCTCATTTAAAACACCAAAAAGTCAAAATTAACTGTCAGAGCTCCAAGGGAGGTAATATTGACCTAATGTCCCAATAAAATGCAAAGAGAGTCATTTCAAGCTTCAAATATTCCTTATCTATCTTGAAAAGTTTATATCCAATGCGAAAGTTCAAAGGTGTGAAACGATTTCAAAGTTTTGAAGAGGAGTCTCATTGTCCCCATGAAAAAGAAGAAATTTGTGTCTCGATGTCTCATCAAGGATCTATAAGGTCACCTCAAATGTCAAAGAATGAAAAATAGTTTCATTCTGCCCTCATATCTCATTCGGAGGTGTAAAAAAAGCTATTTTTAAGTGCAAAAAGGTCAAAAAAGTCATGGTAAATGTCATGGGAAAAGGTAAAAGGGTCATATTCAACTTATAAAAGGCAAAGAAAACTTAATTTTGTTCATTATTTACCCTTTCATGTGTATGAGAAAGAATTTCTCTACTTCACTTACCCTCCATACTGTCTAAACTCTGAAGCAAACCACATGTGTTACATTTATGGGCATTGTATCTCATTATAAAATGCAGTTGTTACGCTCGTGTGCTGTGTAAAACCTAGTTGTTACGCTCTTGTGGTGTCTAAAAGCCATTTTTTACGCTCCTGTGGTGTATAAAAGCTAGTTGTTACGTTTTTTTTGTGTACATTACCCAGTTTTTACGCTTTCAGAAGATACAAAACTCTGTCGTTACCTTCTGTTTAGAGGACAATTTATGGCGTTTTGAAGCTCAAAACCCTCAAAAATCTCAAATATTATCATCCATCCTTTCTTGTAGCCTTCATACAAGGTAAGAAACCCTCCATGCTATAGTTGTGGGTAAGATGTTAAAGGTTTAAATCTTTTTTATGTCTTTTAATATTTTACCATGTGTTCACTGTCCATACATTAAATTTTTTTTATGCAAACCCTAACCTACCCCTTGGACCTAAAAACCCTAACCCATCATCTAAAACATGATTCTTACATCCCATATTCCCCATCTATATACTCCTATCATCTACATCACCATCCATAACATGTTTCAAACCATCAAACCCTCATTCTAGCTTTTCAACACAGTGAAGACAAAAACCTCCTTTAGTTTATGCACAAGTGTTATGGTTGAGAGAAATTCCAACAATACAGTTTCTCAATGTCATTTTCTGCAATTCTGGACAATTTGTCTTCAAATCAAGTTTTCAGGGGTTGAAACAGGGGTTTGTAGTGATTCATGATTGTTGTACATGAAAATCCCCTCTGCAGATAGAGTCGATCCCTCTAGCCCTAGGGTGGGAATAGCAACAAGGGAACATGTTGGTTTCTAGATTCCTAGTTCATAAACAAAATGCGGATTGGAATAGATGTCCTACCTCAATCCAACGCTCTTGATGTAGTACGTTGCAATGATCCCTCAATTTTTTTTCTTCAAGCCTTGCACTCCATTGGTAGCGATATTCATACACCTTCACAAAGATCAAACAAACACTAAAAGCATATGAGCATACATATTTATTTACAACTATCCAACTAGTCAAGGAGAGTTAGAAAATTTTAACATTAACATAGACAAAGATGGAACTATAAATCAATCATGTCATATTAATATATAAAAGGTAGTTTACAACTTGCACCTTGACGTTGTAGACCTTCTTTGACGATTTCAGTCAGGCACGTCTCAAAGCATTCATTTGTTGATTCATCTCAAGGAGGCGAAAGGCTCAAACTCTCTCTCACAACTATGGACTATTCTCTGTTATCAACTCTTTGTCTACTCTAGCTAGAAGAATCAATGGGATGAAGAGGAATTTATAATAGTGGAGGAAGAGATTTTGGATCCACTTATGGTGGAGGAAAGGTCTATCCCTTTGAGAAGTTGAATTTTTGGAGGAACTAGAAGGCCTAAGAGAGAAACTCGACCACATATAGTCGAACAAACATCCATGACTCTGCTCACGAAGTTGTTAGATATTAGAATATTCATTTCCATATTAAAAAACTTTCCAAAAGTAGCTCGGCGCGGGGGTCCTTCAGAGACAGAGCGGCCATGGCGCAAGGGCTAGTGTAAATATGGCCATCAGCGTTAGGACATAACTACACAACAGCGCCAACCCAAAAGTATATGTTTTAAGAGTCTACTTCAAGAATGGTCCACAGTGATTTTGTTCCTGGCATGTTAAGGGATGAAATGACATTAATTATGATGTGTGACAGTAGACTAGGGTCACTAAGATGGTCCTCCATTATTCATAATATGAAATGCAGGGACGGTGGAAAAATGTTGTGTAACAGATGCCCCCTAAAGCGTGAAGTTTGAGAGAGAGGGAGGGGTGAAATGCTTTATGATTACATGCCCAAACTAAAAATTTGCCTTCGGAGGACCTGCAAGATCAAGTACGACTGACATATATGATACATGAGTACAAGGCATGGGCATAACCAACCATAATAGATAACAGGTAGTAATATCCATCGTATGGACACATCTATCCAGTGAGAAGGATCATAAAATAGACTCAGGTATGGTCGCAACCATCCAATCAGAAGAGTCATGTATACATTAATGGCAAACCAAATCGTCCCACGACCTAGATTTCATCAGACAAAACCTAAGGTCTTGCTCTCCGTCCCGACCCGAACAAGTACAAATTCAGGCATGTGAATGAATGAGCTGAAGTCGAACATGCAATAAAGTCACCTGATTACCAGCTGATGATGGAAGTTTTTAACAGACCCGAGAGAAACCACCAATAATGGCAATGGTCCTAAAGGTATCACTAGTACAATCCATAGAATGTGAACAATGAACTAGAGTAGAACATCTGTGAAATCACCCTATCGAAGGCAAATGATGATAACTTGTCATCGAATGCGAATAACTTGCCATTGAGGCATGCAATGTCTAAGGTACCAAAAAGGAGTCTCTGAATCAGCTTCCTAGATAATGAACTGAAGTAGACAGGAAGTGATCAGTCGAAGGAGGGCCATAATGTTTCCTACATCATTGACACGAGACATAGGAATAAGATGATAGTGAATTAAGACTGAACAGAGGATCAAGGGTTGAAAATTGCATAAGGGACTTCTCTTGAACATATTGGCGAAACGACTCTGGAATTTGGAAATATTTGACATCAAGGGATCTGAGGTCATGGTAACGAGGCAAAGAGCATATGAGAGGTCAAAGCGGATAACCCAAACCCATGGAGGAAAAATGGCGAATGTGGGATTTTCCCAACCTGACACGCACTGCAGACAAGTTTCATGTTCAAGAGCAACATACTGCCGACGCAACCGACAAATAATTCTGACTTCCCCCAAAATTTATAGCAATTACCCTAATTTTTATTGAAAACAAGCTTAAAGGGGATAACATATGCTTTTCATGTAAGTTTTTCCTTCGAAAAAATCCATCCTATTACATTTTACGAGCCTTAGGAAGGATAAACTTGGTAACGTCATGGTGACGACTTCCAATGTCATTTAGATTTAACGAGTCTAATAAAGGGAAAACTCAACATCTTTTCATGTTTAGAGAGTTTGAAAAGAGGCAGAAAAGAAAATTACGGCAGGTCCCTTTTCGTAGGTCGTCTCTAAGATCCGAAAAGGTAGAAAACAATATCTAAGAGAACCTCTTAGCCATGTTTGACTAAGGTATTCCTTTTTCATAAATAATTTGTCCCAACCCGAAAAAGGGGTAAACGTAGACTGGGCGGATGATGTTTCGCAGCCTTTAGCGAGTTCAAAATGGCAAGAGCGCAGAAATAGAATACGACTCGTTTCCACATCGTTGCCAATTTTAGGACTTGTTTATGAACAAGAAATAAATTTAAAACCCATTTTCAAGAAAAAAATAATAATAAATAATTGAAAATGTGTTAAAAAACCTAATTAGGGTTAGAAAAGGCTATAAAATAACTCAAATAGTAAAAACAATTTACTTTTACCTTTTCACCTTCTTGTGAGCATTTTACCGGTTTTCACTGTGAATTTGGCTAGCTGACTGCAGGCAGTCCAGGATGCCATTGACGAATCTGCTTCTTCTAGGTAAGAGCCATGAACTTCTCATGCAATTTCATCCATTTTTTATATGCTTTCACGTTTTGATCCATTTTGTGGGAGAGTCTTAAAAATGCATGCCCGCGACGATCGGTGCTAGTTCTGGGCACGGAGTCGCGCCGACCTCCACGGTTTTTGTACGGGGAAAGAGCCACTCGCTGCAACTGTTTCAAAAATGGCAATGCCGAGCGCCGCACACAAATTTTTCACAATTTCCTCCAAAAATTCTTGGCCAAATTGGTTCAATTTTTAACATATGGCTAATGGAATCTCTGCATTTGGTTTTGCAGGAAGAATTGGTAGTTACAATAGCGATAGAGTGGAAAGAGCAGAAGCATGGGGCAAAATATGCACAGGCCTTGGAGAACGATGCATGCTTCAATGCCTTGAGGAACTGTGGGCTCCTAAAAATTTTATGACCCCATGTCTAAGAGCTCAATTAGAGTTGTTGCAATACTTGATCAGTGTATGGGAAATTTACCAAGAAAGATTCATCATCCATGACTGGGAATTGGAGATAGAAGTCTCCGACATATACTTCTTGACAGGATTGTCGTGGAGGGGAGAGCGAGCACTAATGACAAGTACTCGGATCCTTGGAGAGAACATGGGCATGTTGATAGACATAGTTTGTCTTGGAACAAGGAAAGCACACAAGAGTGGTAAGCTAGAAATTCACACATTACCCGACTTACCTATGAGGGTAGTACTGCATACTATTACTCGGGTTGCCAGATCTCAGGCTCCTCATTAAGCCACAAAGACTCAGCTCCAATTATCCATATAATTCATGTCTCTGACAATCTTCAATTGGGCAGAAGTAGTGAAAATCAACATGAAACATCAGCTGACCAAATGTAAAAATGGTAAGCTGAAGCAGTTTGGATATGGGTCCATCTTGATACCGTTCATCCTGGAATTATTACCGATATTCTAGCGTCAAGAGGTGATTGTACCTATGCCACTAGTACGAGAGCCACAGATGGTCTGTTGGGATGAGCTAATGCCGCGATAAGGAGGTGGGTAGCATATGTCATGGAGACCAGAGTTCTTTAACTAGTTGAGACGACAACTCATCTTGGTGGAGGGCTGGCCATATACCAATTTTGATTTCAACGGTGATCAGGATCTTCCACTTCTAGAAAGGGGGCAAATGGGATGAGGGCAGAGGTAAAAACTCATTTTTTGGATTTTTATGAGTATTACGATTTATATATATGTGTGTGTGTGTTCTGATATTTTCTCATGTGTTGTAGATGTTGGACCAGAGAGACATGCGGGGATGTCTCTGGTAGCTTGAAGTGTCCCAAAAGATTTCAAAGTGGCCCCTCATGGCAGGGGACGCGATGATGAAGAATAAATTACACATAACCTGGAAGGACTCATGAGCAGGATCTAAGAATACGTGAGATTTGATGATATTCCTTGTTCTTACTATCGAAACAAAACATGTTTTCTAACCACATTCATCGACTTTTGATACATTTCGTGCGGGCAATGACATGCTATCATGAGCATCATGCTTATTAGACTCCTAAGTTTTATTTTTGCAATTTTTTTTTAGACATGGCATATCAGGATGTAACTGAAACACATATATTTTTTGAACTATGATGTACAAGCCGATGCAAACAATCGATAAATATATATATATATATATATATATATGCTTATTTTCCTATCTAAGTCTTACTATGTGATGATGATTTCTTTTACAAATTCCGCAAAAATCTATCTAATACAATATTGGCTATTGCTTCAGTGAACGTATTCATCTTTTTGGGAATATGATGATATGTAATATAATCAAAATTCCTTTCTAACAAACGAAAATGTAAATGCATCCTTAAAATCTGAGGATTTCTGATAGAATAATGCCCATTGAGCTAGAGAACAAGAAGCTGAGGGTCTAGGTTTACAATTAATTCATGAATGTCAAGGGAAATAGCTTCAGCTAGAAGTTCGATAACTTCATTGTATTCAGCAACATTGTTAGTTGTACTTCCTAGACAAATACCTTGAAGTTCTACTAAGTCACCGTTAGGATCATAAATTACCTAGGCCATGGAGGATAGGTTCCAGGTACTGCGGGAGGCACCTTCAACGAAACCAACATAAGGAGTGACAGACATATGCACAATAAGCAAAGAAATAATAAGCAGGAAAAAACATCTCGCAAAGCACACCAAGCAAAAAAATGTACAAAAATGAAAAACACACTTATGTACAAAAGACATGCATGATAAAAACTCATGCATAATATTTTTGAGATACAACCCTTTTCGGGGCTGACCTAGGGGATTGCCTTCATAATCAATAAGCTCATAGGCCTGTTTTTGCAAAACACGTCTAACGATGTAGGGTGCATGCCACATGGATTCGAATTTACCTGCCCCCAGTTTATCATGGGCTTGGTCATACAAGAGGACTAAGTATCCTTCTACGAAGGTACGAGGGGAAAAAATTTGGTCAAAGTGGGATTTGACCTGCTTTTTCTGTGATTCTATGACTAGAGCAGCGAAGTGGTGAGTTTCATCGAGCCTCTCTAAATATAGAAGACGTTCTTCCTCTGGCGATGTATTAGGCAGTAATTTGACAACTTGTTTGAGTGAAAGAATTTCACATTCAATCAAAAGGGTGGCTTCCAAACCATAAACAAGTTGAAATGGTGTGAATCTGGTTGCATCCTTCACCGATTTTCGGTAAGCCCAGAGAACTAAGAACAACATGAGATTCCAATTGGACTTGTGCATACCAATAGTACGTTGAAGCATAATGACTCAAACTTTGTTCACAGCTTCGACCTAGCCATTAGCCTGAGGGTAGTACGACGTTGAGTTGTCGTGACACAAACCCAACTAAGTAGTCATCTCAGCCATCATATAATGGAAAAAATGGGAGCCATGGTCAATGACAATGGCTTGAGGGACTCCAAACCTAGAAATCACATGATTTAAGAGAAATTGAGTTGTCATCTTACCGTCAGCTATGAGTGTAGGCATTGCTTTAGCCCATTTGGTGAAGTAGTCCACAAATACAATAATATAAGCATGCCCCCTGGCCGAGCAAGGGTTACACGTCATAAAATCGATACCCCACTTCACAAAAGGACCAACAATAATGAAGGGATGGAGGTTAGCAAGTGGCGCACGCATCTTGCACTGGTAGATTTGGCACACGTGACATTTACGGACAGTGAGGATGCAATCTTTGAAAATGGTAGGCCAGAAATACCCGACACAAATAATTTTTTGAGCAGTAACATACCCATACATGTGACCGCCACATGAGACAGAATGGCAGTCATTAAGGAATTTTTCAGCTTTCTCAAGGGTTAAACACTGACGGAGGACAGAATCAGATATGTTCCGTTATAAAGTATCTCTGACTATGTGATAGGGTTACGAATGATGACGGATACGTCGACAAGCATCTTTCGACAACTTGGACTATAAAGTAGAAGTCTAGAGATAAACAATTATATCACCATACCATGGATCGAGGGTGCTAATCAAAAAAAGAGTATCGTTTGGAATGCGTTCCTCAGAACCGGAAGGAGCAGAGGGAGAAGGTAAGGAGCAGATAAATTCAGCAAAAACTAATGATTTCTTTGATTTTGAGGCAGTGAAATCCAAATCCAACTCATGGAGGATAACAATGCATGTAGAGTACTTTCCCCCCAGCAACTGTCGAATTAAAATATAGGTCATGGGGTTGCAATCAGAAATCACGGTCATAGTGCAAAGTAAAATATAATGGCAGAAACGTTGTACAACTTGAAAAAACTCCTAACGCCATATTTTCAACATGAGCATAACGCGTTTCAGTTTTGATAAGATTTCAGCTAAGATAATATATGACATGCTCATTACCATCGTCATCGTCTTGTACCAGAACCATGGCGATAGTGCTAAAATCAACAACCAGATAGAGTGAATAATCACGATGATAATTTAGGGGACACAAAATAGGAGCATTGACAAGCATGGTCTTGAGTGCATCGATTAATTTCTGGGCAATCTTATCCCATAGCAAGGGGACACCTTTCTTAAGCAATCGTGTAAGACCTTTGGCTACCTCAGCATAGTTCGGTATGAAATGACACAGGAAATTAGCTTTCCCTTGCAAACTCTGAAATTGGTGTAAAGAGGAAGGGGAGGGGAGATTAATGATAGCTTTGATATTAAAAGGATAGAGAGGAATATCGTCTTTGTTAGCAACAAACCCAAGGATTCTTCCATAATCGACATAGAAGACACATTTGTGCTAATTAAGCTGAATGTTGTAGCATCTACAATGAAGAAAAATTTGACGAAGGTGTTCTGGGTGGTCTTGACGCTTAGCGGAATGAGCCGGGAAGTCATCCAGGTAAGGTTGAACAATGTGCTTAATATCGTGAAAATAATATGACATTACATGTTGGAATGTGGCACCAACATTTTTTCAGGCCAAAAGGGAGCTTCTTATAGACAAAAGTGCCCCATGGAAAGATGAAGGTGGTTTTATGTTAATCAGTCGGTAGTATATTAATTTGGTTACAACTAGAGAACCCGTCCGTAAGGGAGAAAATATCACTCCTAGCACACTCATCGATTATCTAGTCGATGAAGGGAGTGGGATAGTTATCCGTGGGACAAGCATGATTGATATCGCGGTAATCTACACAAAATCAAATAGTGCAATACTTTTTGTCCATAGGGACAATGTTAGAGACCCAATCTGTCAACAGGATTAGATAAATGAAGCCTACTTTGAGAATTTTTTCAAATTCTCCCTTTACGACAGCTGCCTTTCTAGGGTGCACAGGACGAAGGCATTGGCGAACGAGTTTCGCATCAGGGTAAGTGGGTATCTCGTGCATGACTATACTCAGATCAATGTTGAGCATTTCCTCGTAGGACCAAGAAAAAACGTCTCAAAATTCACAGAAGAGGCTAGTATAGACCTTAATCTCGTCAGGAGAATAGGTCACCCCAATGTGGATTTTCTCGACAATCCCCAGCTTAACAAAGATTTCAATAGCATTGTCTAAGTAATATTTCCCATGTTTCCCTCCAAAAAAACTTCATGTGTCAAAATAGGCATTTGAAGCGGTTTGGAAGGAACTTGGGAAGCAAAATTCTCAAGACAAGTAGACATTGCCCCAAGACTAGGTAAAAAAGAGGAACGACGATGATTATCGTCTCAGGGAGGATCCTTGAGAGACATGGTTTCCACGATGTCTTCATCAGTTGGAAACATCTCATTCAAGGGATCTAGAGAATCCAAAGCATCGAGCTAAGGGGATTGAGAATACATGTCGAGAGGCATACTTGAAGAAGTATGATTAGAAGTAGAAGCCGAAGCCGAGATGATTTCACAATAATCAATTTATATCCGGATTAACGACATTACGTCACCAAATGAATCAACCTGATTAGGTGAAGGGATGATCCATGGATCAGAAGAAGTGGAGATCATATTGACCTTAGCAGTGTTGGGAGGAGGAAGAGAAAAAAGACCCATAACAGTAGGATCTTTGAAAAATCTTGGCTCCACACTTTCATAAGGCATGTGAATGTGGTCTACATATGGAACATTTCTCTCTGAAGAAGTGGAAGTGAAAAAGGATAACTGATCAACAATGATAATATTACCTTTGTGGGGGAAACGAAGAACATGAAAGAGAGTGGACGGTATGCATATCATGGCGTGAGTCCAACTGTGACCGAGGAGGATATTATAGTTGATTTTGGCATCAATGACTTCAACATTGACATTTACTATTTTTCCTTCCAATGTGATAGGTAAGCTAGTGAAGATACCAAGAGGGCAAGATTCCCTTCTGTCGAAGGCCTCCAAAGTGTTTAGAGACTAGTTAAGGGCTGGAGAGTTGATGGCTTTCCAACATGCAACAAACATGATGTAATTAGATGCACCTTCCTCTATGACTGCTCAATGGATATTATAATTACCATTAATCCCAACTTTAATAATCAAAGGAAGTTGGTGAGGGAGACGTGGAACGAAATTTTCTAAATCAAAAGTGATAAGGCTCAAATCGAAAGGGTCAACTCCTCTGATAGTGGATAAGAAAGCCTTCCATTGTGATGGACAGCTCTGAAGTACCTCCAACATGGACATAACAAATGGTGCCTGAGCCAAATCCTCAACAATACTATAATGATGAGCGGCACAGAACACGCCTTTGGAAGGTGGCCATATAATGGGCTCATAATTAGGCCTTTCAATATGAAGAGGGCTAGAAGTAGGTGGGGGATAAGTAGTAGGAGCAGGAAAATCCCCTTTGTGGACAGAGGCGATCCCTTTAACCCTATGGTGGGTATAACAACAAGGGAACATGTTGGTTTCTAGATTCCTAGTTCATCAACGAAATGTGGATTGGAATATAATTCCTACCTCAATCCAATGATCTTCATGTAGTATGTTGCAGTGATCCCTCGATATTTGTTCTTAAAGCCTTGCATTCCATTGGTAGCGATATTCATACACTTGCAAAAAGATCAAACAAACACTAAAATCATACGAGCATACATATTCATTTACAACTATCCAACTAGTCAGTGAGAGTCAGAAACTTTGAACATTAACATAGACAGAGATGGAACTGTAAATCAATCATGTCATATTAATATATAAAAGGGAATTTACAACTTGTGCCTTGATGCTATAGACCTCTGTTGATGGGTTCATTCGGGCACGTCTCAAAGCATTCATTCGTCGAATCAGCTCAAAGAGGAAAAAGTCTCAAACTCTCTCTCAGAACTATGGACTAGTATCTGCTATTAGATCTTGGTATACTCTAGCTAGCAGAATCAATGGGATGAAGAGGAATTTATAGGAGTGGAGGAAGATCTTTTGGATACACTTATGGTGGAGGAAAGGTCTATCCCTTTGGGAAGTTTCATTTTTGTAGGTGTTAGCCACCTATAAAATTTGTTATAGAAAAAGGTGGCTAAGACTTTTTAGAGCCTTCAAGGAACAAATTTTATTGCTAAAAAGTGTTGGCTCTTGAAGAATCTTAAAGGCCTCATGCCTCTGTCCAAATCTTCACTGCTGTGCCCATTTTTACACTCAGAAATCCTGTTGATTTCATTGAAAGAATACTGATTCAAGCACCATTGTCCTTTTCCCCCTTCTTCCAAAACTAACCTCATGTTTCCCCTTTTCCCTTCATCAAAACCCCTTTGCTAAGGTTTCAAGACTCTTTCTTTGCCTTATCGAAATCCTCCAAATCCTTTGAAAAACATTGAAAATTTCATAAAAATCACGTTTTTTATATATTATAGACTTAAGCCCCCTTGGGATAGGTCTTAAAACTCTTTCCCTCCATATGCCTTGGTGCTGGAACCGAGCACAAGCCTTCCAAGCGCTTATCGCGTTGCCCGATTGCGATTAGCCCTTCCTCTTTAACCCCCGGTCATATGTTTTCCCATATAACCCATGGCCTCGCAGACGGGGGCCTATCCGCTTCAAATAAAATATTTTTGCTCAAAGTGTAAACCTTCGGTTATATTAATCTTTCGATTTTAATTATATTTTAAAAACTTTTCTGCCGATGCAAAATTCCAAGTCGATATCCACCGTCAATCTGATTTGCAGATCGACGACACGCAATCCATTGCCTGGTGGTCCCTACCATCCACTCACCGTTGCAAAAACCACGCGATATCCATCGCACCACTTTTGAGAGCGGGGCGGTATTTTTCATTTTGTAGTGATTCCATACACCGGTTGACGCGTGGCCTGGGCACTATTCACAAAACCACCATCCATCACGCGTTAAAGATTGGACGTGGACCCGATGCGATATGGACGTCCATCGTCCGATCCAAGGCCGCTCATCCGATGGCGATCGCTCACTGAAGAAGCCTGACAGTTAACCAGGGTACGACACGGTGTTTAACAGATCTCTATCATCGATCTGATCTGCAGATCGACGGCCCATATTTCATCGCCCAGTCCCCTCGTCCACAGCAGTCCCGGTGTTCTGAGCACCACATCAGCATCCACGCGACAGATTTCTATTGGGGCGGGTCTCTGTGGTTGCTCGTCCAGTCAGCAAAACCGGGCCCGGGAATTTTATTTAACATGGTTTAATTGGAGTTTTGATGTCCAGTCACATTTTCTAAGGTTTGTAATGCCTGTCCTCCACCATTGATCGCCTGGGGCCGATCTCATCCGACGGCCCACGATCATCCCGAACCCCACACACCATTTTAAACCTATTTTCTCCTGTTTTTCCAAATAAAGTGACCCTGTCACGTTATTTTTCGCCTCTGCTCCCGACCGTCGATCTCTACGCGATCGACGGCTCTGATTTAAATTATTCTTCCGCCTTCTCTTTGACTTCTCTCGATCAATCTTGACCGTTGGATGATGCCATCCAATGGCCATGCTCCCTCCACGTGCCTTCTGAAGCAGCGAACCTATACATGCAGGATTTTATAACAGTTTTTTGTATTTTGTAGGGTTTAATGGTTTTTCCACCATCATTGAAGAAATTTCAAAGGTAGAGGGTGACGATCCTCCTGCCTTCAATTCACCAAAGAAAATCAATCGCAGGGTTTAAACTTCACGTTTCATCGATGTTTCGTAAGGCATTGATGCCATATCACCCCTGCCCAACCCTGCATACCAGCAAAACAAAGAAAATCAAGCACAGTCAGAGAGTATCAGTGTCGAAGACAAAGATGTACCAGGACATAAGATTGAAGACAGATTTGCGGGGATCACAGCTAAGAATGGTTATCAAAAAGCCTAATCCCCAATTAAAACACAGTTTGAAGAAAATCTTAAGTGTTTTATCAATAGAAAGCCTCCACTGCCACATCTGAGGCAAATTGATTCCTCCCAGCTACCGGAATGCCACCTGTGCCTCAAAGTATTCAATCAGAGGCCGAAGTTATTGATCAAGACCAAATATATGCCTCACAATGCAGCCAAAGGATAAATTCTATAGACAAACTAATGACAAAATATCAGCAGAGTAACTTCGACATCACACAGAGCCTTAAAGGTCAACAAAAGCTCCCACCGAGCTTAATCTTTATGTAAATCATTTAGTACAGAAGACACCTATGTAAGCTTCTTTATTGAGCCCCTCAAAGGCTGAGAAGCCATTTAAGTCTGTATTAATTAGTTTTTGAGATCTTTTATCACATCTCACCTCCTCATCCTTCTATATATACTCCTGCAGAAGATGAATGAAGGGTTGGTTGTAGAACATTGAAACGTAATTGAGCTTGAGACTTCTATCTGTGAGTAGTGTTCACGGGCCCTTGGAGCTCTGCTGGTGGTAGATAGGTTAGGCTGAGATGTGTAGATGGTTGCTAAACTAAAGCATTGGACTTAAAGTTGTAACTGGTTTGGAGCATCAATACAAGTTGATTTATGGGATCCTGGTCTATGTTGACGGTGATGTTTTTTCTCATTGTAACTTGTCATTTTGTTTCTGTTTTCACTGTGTTTCATCTTCTCCTATAAAGAACAACACGCATAGAGTTAGGACCTACTGTATATCAGTACCCTTCTCTGACTGAAAACCTTTATCTAAATGTTTTCTTCCAATCTGTGTTATTTGGGAATGATTTAATTCAGTTTAAGCATAGGAATGATGGCGTTCCCACGTCTTATTGCCTTAGCTAAATATTATTCTTGAAAGTTATGTTCAATACTAGTTAAGTAGAGATGAACTATGGAAGATATGGTGTGCCCTGGTCCTAGTTTTATCCCCAAAGGCTGTCTGGATGTTTCCCTTGGAATGTGTTAAAAGCTGGCTAGTCTAGAAGTACTTACCAAATCTTAGGCCATTCCATGTCATATTTGTGTTTGTCTTGAAAGTAACCAAGAAAAGTAGAGATAGGAGAGGATTTGTGGTGAACCCGACCCACTAGTTTCTACTCCAACAGTTGCCTTCAAGTTTCCCCTTATTTTAAAATGTTTTCTGTCGAAAGTGTATCAAAGGCTGGCTAGTTTAAAAGTACTTACCAGATCCTAGTTTTCTTTTATGTTCTTCTTAAGTGTTTGTCAAAGTTTGGCTAGTTTAAAAGTACTTACCAGATCGTGGGCTGCTCTTTGTTCTGCATTTGTTTAATTTTCCTTCTTGTTGTATCATTTCATTCCATAAATCAATCTTCAAAGAAATCCTTAGACATAGATGACTTGCCCCATGGACCACTCTTGCCTCTTACTGTTCCAATTAAACCCTATTATGACTCCATAGCCCAATGGACTAAAACCTGCAATTATCTATCTTCTTGGCCAAAGCTTGTTCTATCTGCTTACAACTTCTCACCTTTGAAACTCTTTACATTTAGAAATTTCCACCTCAAACAATGATCATGCTCAACCATCCAAAAACAAACAAAACCCTTGGCCTTCATAACTAACCTAATACCATTACCCCAAACTTCAAAGACAAATCCATCTTTGCACTTATTGGAGAGATCCCTCTCCGGATTCAGGAGGGCTAGATCCTAGAATCCCAAAGTGGTTGAAACGATGTTCCTCCCTGCAACCGAACTTTTGCCAATCTTGCTGATTACAGGGAGTTAACATTTCTGGTGACTCCGCTGGGGAACAAAACCCAGAATCATTTTCATTTTAGGGTAACCATAGGACATCAGATCACTTTAGGTTCCCTTAAAAACTTCATAAGACTTGTGAGTGAAAAGAAGCCTTTTTAAGCACTACCAAGGAATGGTAATAATGATGGAACTTGTTTGAATCAGTGACAAACTAGGTAAACCCTAGGATTCTCTTAAAACTTTATCTAACCTTGAAAAATCAGCTGGCTTAGCCATAAGAGTAGACTGTCTTTGTCTCATGACCGTAGCTAAGTTTTGAAACAGAGTTAGGATATTCTTAGAAACCACACAATTGAAAAATAACTCAGAAAACACCAAAAATATTTCAGATTGGTATCCAATAAACATGGCGGTGGACCATAAAACCTTTTACCTCCTTAGGAGCTAAAAAATTCCACTTGGAAACTCCACAATCCTCAACAGACCTTAAGACTCCACTGGGAAGAAACCTTACTATTATAATATCATTCAAACTCAGTTAGAAGACTGTAGGATTTAAATTTGTAAAATAGACTAGTTAACCTCTTGAAGATTGTCATATCTGGTTGAACTTTTTTTGTTTATTTGAATCTAAAAAAACACAGCATAGTGGCTTCTAGAAAGATTCATACTAGAGCCTACCCAGACCCTGATCCACCTCAAATAGTCAGTAACCCAGAAAGTATCCTTAGGAAGTCTCCTAGGATTAAATTATCAACTATTTGCAGATCACCCTTGAGAGCTAATTCAGTTCCTGAAAATCTTTCAGCTCTACAACAATCACAAGTAAACTTAGTAAATCCTTTTAGAACTAGGTCTCTTGGTGATTTAGATCAGTTAGATTCCGAGTCTTCACTTTCATCTCCTGAAACAAGTGAACATCCTGGTAGAAGAGAAACAACAGCTCCTGATTTACATTTCCTTTACAACCTAGGTGCCTCTCATCCAAGATCAGCTCAGCAGTCTATTCCTGGTCCATCCACTTCTGCTCATCCTTCATCCACTATTCAAACCACTCCACTTCAGCCCGCTTTCCCTTTTGTTAATCCACCCCTTGTGAATCCACCTACACCACATATCATGGCAGCATGGTATGCTCCCTTAGTCCTTCCTGTACCATTAGTCAATCTCCCAGAGGACTATCAATCCAAAATTCCATTATACGATGCTAGTAATGTTACAACTGCATCACAACATGTGGATACGATGAATGACTACTTTGACAAGAATGAAATTGATGATGATTATGTCAAGCTTAGACTATTTTCTCAGAGCTTAGGGGGAGAAGCAAGAAAATGGTTCAAAGGCTTAACCCCCCATAGTATTAATGATCTTCAGGCCTTCCATCAAACATTCTTAAACAAATGGGAAGTAAAGAAAAACCCTCTTCAAGTCCTTTCTGATTACAAAAATCTCCACAGAAACACGGGGGAAAGTGTACAAGCTTATTGTACCAGATTAAATAGTGTGTATAATGCACTTTCCCCAGAACTAAAACCTCCACAGGGCTCAGCTTTAAATAAGTTTCCTGAAGGGTTTGACCCTGAGATGGCCTATCAGCTAAGAGAGAGAGATTTTGCAACTCTTGAAGAGATGCAAAAGGGTGCTCTTTCTATGGAAGTCAACTTAATGGAGAAGAGAGCAAGAATGAAAAACGAGAAGAGAGTCTCTTTTAAAGAGGAAAATACACCTTCTACTTCAAACTCAAAGATGGAGAAAATGATGGAAGAAATGATGAAAGGGATGAGCATAATTAAGAGAGCACAAGCAAGCCAAAATCAAAATTCTCCTCAAAACAGAAACCAGAACCAGAATCAGAATTTTAGGAGGAACCAACCTCCAAATAGACCTAGGGAAGATGATCAGCAGATCACTCCTCCCTTTCATCAAAACTATGTAAGTGAGGTTGAGGAAGCAGATGAAATAATAGAGGATGATGATATAAACATGCTGGGAGTAGATAATGATGACTTTGAGGTGCATTATGATAGAAAACAAGGTCTATACACACCTTATGATGACAGAAGAGATGATGATGAAAATTATTATCAAGACATGGAAAATGTCATCATAGAATCTCAAAAATAATATGACCTTAGAAGCAAAACTAGTCAACAAACTCCCAACACTAAAGCCTCTGACAAGCCTTCACAAAGCAGCACTACAACCAAGCCTAAAATGGTCAAACAAAAGGACAAAACAGTGGCTGTAAATTATGATAATGGTAAAGAGAAGGGCACTCAAAATAATGAAAAACAGAGTGCAGACATTAGTAGTACTAACATCTCAACTAGTACTCCTGTTAAAACCATTTTGTCAAATATAAATAAGACAAATCATCAAGATGATATCGCTGATAGAATGACAACTAATAAGGCTGAAACTAACACTTTAAAGAGTCAAATTCCTTTTAGCCTGGAGCAGGAAATTTCAAAGATCAAAATCTCTGTTCCCTTGACCGAGTTAGCTGCCCAACATGTATATAGGACCCAAATTTTGAAGGCTTTAAACATTGAAGAGAATGAGGACACTGTCAATCTTAATGATGACCAACCAGAGCTTATCTTTGGTCCAAATATTGAAAGTATGTATCAAGAGGGACCTGTTCCTCCCTTTTATGTGAGTTTAAACATTTATGACAAAATTTTGCACAATGCTATGCATGATTCCGGGGCTTCTCATAATTTAATGCCTAAGGCTGTAATGGAGAGCTTGGGTCTAGAAATCACCAGACCTTACAAGGACCTGTACTCCTTTGATTCCAGCAGAGTAAAATGTTTAGGACTAATCAAAGACCTCTATGTTAACTTATCCCAGATTCCAGCCAAATGCTTAGTCATGGATATTGTGGTGGCTGATGTTCCCCCCAAATATGGAATGTTGTTATCAAGATCATGGGGGGCTAAGTTACAAGGGACTATGCAAATGGACATGACCTATGCGACTATCCCTGTTTTCAATCAGAATAGAAGACTTTACAGGGAGTCTCATATTTAATACACAGTTACAACTCAAGACACACCGCAAAAATCCCCTTTATACTTTGTAAACACATGCCTTGATTCATTTATCCTTTTTAATGAAGAAACATTGGATGAACGAGTAAATTTAACAGAATTTATGGCCGATAGAGAGGAGGAAGTAAACACCACAGAACTGTCAAAACAGTTGGCTGAACCTCTGAATATCAGCAAACCAAACACATGTCCCGAGTTTCAAGTCGTGTGTCCATTGCTCCTAAACCTTGACAGTCAAGAAAACAATCCTCAACCCAATGATGAACGTGACGAGTTAAAACAAATGCAACTAAATGTTGACATTCCACAACAATCAAGAAGCACGTTAGTTGAAGAGGACAACCACCAAACAGATGAAACTAAGAATAGATCTCTGTGGAGTATGTATTTTGATGGATCCTGCACTACAACTAACGCTGGTGCAGGTGTCTGGATTTCCAACACTGAAAATAACCACACAGATTGCATTTCCTGTAAATTAAACTTTCAGTGTTCCAATAACATAGCGGAGTATGAATCCCTTCTCTTAGGCTTACATCTATTGAAAAAGTTAGGAGCCAGAAGAATCAATGTGTATGGGGATTCAGAGTTAGTCATTAGGCAAGTTAATGGGGAGTATCACGCAAATCATCCCAGACTTAGGGCCTACCGAAACAATGTCATGGACCTTTTAAAAACATTCGAGCAGTCAAAATTGATTTTTGTCCCAAGAAAAAGAAATATTGCGGCCCACAATTTAGTCTTTGCAGCTAGAACATGCTTAATGCCATATAACATCAAAGATTGCACAACTCAGATGAAATTTAGACCAGCCGTGCCTGATAATAAAAATTATTGGCAGGTGTTTGACGGAGACAAAAAAATATAAGACTTCATGCAATTCAGAAATGAATTCGAACTACATAGTTTGGACTCAGACTATGATACAGACTGCGGTGAAGAAAATTTTCTTGGTGAAGAAGAGCCCTCTCCTGAGCTTGTCAATATTAATCTTCTGACTAGAAAACTAAAAAATAAAACATAATTGAATGCAGAGTTAGAAACATAGGAGTTAGAAACTTTGCACTCTAAAGATGAAAGTTTGCCAAGCGGTCTGGCACCTTTAGAAGAGTTGTTTGATTTTAACGATGTGGCAAATAAACCAACACTGGAGCCTGAAGAGACTGAATGGAAGAGCGCAATATAGGCAGTGAACTTAAACAAAAAATGATTAAAATGTCTAAAACTTTTCCAGCTCACATTAAACTCAAATACATAGAGTTGTTTAAAGAGTTTTTTGATGTTTTTGCGTAGAGTTACGAAGATCTTAAATCCTATGACACTAAAATAATGCAGCAAAAAATCCCCCTCAAAGAAAACCAAAAACCATTCAAACAGAAACTGTGCAGAATAAACCCTGTTCAGTTACCTTTGGTCCAGAAGGAGATCATGAAAATGTACGAGGCTGGTATTATTGTCCCTATTAGATATTTTGAATGGGTGTCTAATCTGGTGTCAGTTAGGAAGAAAACTGGAGAGATCAGGCTTTGTATAGACTTTAGAGACTTAAACAAAGCTTTATTAAAGGAAAAATACCCTTTACCTAAGATGGATCATATCTTACAAAGAGTGGTAGGGTCTAGAAGAATTTCTTTGCTTGATGGCTACTCAGGGTACAATCAGATCCTAGTCCACCCTGCCGATCAATTAAAGACAACCTTTACTACACCATGGGGCACTTTCATGTATGTGAAAATGCCCTTTGGTCTAATGAATGCTGGAGCAACCTTTCAAAGGGCCATGGACATAGCATTCTCGGAGGAATTGGGCTTCTTCATCATTATATACCTTGATGATGTCACTGTGTTTTCAAAAACAGATGAAGAGCACTTAGAACATTTAAGAAATGTTTTCGAGAAATGCAGAAAGTTTGGAATATCTTTAAACCCTAGGAAGACACTTTTTGGTCTCCAAGAAGGTAAACTTCTTGGGCACATTATTTCTGAGGAGGATATAAAGATAGATCCCACGAGGATTGAGGCCATTTTGCAAATCTCTCATCCTCGGAACATCAAAGAGTTGCAATATTTCATTGGAAAGATTAACTTTTTGAGAAGGTTCATCCCCAACTTGACTGAGCTCCTTAGGAATATTACAAACATGTTGAAGAAGGAGAAAGGGGTTAAATGGACCGTGGAAGCAAAAAAATCTTTTGATATGGTGAAACAAGCATTAACCAAAACACCGGTTCTTATAAGTCCTGATTTTTCAAAATATTTTTACATTTTTTCATTTGCATCAGAACATACCATAGCTGTTGTCCTTTTACAGAAAAATCCACAAGGACAAGAGCAGCCTATTGCATTATTTAGTAAGGCATTGATGGATTCCCCTCTGAAGTATAACATTATGGAGAAGCAAGCTTTTTCTTTGGTATAAGCTTTGAAAGACTTCGGGGTGTACATACTTCACTCACACATCATTGCCTTTGTCCCAAACTCAATTGTTAAAGAAATTCTAACACAGGACCCAGATGGTAAGAGAGGTAAGTGGATTGCTGTTATTCTTGAATATTATTTAGAGATAAAACCCACTAAACTCATCAAAGGCCAAGGTCTAGCTAGATTAATGGCTGAATCCAATTTTGAAGTTCTTGATATTAATATGATTGATGCTTTGAATGACCAAGAAGGATTCTCAACCCCTATTGTTGAAGGCCATTTTATAAATTCTCCTTGGTATGTTGATATCATTTATGTTTTGCTTAAATTAAATACACCTCCTGGTTTGACAAAGACAAATGCAAGATTCCTAAAGTTAAAAGCTGTAAACTATTGCATTATAGATAAATGTCTTTATTGGAAAAATGCAAGCAGTCTATTGCTTAAATGTTTGCCTGAGTTTGATGCAGAGAAGGTTAAGCACCAGTTACATGAAGGAGAGTGTGGAGGTCATTTGTATTGGAAGACAACAACCAAAAAAATTTTGAGGGCTGGTTTCTATTGGCCTACTCTTTTCCATGATGTGCACAAGATTATCATAGCCTGTCATAAATGTCAACTTTTCGAAGGCAAAAGAAAACTGCTACCCCTACCTCTGCATCCAATCATTGTTGAATCCCCATTTCAACAGTGGGGACTTGACTTCATAGGAGAAATCCATCCACCATCTTCTGCCCAGCATAGGTGGATTCTCATTGCCATAGACTATTTCACTAAGTGGATAGAAGCCATACCTTGTAGACAGGCCAATGATTCAGTTATTATTAAATTCATGGAGACTAACATTCCCTCCAGATTTGGCTACCCTACTAAGATCATCACTAATCAACAACATTTGGATCAAAGAGGATGGCTGAGTTTTGTCACAGATATCAGATAACATTGGGGCATTCCACGACCTATTACCCTTAAGGTAATGGACTTGCAGAATACTCAAACAAAATTTTAGTGAACATAATCAAGAAACTGTTGGAGGACAATAAAAAATATTGGCACACAAAGCTAGTTCATGCACTTTGGGCTGACAGATTGACTTTGAAGAAATCTATTGGCATGTCACCCTTCTAGCTTGTGTATGGTACTAATGCAATTTTTCCAAACAGCCTTGGTGTACCAGTGATGAAGTTGATCCAAGAATTGCAAACTGAATAAAATGACATGATCAGAAGAATAAATCAGACCATTCATCTTCATCAAACCAGAGAGGAAGTTTATAACAAAGCATTGCAGAAACAGGACAACATTAAAAAACTTTTTGACAGAAGAACAAAGGCCAGCAATTTCAAAATTGGGGACAAAGTTTTAAAGTGGGACTCAAGGAGGGAAGACAAGGGAAAGCATGAAAAATTTGAAAACTTATGGCTTGGCCCTTACTCTATTCATTCAGCTGCTGGTAACAATGATTATTTTTTACAGGAGTTGAATGGAGCAGAATTGTTTGGGGGCCCTGTCAATGGCAGGATGCTTAAACATTACTTCTCTTGATCCATGCTATATTTTAAAGCCTTTCTATCTTTTCCTCATAATAAATATCTCATCCACCATTGCATTCAAAGTTATAAAAAATCAAAAATACAAAAACAAAGAAAAGAAAGAAAAGAGGGAAGACTCTGAAAACAAGAAAGGTATAGCCCCATACCAAAAAAGAGAAACAAATTTGAATGTGTGCAAGCTCAAATGCAACTCCTGAAGAACACACTTCTAGGTAGTCAAACATCTTAATCTTGAGTAATTAGCTTTAAATTTTTTGCTGATAGGATAGTGAATTCGATTTTCCAAACTGTTTAATCTCGGCTTATCAGTAGATAGATTAGGATGGAAATTAAAGGTTCAAACATGCACAAAATCTGAACCTAAGGTTTCAAAGAGAGAATGACTCAAATCTGTTTCAAATTTTGAGTCAAAAGATGTAAAAAATCTGGTTCTAAGTTGCTCAAAATCTGAACCAGAGAACAAGGAAAGACAACTCACAACAAAGTCAGAACAGAGCTATACAAAAGAGGAAGGAAATGCTTTCAAATTTCATATCTCAGGCCTTCCAAATTTTTGTTTTAAATTTTCTGCAAAATAAATTTATATGTGCAGCTTGTTTTTATGCCATAGATCATAGCAAGTCAAACAACTTAATCTTGACTTGACTGTTTTTAAATTTCTGTTGTAGAATTTAGAGAATAAAGTCTGTTGGACAGTTTAATCCCAACAGACAGTAGATTAGGTATAAAATTATATGGGCTCAACTGTTTAATCTGAGTCCATGAAGAAATAAGGAATAGAAATAGATTAGATTTCCTTCTTTCAAAAGAATAAAATGTTGTGAAAGGAGTTTGCCAATCCAAGTGCACTCTAATGGAGAAAAAAATATTAGATCAGTAGGATTGGGTAGGTAGAAAGTTGTATTGATGAAAATCCATTGCTTTATGGCTGCTAACATGTTTTCAAAGCAAGGTCATCCCAGCAAAAGAAGGGCAACCCAATGGATGAGGCACAGGTCAGCCTCCCAGAGAATGCAAGTCTGAAGTTCCTGATGCCTTCAAGAAGGCACCATCCCCAAGTGGAGCCACTGTTAGCCACCTATAAAATTTGTTATAGAAAAAGGTGGCTAAAACTGTTTAGAGCCTTCAAGGAACAAATTTTGTTGCAAAAAGTGTTAGCTCTTGAAGACTCTTGAAGGCCTCATGCCTCTGACCAAATCTTCGCTGCTGTTCATGTCTTAAAAACTCTGAAATCCTGCTGATTCCTAAGAAAGAATACTGCTGCAAGCACCCTTGTCCTTTTCCCCCTTCTTCCAGACTAACCTCATCTTTTCCTTTTCTTTTTCCATGAAATCCTTCATTTTCATGTTCTTCCCCTTTTCCCTTCATCAAAACCCCCTTGATAAGGTTTAAGACTCTTTCTTAGCCTTATCGAAACTCCCAAATTCCTTTGAAGACCATTGAAAATCTATCAAAATCATATTTTTTTTTATATATACTATAGACTTAAGCCCCCTTGGGGCTAAGTCCTTAACCCTCCCCTCCATACACCCAGGCACCAGAACCGAGCGCCAGCCTTCCAAGCGCTTATCGCGTTGCCCAATTGTGATTAGCTCCTCCTCTTTAACCCCCGGTCATATGTTTTCCCATATAACCCATGGCCCCACAGACGGGCGCCTATTCGCTTCAAATAAAATATTTCCGCTCAAAGTGTAAACCTTCGGTTATATTAATCTTTCGATTTTAATTATATTTTAAAAAATTTTCCGCCGATGCAAAATTCCAAGTCGATATCCACCTTCGATCTGATCTGTAGATCGACAGTGTGCAATCCATCGCCTGGTGGTCCCCGCCATCCACTCACCGTTGCAAAAACCACGTGGTATCCATCACACCACTTTTGAGAGCGTGGCGGTATTTTTCATTTTGCAGCGATTCCATACACCGGTTGACGCGTGGCCTGGACACTGTTCACAAAACCACCGTCCATTGCATGTTAAAGATCGGATGTGGACCCGATGCGATATGGACGTCCATCGTCCGATCTGAGGCCGCTCATCAGACGGCGATCACTCACCGAAGAAGCTAGACAGTTAACCAGGGTACGGTGTGGTGTTTAACAGATCTCTGTCGTCGGTCTGATCTGCAGATCGACGACCCATATTTCATCGCTTGGTCACCTCATCCACAGCAGTGCCGGTGGTCCCAGCGCCACATTAGCATCCACGTGGAAGATTTCTATTGGGGCAGGTCTCTGTGGTTTCTCGTCCAGTCAGCAAAACCGGGCCCGGGAATTTTATTTAACATGGTTTAATTGGAGTTTTGATGTCCGGTCTATCCTCTGCCATTGATCATGTTGGGCCGATCTCATCCGACGGCCCACGATCATCCCGAACCCCACACACCATTTTTAACCTATTTTCTCTGGTTTTTCCAAATAAAGTGACCCTGTCGCGTTATTTTTTGTCTCTGCTCCCGATCGTCAATCTCTACGTGATCGACGACTCTGATTTAAACTATTCTTCTGCCTTCTCTTTGACTTCTCTTGATCAATCTCGATCGTTGGATGATGCCATCCAACGGCCATGCTCCCTCCACGTGCCTTCTGAAGTAGCGAACCTATACATGCAGGATTTTATAACAGTTTTTTGTATTTTGCAGGGTTTAATGGTTTTTCCACCATGACTGAAGAAATTTCAAAGGCAGAGGGTGATGATCCTCCTGCCTTCGATTCACCAAATAAAATCAATCGCAGGGTTTAAACTTCACATTTCATCGATGTTTCATAAGGCATTGATGCCATATCACCCCTGCGCAACCCTGCATACCAGCAAAACACAGAAAATCAAGCACAGTCAGAGAGTATCAGTGTCGAAGACAAAAATGTACCAGGACAGAATATTGAAGACAGATTTGCGGGGATCACAGCTAAGAATGATTACCAAAAAGCCTAATCCCCAATTATAACACAGTTTGAAGAAAATCTTAAGTGTTTTATCAACAGAAAGCCTTCACCGCCACATCTGAGGCAAATTGATTCCTCCCAGCTACCAGAATGCCACCTGTGCCTCAAAGTATTCAATTAGAGGCCGAAGTTATTGATCAAGACCAAATATTTGCCTCACAACGCAGCCAGAGGATAAATTCTGCAGACAAACTAATGACAAAATATCAGCAGAGTAACCTCGACATCACACAGAGCCTTAAAGGTCAACAAAAGCTCCCACCGAGCTTAATATTTATGTAAATCATTTAGTACAGAAGACACCTATGTAAGCTTATTTATTTAGCCCCTCAAAGGCCGAGAAGCCATTTAAGTCTGTATTAATTAGTTTTTGAGATCTTTTATCACATCTCACCTCCTCATCCTTCTATATATACTCCTGCAGAAGATGAATGAAGGGTTGGTTGTAGAACATTGAAACATAATTGAGCTTGAGACTTCTATCTGTGAGTAGTGTTCACGGGCCCTTGGAGCTCTGCTGGTGGTAGATAGGTTAGGCTAAGATGTGTAGATGGTTGCTAAACTAAAGCATTGGACTTAAAGCTGTAACTGGTTTGGAGCATCAATACAAGCTAATTTATGGGATCCTGGTCTATGTTGACGGTGATGTTTTTTCTCATTGTAACTTGTCATTTTGTTTCTGTTTTCACTGTGTTTCATCTTCTCCTATAAAGAACAACACGCATAGTGTTAGGACCTACTGTATATCAATACCCTTCTCTGACTGAAAACCTTTATCTGAATGTTTTCTTCCAATCTATGTTATTTGGGAATGATTTAATTCAGTTTAAGCATAGGAATGTTGGCATTCCCTCGTCTTATTTCCTTAGCTGAATATTATTCTTGAAAGTTATGTTTAGTACTAGTTAAGTAGAGATGAACTATGGAAGATATGGTGTTCCCTGGTCCTAGTTTTATCCCCAAAGGCTATCTGGACGTTTCCCTTGGAATGTGTTAAAAGATGGCTAGTTTAGAAGTACTTACCAGATCTTAGGCCATTCTGTGTCATGTTTGTGTTTGTCTTGAAAGTAACCAAGTAAAGCAGAGCTAGGAGAGGATTTGTGGTGAGCCCGGCCCGCTAGTTTCTACTCCAACATTTTCCTTCAAGTTTCCCCTTGTTTTAAAATGTTTTCTGTCGAAAGTGTATCAAAGGCTGGCTAGTTTAAAAGTACTTACCAGATCCTAGTTTTCTTTTATGTTCTTCTTAAGTGTTTGTCAAAGGCTGGCTAGTTTAAAAGTACCTTACCAGATCTTGGGCTGCTCTTTGTTCTGCATCTGTTTAATTTTCCTTCTTGTTGTATCATTTCATTCCATAAATCAATCTTCAAAGAGATCCTTAGACATAGATGACTTGTCCCATGGACCACTCTTGCCTCTTGTTGTTCCAATTAAACCCTATTATGACTCCATAGCCCAATGGACTAAAACCTGCAATTATCTATCTTCTTGGCCAAAGCTTGTTCTATCTGCTTGCAACTTCTCACCTTTGAAACTCTTTACATTTAGACCTTTCCACCTCAAACAGTAATCATGCTCAACCATCCAAAAACAAACAAAACCCCTGGCCTTCATAACTAGCCTAATATCATTACCCCAAACTTCAAAGACAAATCCATCTTTGCACTTATTGGAGAGATCCCTCTCCGGATTCAGGAGGGCTAGATCCTGGAATCCCAAAGTGGTTGAAACGATGTTCCTCCCTGCGACCGGACTTTCACCAATTTTTTTGATTATAGGGAGCTAACAGTGTGTTTATTTTTGGAAGTAGAAAATATATTGGTTACTATTAAATATTGCTGCATGAATAAATTTGAATTAGAAACCTGTGCTAGGATAATTCTATAGGATAATTTGTATTTAGTTACATAGGACTGAATTCCAACAAAATATATGTATTTCCTCATAAATTAGTTCTGCAATTATAGAGATAAGAAAAAAATTACAAAATGGTTTCCTGTAAATGGAAACAACAATACGACTTATGATACATAAATGTAGTGTAGTATTGCAGACTTCTATCTAAAATAGAGAGCATTGTTTACCTACTACAAATAAAAATAAAATGCAACTTTTCCTTTGCATATATATTTAAAAACAGAAAACCAGCAGCCAAGACTTCCATATGAAGTACCCTATGGGGTACCATTAACATCGCATATATAAAGATAGGGGTTACACCCAAGGGTTTAGAGTATGGAACCCCGCAGTGAGGGTTCGAACTCCCGTCCCTAAGGGTAGCATACCCGGAAAGAAAAGAAGACAGAGATGAAATATTTGTGCAGGCAAAACTCTGACAAAATTCCATAGAAGAATGAAAACATAAGATTGGATACATATCTGTGAATATATATATATATATATATATATATATATATATATATATATATATATATATATATATATATATATATATATATATGCCGGAAAGAAAACGATAATCAAGACGATAATCACAGTCCTATAAAGGAATATATAAAACTGAGTATTGAATAACCATGTTAACAAGATATTTGTATATACAGGAAGAAAATACAGTTCCGAAGACTAACTGAGTACTAGGTATGGAAATACAAAATTATCAATCTGGAATAATTGACTATACTCCTACTACAGTCTTGGGGATTCACCATAACCAAAATAATTATTACCTTCAGAATTGACGAATTCAATATCACCAAGTCTATGTCAATATTACTGAAGGAGTTAAATACAAACACGGTATTTCATCTGCATGTAAATAAAGACAATTAAACTGTGGAAGACCGAACAGTTATGGGTTTAATAACCTCTGGGCAATCTTTCCAAGAAAGATTTGAACGAAACACCAATTAAGGGGCGAGCCTCACTCAACCAACCAACCTTATACAGAAAAGAGCCAACAACAGTATAGTTGAGAGAAGAATTTCTCTCTTGTCATGATGATAACCTGTAAAGGTGAGAGCGTGTATTGAATGCCTTGCCAGAGCAAGAAAGACTTGGAAACAAAAACCCTCTGCCATAAATGTTTTGCGGAACATACCGTAGAAGAGATGGTAAGAGGTGAAAGCCCAAGCCGCCTTGGTTGCCAGCTTCGGATAGGCTTCCAACCTATAGAAAAATTATAACAACAATGAGAAAAAAACATTAGCAAACGATGTGGTATTCAGTATTAACAATATAGTGCTGTAGGAAAACAAAAAACAACAAACTGGTGTGTCCCATACAATACTTGGGTGCGAAGGTTGGAGCCAAGACCAAAGTTAAACCCTAAAAACCCCATGAAATTTAAGCATAGCAGCCCTGCGACCCTGAGAGGGGGTCTTCATAGCACCGAGACTTTAGCGCTGTGAAAAACGTGGAAGAATTGAGAAGCAATTCCATAACAACTTCAAACCCAAAAACGATAATGGAGAAGCAACCAAAAACTGTGGTAAAAACTGTAAATGGTAATGATGTGGGAGGGTTTTGAAGACGTATACCTTGGTAACAATATTATAACAGGGAAGGACCCTGAGAGGCAACATTCTGAGCCGATGCAAGTATCCTGTGACCGCCACCGCAGAAAGACGAAGGTTAGTTGCAGAGCTGGAGACGCCTTTGGTGGAGGAACAAATGGAAGACCAACCAGAGGGTGGGGTGGGTGGTTATCCTAACCCTCCCCCCTCCACATCTACATCGTCGATCGCTGGATAGGGTTTGGACGGTCTGGATGTACCCATACAGATTCGGATAGGTGTATCAAATCACACCCTTCCAAATGCCATATATGGACAGGTGTACCAAATATCAAATATATATGTATTCAATTGCTAATGAACTCCATTAATGAATTCGTATTACTGTAACCCAAGTTTAAATAAATGATCGTGCGAATGATTTGTTGCCGAATGTATAGATTCAAATAGTAATTATTTTAATATCCAAAGTCATGTCAGGTAAAAGCCAATCTTTTTTGGATATTCGGAAATGATTTAAATTGATTTCCAATCCTTGGATTAGATCAATGCATTAAAATTATTCATTAGTCCATAATGATTTATGTACACCTAACATTAGTGTAGTGTATTGTAGATCAGTAGGATCATATTGCTATATAGTAAAAGAATAGTATATTTTTTATGTGTGTAAAGATTGAAGTATGTAGATGCTACAAGTGGTATGAGAGCGTGTTCATACGTTGGGGCCAATTCAGCCAACAAAATAACATGATAGGTCATCATTTTTATTTTGTCTTTCTTTCATAAAGTTTAAATGTTGGGTTTTTTCAAAGTACATGAACGGATTTGCGCCAAACTAAAATGAGGAGGGGATCTAGTCACCAGACACCCAGAAACATAGAAGAAACCTATCCTATGACCAACACTAGGGTCAACCCCGAAATTGGGTGCGGTTAAGCATAGATCAGCACCAGAAAACAAGCAGAACGTTGGCAGACTAGCAACAACAGACAAATAGATTACTTGAAACTGTGCAACAACTCCAAACATAGATGCTCAAAGTTCTGGGTGACAATGAAATATTGATGAGAGAACAAGAAAGGATATTAAAAAGTCTATCGGACCAACAGAATCATTCCAATTCAAAACCGAGTCCCGAGAGGAATACTCAGGAGGAAGGAGAACAACAGAAAGCCTTGCATGATAACCCAGAAGGCAGTAGAACACCATTAAGTAATAAGAGTCAAATTTACAATGAGGCTTAATATGGAAATGTTTTAGAACAAAAAGAGTTGAAGAAACAAAAAGTGGAATTATAGGGTGAATTCCAGAATATTAAGCCTCCCACCTTTGGCGGAGAGGCTGAAGAAATGGCAGAAGCTTGGATCATAAACATGAACAAGTACTTTCAAGTGTATGAATATAACAGTAAACTGAAAGCTTGTTTAGCCATTTATCAATTGTGGGAGAAAGCAACATTGTGGTGGGAGGAGGTTAAGAATGTGTGTGGAATAGAAGACCAAAATGTAACTTGGGATGAGTTCCAGCAATATTTCAAGGATAAGTATCTGACCAAAAATTTCAATGATGAAAAGTCCTGAGAGCTCCATGATCTAAAACTAGGGCAGATGTCTATGGATGAGTTTGTTACAAAATTTACTTCATTATTACGATATGTATCTTATTTGCACGATGAGAGGGCGAAAGTGCAGTGATTTCTGAGCAGTTTTTGATTGCATATGAAAGAGAATATTGAATTCATGAACCTTAAAACCATGGATGAAGCGATAAGGAAAGCATTAATGTGCTATCAGCAATCCAAAGTTAAGGGAGAAGTTGGGAAAATTTGGCCACCCCGAAAAGGTTAGAAAATTTTCACCAATAACAAAAATAAAAAATCTGGAAACTACATGAATGCTACAAGGAACCCACTGAGTAAACAAAATGGAAAAGATCAATCAAGGACCAAGTGGGGTGGTGAGGAGTGGCATACAGAAGCCTCTAACAAACCTGACATTGGGCTATCTCAAAAACCTCCGTTACAATGCTGGGGTTGTGGGGAGGTGCATTACTTCAAAAAATTTCCTCATCAAGGAAGAAATTAGGTGACGAAAAACCTAAAAGAGGCATCAATTATGGGTGATGTACCTTGAAACATACCCAGAATCAATGCTACTCTAAAATATCAGCAAGCGGACTTCCAACCAACCATGATAGAGTTAGAAGGTAAGATACAAATCCAATTTGTTTCTATTTTAGTTGATCTTGGAGCCATCTTGAGCTATATACACCCTCGTATAGTTTAAAGATGTAAATTACAGAACCATAAAATTAAGAATCCTTGGTTAGTTCAGTTGGCTACAGGGGCAAGAAGATGGGTCAATGCCAAAGTCCCAGATTGTGAGCCGAGTATTGGGAATCAACACATTACTGTGGAACTCAACATTCTTCCCTTGGGATCTTATGACATATTATTGCGAATGGATTGGCTAGAGATACATTGGTCATTGGTGGACTATAAGGACAAAATTATCTATTTTAAATCAAAGGATGGAACAAGACAGGAACTGCGAGTCATTAAGAAACCGCTGCAGTTACGACCTATTACAAAATCTCGATTAAGTAAATGCATAAGGAAATGATGCCAACTATATGCCATTCATGTGGGATTCACCAATTCCAAGGATAAGACCCTTATGCTAGAAAACATTCCTATTGTGCAAGAATTCTAGGATGTATTCCCTGAGGAAATCCGAGGGCTACCACCAAAAAGGGACACAGACTTTACTATAGAGCTAATACCCAGGGCAGCACCTGTGTCTTGAACTCCTTACAGAATGAGTGTACCATAACTAACAGAGTTGAAAATGCAGTTACATGAATTGATGGATAAAGGCTACATTCGGCCAAGTGTGTCCCCATGGGGAGCACCAGTGCTATTCATGAGAAATAAATATGGCACTATGCACATGTGCATGGACTACCGATAGCTCAATAAGTTGACTGTTAAGAATAAATATCCCTTACCACGCATAGATGACTTGTTTGACCAAGTCAAATGAGCTACAATTTTTTCCAAGATTGATTTAAGGTCAGGTTACCGCCTGATCTGAATCAGAGACAAAGATATAAGAAAAACAACATTTCATACCTGGTATGGCCATTATGAATTTTTGGTGTTACCTTTTGGGTTAACCAACGCACCAGCCACCTTGATGAGCTTAATGCATGGAATTTTTCACCCATACTTGGATAAATTCGTGTTGATTTTTATTGATGACATATTAATATACTCCAAGAATATGGAAGAGCACAAGGAGCATCTGCACATTGTGCTGAAAATGTTAAGGGAACATAATCTCTATGCTAAGTTTAGTAAGTGTGACTTATTTAAAGAACAGATTCAATACTTGGGGCACGTGATTTCTGCTAACGGGATTGTGGTGCACCCGTAAAAGATAAAGACCATCATGGAATGGAGGGTTCTAAAGAACGTAGCAGATATACGTTCATTTATGGGCTTGGCTGGCTATTATCGATGATTTATCAATGGATTATCTAAGAAATCTTCTCCCATTACCTCCTTGCAGCGAAAGGGACGAGTTTTTAAGTGGATTCAGGAGTGTTAGAACAATTTTGAGTTATTAAAGGAGCTGTTAACTACCACTCCCATTCTGGGAGTAGTAGACTTGGTTAAAGAGTTTGAGGTCTGTACTGATGCTTGTAAGGAGGGTGTAGGAGAATTTTTGACTCAAGAGGGGAGAGTCATAGCATATGAATCCATAAAGTTGAAGGAACATGAGCAGAGATATTTAGCTTATGGTTTGGAACTAACTACGGTGTTACATGCATTACAAATATGGAGGCATTACCTATTAGGAATAAGGTTCGTGTTGAGAACTGACCACATCAGTCTAACTAGCTATTTTAAACACGCTGGTTTGAATGCGTGCCAAGCTAGGTGGAATGTTTTCCTAAGTGAGTTCGACTTTGACATTCAGCATGTGAAGGGTAAAGAGAACCGATTGGTGGATTCACAAAGTAGGAAACTGCATGGAATCTACGAACTCTACTTTAATAAAATTGAATTCAAATTCCAAGAACAGATAGTGGAAGTAGAAAACAAAGACCCTAAATATCAGTTTCTATGGCAGCAGGAAAATGCAGACAAAGAGCAAGGGAATCAGTTCTTGGTCTACCGGAAAATAATATATATTCCAAATCAAATCAATCTAAAACGAATTATTTTGGATGAATATCACCGGAGTAACTATGCAGGACATCCAGGATACCAGAAAATGTTAACTTCCATTAGAAATTATTATTCTTGGCCTGGGATGCTGAAGGAAATTGTGGAATATTTGACCAAGTACTTAGAATGTCAGAAAATCAAGGTTGAACATCAGAATCTCGCAAGATTTCTTCTCCCTATTCCAGTACCAGAATGGAAGTGGGAGGTCATCTCCCTTGACTTCATCACTGGACTACCAAAGAATAGAATACATAACGATTTGATTATGGTGGTAGTTGATAGACTCAGAAAGGTCGCACATTTTATTCCCATCCAGTCTACTTATATGACGATACAAATTGTTGATATTTTCATGAGAGAAATCTTTATATTGCATGGTATTCCCGGAGTTGTGATTTCAGATCGGTGAAATTCATGTTGGAATTATGGAAGACGCTATTTAGTGGCTTAGGGACACAAATACAATTTAGTACTGCTTACCATCCACAAACGTATGGGAAAATGGAATAGGTGAATCAAATTATGGAAGACATGTTGTGCATGTATGTAATGAAACAACCAACAAAGTGCGAAGAGTATCCACATTTGGTCGAGTTTTCTTACAACAATGGATATCAGGAATCCCTTAAGATGAGCCCCTTCAAGTCATTTTACGGAAGATAATCTCGGACTCCTATGAACTGGAGTAGTCCAAAAAATAAAATGATGCTTGGACAGGACCTGCTAGAAGAAATGGAGCAAGAAGTGAAGAAAATCAGGTAGAACTTGAACACTGCTCAAGACCAGCAAAAAGTGTATGCTGACAAGAAAAGAACTTTCTAGGAATTCATGGTAGGGGATCACGTGTATGTGAGGATAAAACTGAAGAAAAGCACACTGCGATGGAACACTTGTGCTAAGTTGGCCCCCAGATATTGTGGGCCATTCGAAGTTTTGGAACTGATAGGACCATTTGCCTACCGACTGGCTCTACCAATCCATATATTGGTGCATAACATGTTTCATGTATCATTACTGAAATGTTATGTATATGACCCCAAACATGTGATCCAATGGCAGGGTATACATGTAAGTTAACAATGCATTACAATTGTGACAAAAGTGAAATTGCTGATTTGAACTAATGATAATACTTGTGATATGTAGGTAGAAACAGACAAAAAATTCCTGGTAGAACCGCAACATATTCTATATGGGAGAGAACTAACGCTCCGGAGGTAAGTCATCCCCCAAGTTAAAGTGTAGTGGAAGCACTTTGGCCCGGAGGAGGCTACCTGGGAAGACGAGAATGCTATTCAACAAGCCTATCCGGAGTTGTTCATCATGATTAAATAACATCAAGGATGGTGTTTGCTTCATCGGGGGAAGATGTAACACCTTGTTTAATTTAATTCTGGACTTAAATACTTGTTATGATATACTTTGAATGAGTAACGAATTAGAGTATTCATTAACAAAATTTTAATAAATTATCTTTGGTATTGTTAAACAGAGTTAATGAATAATTTATCTGGAGAAAAATAAAAAAGTAACTCATTGATAAATGTTTCCAAGATACCAGGGTAAAAAGCTAGAGACAGTTCTGATAGTTACCATTTTCCAAAGAAAGGATTTATGGGAAAATCGTGTGAAGAAATGGGGTTCTGTGCAAAAGGTATGAAGGGTGAAGCAATAGGAGATTGCAATGAGTAATCCAGAGCTGGTAAGAAAACCAGAGGACCTCAGAAAATACCCAGAAGAAGATTACATTGGATTTATTCTTGAGGTCTAACTTCTGGTCTCGCTAAAGTACCTAGACCCTAGTGAGGAGAAAGGGGGGGGGGGGGGGGGGAGCAGAGGACGTAATCGCCTCACTCATGGTTGGGAGGACCATCAGAATTCAGAAAGAATTTTGTGTGGAATTAGGTACTGTGGTATCTTAGAGTTCTAGAGTATGTTTATGTTCAAAAGTAGAAAATATACTAGTTACTGTTAAATATTGCAGCATGAATAAATTTGAATTAGGAACCTATGCTAGGATAATTCTATAGGATAATCTATATTAAGTTACATAGGACTGAATTCTAGCAATATATATGTATTTCCTAAGAAATTAGTTCTGCAATTACATAGATAGAAAACAAGTACAGAAGGGTTTCCTATAAATGGAAACAATAATACAACTTGTGATACATAAATGTAGTACAATATTGTTGACTTCTATCTAAAACAGAGAGAATATTTTACCTACTGCAAATAAAAAGAAAATGCAACTTTTCCTTTGCATATATATTTAAAAACATAAAACCAGTAGTTGAGACTTCCATATGAAGTACCCTGTGGGGTACCATTAACATCGCATATATAAACATAGGGGTTACACCCAAGGGTTAGATTCCGGAACCCCGTAGTGAGGGTTTGGACCCCCGTCCCTAAGGGTAGCATACCCGGAAAGAAAAGAAGACAGAGACGAAATACCCATGCGAGAAAAAGTCTCACAAAAATCCCACAGAACACCGAGAACATAAAATTGGAAACATATCTGCGAATATATCTATATATATATATATATATATATATATATATATATATATATATATATATATATATATATATTCCAGAAAGAAAATGATAATCAGAGTCCTATAAAGGACTATAGAAAACTGAGTATTGAATAACCTTGTTAACAAGATATTTATATATACAGGAAGAAAAGACAGTTCTGAAGACTAACTGAGTACTGGGTATGGAAATACAAAATTATCAATTTAGAATAATTGACTATACTCCTACTACAGTCTTTGGGATTCACCATAACCAAAAATAATTATTACATTCAGAATTGACGAATGAAATATCACCAAGTCTATGTCAATATTACTGAAGGATTCAAATACAAACACAGTATTTCATTTGCATGTAAATAAATATAATTTCATAGTGGAAGACTGAACAGGTCTGGGTTTAATAACCTCCGGGCAAGATCTTGGTCTACTGGAAAAGAATATATATTCCAAATCAAATCAATATCAAATGAATTATTTTGGATGAATATCACCAGAGTCACTATGCAGGACATCCATGATACCAGAAAATGTTAACTTCCATTAGAAAGGATTATTCTTGGCCTGGGATGTGGAAGGACATTGTGGAATATTTGACCAAGTGCTTAGAATGTTAGCAAATCAAGGTTGAACATCAGCATCCCATGGGATTGCTTCTTCCTATTCCAGTACCAGAATGGAAGTGGGAGGTCATCTCCCTTGACTTCATCACTGGACTACCAAAGAATAGAATACATAACGATTCGATTATGGTGGTAGTTGATAGAATTAGAAAGGTGGCACATTTTATTCCCATCTAGTCTACTTATAAGACGATACAAATTGCTGATATTTTCATGAGAGAAATATTTAGATTGCATGGTATTCCCCGAGTTGTGATTTCAGATTGCGATGTGAAATTCACGTCGGCATTATGGAAGATGCTATTTAGTGGCTTGGGGACACAAATACAATTTATTACTGCTTACCATCCACAAACGTATAGGCAAACAGAAAGGGTGAATCAAATTCTAGAAGACATGTTGCACATGTATGTAAGGCAACAACCAACAAACTGGGAAGAGTATCTACATTTGGTCGAGTTTTCTTACAACAATGGATATCAGGAATCCCTTAAGATGAGCCCCTTTGAGGCATTGTATGGAAGAAAATATCGGACTCCTATGAATTGGAGTAGCACAGAAAATAAAATGATGCTTGGACCGGACATGCTAGAAGAAATGGAGTGAGAAGTGAAGAAAATCAGGCAGAACTTGAACGCTACTTAAGACCAGAAAAAATTTCATGCTGACAAGAAAAGAACTTTTCGGGAATTCGTGGTAGAGGATCACATGTATGTGAGGATAAAACCAAAGAAAATAACACTGCGGTGGAACACATGTGGTAAGTTAGCCCCCAGATATTATGGGCCATTCGAAGTTTTCGAACGAATAGGACCATTGGCCTACCGACTGGCTCTACCAATCCTTATATTGGTACATAACGTGTTTCATGTATCATTACTGAAACGTTATGTACATGACCCCAAACATGTGATCCAATGGCAGGGTATACATTTAAGTTAACAATGCATTAAAATTGTAACAAAAGTGAAATTGTTAATTTGAACTAATGATAATACTTGTGATATGCAGGTAGAACCAGACAAAAAATTCCTAGTAGAACCGCAACATATCCTATATCGGAGAGAAATAATGCTCCGGAGGCGAGTCATCCCCAAGTTAAAGTGTAGTGGAAGCACTTTGGCCCGGAGGAGGCTACCTGGGAAGATGAGAATGTTATTCAACAAGCCTATCCGGAGATGTTCATCCTAAATAAATAACACCAAGGACGGTGTTTGCTTCAGCGGAGGAAGATGTAATACCTTGTTTAATTTAATTCTGGACTTCAATACTTGTTATGATATACTTTGAATGAGCAACGAATTAGAGTATTCATTAACAATATTTTAATAAATTATCTTTGGTATTGTCAAAGAGAGTTAATCAATAATTTATCTGGAGTAAAAGAAAAAATTAACTGATTGGTAATTGTTTCCAAGATACCAGGGTAAAACGGTAGAGACAGTTCCGACAGTTACCATTTTCCAAAGAAAGTATTTATGGGAGAATCGTGTGAAGGAATGGGGTTCTGTGTAGAAGGTATGAAGGGTGAAGCAATTAGAGGTTGTTATGAGTAATCTAGAGTTGGTAAGAAAACCAGTGGAGATCAAGAAATACCCGGAAGAAGATTAGACTGGATTTATTCCTAAGGTCTAAATTCTGGTCTTGCTAAAGTACCCAGACCCTAGTGAGGAGCAAGGGGGGGAGAAAATTACGTAATCGCCTCTCTCACAGTTGGGAGGACCATCAGAATTCAGAAAGAATTTCTTCTGGAATTAGGTACTATGGTATCTTAGAGTTCTGGAGTATGTTTATGTTCGGAAGTAGAAAATATACTAGTTACTGTTAAATATTGCAGCATGAATAAATTTGAATTATGAACCTGTGCTAGGATAATTCTACAGGATAATCTATATTAAGTTACATAGGACTGAATTCCAGCAATATATATGTATTTCCTAAGAAATGAGTTCTGCAATTACATAGATAAGAAAACAAGTATAGAAGGGTCTCCTGTAAATGGAAACAATAGTAAAACTTGTGATACCTAAATGTAGTGCAATATTGCAGACTTCTATCTAAAACAAAGAGCATCTTTTACCTACTGCAAATAAAAAGAAAATGCAACTTTTCCTTTGCATATATATTTAAAAACATAAAACCAGTAGTCGAGACTTCCATATGAAGTACCCTGTGGGGTACCATTAACATCGCATATATAAACATAGGGGTTACACCCAAGGGTTAGAGTCTGGAACCCTGTAGTGAGGGTTTGGATCCCCATCCCTAAGGGTAGCATACACGGAAAGAAAAGAAGACAAAGACGAAATACCCATGTGGGAAAAACTCTGAAAAAATGCCACAAAACACCAAGAACATAATATTGGAAACATATCTGTGAATATATATATATATTCTGGAAAGAAAATGATAATCAGAGTCCTATAAAGGACTATATAAAACTGAGTATCGAATAACCATGTTAACAAGATATTTATATATACGGGAAGAAAAGACAGTTCTAAAGACTAACTGAGTACTGGGTATGGAAATACAAAATTATCAATCTGGAATAATTGACTATAATCCTACTACAGTGTTGGGGATTCACTATAACCAAAAATAATTATTACATTTAGAATTGATGAACACAATATCACCAAGTCTATATCAATATTACTGAAGGATTCAAATACAAACACAGTATTTCATTTGCATGTAAATAAATATAATTACATAGTGGAAGACCAAACGGGTCTGGGTTTAATAACCTCCGGGCAATCTTGCCAAGAAAGATCTGAACGGAACACCAGTTAAGGGGTGAGCCTCGTTCAACCCACCAGCCTTATATAGAAAAGAGCAGACAATGATATAGTTGAGAGAATAATTTCTCTGTTGTCAAGACGATAACCTGTAAAGGCGAGAGCGTGTATTGAACACCTTTCCAGAGCAAGAAAAACTTGAAAACAAAAACCTTCTACCATAAATATTTTGCGGAACATACTGTAGAAGAGATGGTAAGAGTTGAAAGCCCAATCCGCCTTGGTTTCCAGCTTTGGAAAAGCTTCCAACCTATAGAAAATTTATAAAAGAAATGAGAAAAAAACATTAGCAAATGATCTGGTATTTGGTATTAACAATATAGTGTTGTAGGAAAAAAAAATAAAAAAAATTGGTGTGTCCCATACAATACCTTCGTGCGAAGGTCAGATCCAATACTGGATTTAAACCCTAAAATCCCCATGGATTAAAGCACAACAACTCCACAACCCTGAGAGGAGGTCTGCATAGCACATAGACTTTAGCACTATGAAAAATTCGAAAGAATTGAGAAGCAATTCCATAAGAACTTCAAACCCAAAAATGATAATGGAGAAGCAACCAAAAACTGTGGTAAAAACTATAAATGGTAATTTTATGGGAGGGTTTTGAAGATGTATATGTTGGTAACAATAGTATAAAAGGTAAGGACCCTAAGAGGAAACATTATGAGCTGATGCAGGTATCCTGTGTGCACCACCGTGGGAAGATGAAGGTTAGTTGCAGAGCCAGAAACACATTTGGTGGAGGAACAAATGCAAGACTAGCTGGAGGGTGGGGTGGGTGGTTACCTTAACCCTCCCCCCTCCACATCTACACTTTTGATCTCCAGATAGGGTTTGGATGATCCAGATGTACCCGTATAGATTCAAAAAGGTGTATTGGATCACACCCTTGCGGATGCCATATATGGACAGGTGTATCGCATATCAAATATATATGTATTCAATTGGTAATGAACTCCATTAATCAATTTGTAGTATTGCAACCCAAGTTTAAATAAATGATCGTGCGAAATGATATGTTGTTGAATGTATAGATTCAGACAGTAATTATTTTAATATCCAAAGTCATATCAGGTAAAAGCCAATCTTTGTTGGATATTCGGAAATGATTTAAATTTCTTTCCAATCCTTGGATTAGATCGATGCGTTAAACTTATTCATTATTCCATAATGATGTATGTACACCTAACATTAATGAAATGTCCTATAGATCAGTAGGATCATATTTCTAAATAGTAAAACAATAGAAATTTTTTTATTTGTGTAAATATTGAAGTATGTAGATGTTACAGTAGATCTATTTGCTATTTTTTCAGTTTTCCTACTCAATGAAGTCATGCCTAAGCTAATAAAAAAAACTTCCTTAAGTGATGTTTCATTTCAGTTTTCATTCATAAACCATTTGTGACACCCTGTTTTAATTTACTTATTCGTATATAAACTTGTTATGGTACATTTTGAATGAGTAACGAATGGGTATATTCGTTAATAGTACTTTAATACATAATCTTTTGTCTTTTTCAAAAAGAGATTATTTTAATAATTACCTTGAGTAAAAAGGAGGAAGTAACTGATTGGTAAATATTCCAAGAACGCAAGGAAAAAGGGTTGAGACAGTTCTGATAGTTACCTTCCCAAAAAGGATTTAGAGGAAAATCCTAAGTTGGGAAAGGGTTCTGTGCAGAAAGGGTGTTGGGGTTTAGAAACATGTTGTTGCTATGAATTGTCTAGAGCTGGTGTGGTAACCATTGGAGCTCAGGAAATACCTAAGAGAAGTAGAGACTGGATTTTATCCTGAGGTCTAAATTCTTGTCTCAAGAAACTACCTAGGCCCTGGTGAGGAGCAAGGGGGGAGCAGAGGATGTGATAAACTCTCTCAAGGTTTGGAGGACCAGTAGTTACTGGAAGAAAAAATCTAAGATAGGTATTTAAGTATCTTTAATTTACTGTTTAAGTATTGTTAATAGCAGGAATAAACGCTTGTATAACATTACATTTAAATTATAGGTATTTCTTGCTCTAAATTGCAATTATAAATTATACCCCAGTTAGAAAAGTTACAGATAGAACACTGTATGAAATAATTATAAGTTTATTCTCTGTTATGAAGATTATAAGTAGTGTCCATTGTAAATATCTATAGAAGGGCTACAATGGAAAGATAGTAAGCCAAAATTGCTAGTAAATACAATTTATGGTGGAACTAGAACTCCAACCAACAACCTGATTTTAGCATAATCCAACGCATTGACAGAAAACTAAAGTGAAAAACAGTGCATGAAAGGATACAAAACAATGAGCATAATAACTAGTAACCAATACAGTGAGGGGATGCAAACCAAATTCTTATTATGCAGGAAGGAATTATATGGGTATTGGCCTGCGGGTTTAGTACCCAGACCCAAGGCTTCGGTCTAGGTTCACGTCCCTTTTTGCCATTAACCCAGGAAATAAATATAAGCAGGGTGATAATTAAATATTTCCGTTTGAGAATAACCAAGTATTGAAATAATAAACGAGACTGTGCAAAATAAATACAAATTTGTATTCTAGTATTTCTTGAACAAAAAATGTTCAGAAGAGCTTGATATTAACCAAACAAATACATGATGGTAAAGTATTGAAAATTAACAGAAATAGATAGTCCACATTATATGCAAGATAACCCTTATAATATTCATTCACTGAGACAACCATTACATGCAAAAGGAACTGGTTGATAAATATAGATTAAATGTAAAAATTGACTGAAAGTCCATATAATGGACGAGGTACCAAACATAAATACAACTGGTAATTAAATTGGGGAACGAGGTCCCTTCTCTCATTTAACAGACTTGGTTAAAATTACTAAAACAAGAAATGTGTACTGAGAAAAGAGGCCAAAGCCCAAGTGGAAAACCAACTGCAAATCATCCACGAAAGCAAAACCCCAGTCCCTGCAAGAGACAGAGGGGGAATAGTAGTGGTTACTATCATGAGAAAACAACCAATATAGATCAGGGTCTCCGAGTGGTGAAAGAAGAGGCAAAATTACCAGTGAATAAGGCAGAGTAACTATTTGAAGGGTCCCCTAGTCCATTGTTTCTGGCCTTTCAAAGCCTGTGCCACAACATAAGCTGTGGGGGTTACGACCATGACATAAAACATTAAAAAAAAAAACCAAATAACACTGAATCATAAATAGGACAAAAAAATCATACCTGTAGCACTGTGAAATCTTGGTGGACTGCGCAGATAATTAGACGGTAAGTCTCTCTCTAAGGCAGAACCACAACCCTGGAAAGTCAAGAAGGTATGTGAAAAAAGTAGAGAACCACCTACTCACACATACTACCAATATGTGCACAAGAAAAACAAAACTTGGAAGAACGAATATGAGAAGATAAATCTAGAAATGGACAACGAATATTTGCATAAACACAGTGCATTACCTCCATATAACTACGAGAATCGAGCAACATGATCATCCCGTCGGCGACACCATATCAAAAAAAGGAAGCCCTAAAAGTTTATCATGAGGAACGAACAAGGTTGTAGAGCCGAATCCTGACCACAGTGGCAGGAGAAATGACTCACAGGCGGAAGGATGGGGTGGGTGGTTAACGATCCTCCCCCTACATTATCACCGTCGATATCCCAAGATAATAATCGGATGGCCAGAGATTGCCAAGGGTCAGAGCATGGGACAGGTGGAGATCAACACATTAATGAAGAGATGTGGTAATAAAAACTAATAATGAAAACCCTCAATACAATAATCCATCAATTCAATCTTTGTAAAGGTTACAATATGAAATGCGGTGGTTTAAAGTACTAAGAAGGAATATATGCCATATCACAAATTCAATCAACACAATATGGTATGAAAAAAATTAAATTCAAGGACAGTAGAGATCCCCATGGAACCATTGAGACAATGACATTGTACAGTTAAAACAATCAATTTATGAAAATACATTTATATGTATGTAGACCCAGACTTAAAGCACTCAGGCACCAAATGATTGTTTAAAGTATTGATCTTTAGTCCTCTTTAATTATATGTTTTCCCAAGGGTAATTTGTTATAGTGCATAAATTATAATTATGTATAAAAGAAGAAACGTAAGGTTCTTAGAAATTAACCTCATGGACTGATGTTCCTATGTTAAATCATAGTGATAGTAAACAAAAAATATTTTTATTTTATTTTTGTTTGAGTAAATGGAAGTAATTACTATAAGGATGTTACAAGTGGTATCATAGCGTAAGTTACACGCTGGGGCCAGATGGGCCTGCACTATAACATATTTTTTTTATTTTATTATTAAGTTTAATGTTGGGAAATTGTGGATAATACAGGAAAAAAATTGCGTTAAGCTACCATGAGGAGAGGATCTAGTCATTAGACACCCAGAAATACAAGGGAAACCCATCTTATGACTAATCCTAAAGTCAACCCCGAAATGTGGGTGCAGTTAAGTGTAGACCAGCACTAGAAAACAAGAAGAATGTTGGAAGAGAAACGATGAAAGACAAATAGATTGCTTGATACTATGCAATAACTTTAGACAGAGATGCTCAAGGTTCGTAGTGATCATTCAAGGTTAATGAGGGACTAGGAAAGCATATTAAAAAGCCTTTCGGATAGATATAATCATCCCACTGCACAACCCAGCCCTCAGAGGGACACTCAGGGAGAAGGAGAACAACAAGAACCAATGATAATAATCCATAAGGCAACCGAATGCAATGGAGTAATAAAATTCGAACCTATAATGAAGCGAATCTAGGAATATTTCAGAACAACAAGAACTGAAGAAGCAAAAAGTGGAATTGCAGGGTGAATTCTGGAAGATAAAGCCTCCTACCTTCGACGGAGAGGTTGAAGAAATGGTAGAAGCCTAGAAAATAAACATGAACAAGTAATTTTAGGTGTATGAATATAACAGCAAACTTAAAGCTCATTTAGCCATTTACTAGCTACGGTAGACAACCACATTATGGTGGGAAGAAGTGAAGAATGTGCGTGGGGTTGAAGATCAGAAAGTAACTTGGGATTAGTTTTAGTAGTATTTCAAAGATAAGTAGCTGACTGAACGAGTCTAAGATGAAAAATCCTGAGAATTCCATGATCAAAAACTGGGGCAGATGTCTATGGATTAATTTATTACAAAATTTACTTCATTATTAAGATATCTACTTTATATGCACGATGAAAATGCAAAGGTGCAACAGTTTTTGAGTAGCTTGCCGATACATATGAAAGAGAGGATTGAGTTTGTAAACCCAAAAACCATGGATGAAGTAATAAAGAAAGCACGGATGTGCTATCAGCAATCCAAGGCCAAGGGAGAAGTCAACAAAAGTTGTCTGCCCCAAAAAGGACAAAAAATCTTTACTAGTGCTAGGAATAACAGAAGAAGAAATATCAAGAATGCTGCAAGAAATCTAATAAATAAACAGAATGGAAAGAGTCAACCAAGGACCAAGTGGGAAGGAGAGGAGCGACATACTAAAGCATCTAGCAGAGCTAACATTGGATAGTCCTAGAAACCTCTGTTGCAGTGCTGGGGGTGTGGGGAGGCAAATTATTTCAAAAATTTACCCCATCGAGGGAGAAACAAAGTGGCAACAAACTTGCAAGAGGCCTCTACTGTCAGATATGTAGCTCGAAACATACCCAGAATCAATGCTGCTCTGGAGGACCGGCAAGCGCTCTTTCAGCCAACTATGATAGAATTAGAAGGTAAGCTACAAACCAAGTCTGTTTCTATTTTAGTTGACCCTAGGGCCAATTTGAGCTATATCCACCCCCGTATAGTTGAAAACTGTAAATTACAGAATTATAAATTTAAGAATCCTTGGCTAGTACAACTGGCTACAGGGACAAGAAGACGAGTCAATTCCAAGGAGTCAAACTATGAGTTGCGTATTGGAGACCAACACATAATTGTAGAACTCAACATTAGACCTTTGGGATCTTATGATATCCTATTGGGAATGGATTGGATGGATAAACATTGGTCTTTAGTAGACTGCAAGGATAAAGTCATTTATTTTAAATCAAAATATGGTACACATCAAGAACTGGAGGGCATTAAGAAGCCATTACAGTTACGGCCCATTGCAGCATCTCAAATGAGTAAATGTATAAGGAAGGGATGTCAACTCTATGCAATCCAGGTGGGATTTTCAAATTCCAAATACAAGACCATTATGTTGGAGAATATTCCTATAGTGCAAGAATTTCGAGATATATTCCCTGAGAAAATTCCAGGATTGCATCCAAAAAGAGACATAAACTTTCCCATAGAATTAATACCTAGGGCAGCGCGTGTGTCCTGTGCTCCATACAGGATGAGCGTGCCTGAATTAACAGAATTAAAAATGCAGTTGCAAGAGTTGATGGATAACGGTTACATTCAGCCCATTGTGTCCCCATGGGGAGCACTGATTCTGTTTGTGAAGAAGAAGGACAATACTATGTGAATGTGCATGTATTATCGATAGCTCAAAAAATTGACCGTTAAAAACAAGTATCATTCACCACACATAGACAATCTGTTTGGTCAAGTGAAACGAGCTATAGTGTTTTCTAAGATGGGTTAAGGTCAGGGTATCACCAGATTCGAGTTAAGGACGAAGATATATCCAAAACATCTTTCTGGACCTGGTACAAAGATTATGAGTTCGTGGTGTTACCATTCGGGTTAACCAATGCACCAACAACCTTTATGAGCTTAATGCATTGATTTTTTCACCCATACTTGGATAAATTTGTTTTAATATTTATTGATGATATATTAATTTATTCCAAGAATATGGAAGAGCATAAGGAGCATTTGCGCATTGTGTTGAAAATGTTACGAGAACATCAATTCTATGCTAAATTTAGTAAGTGTGATTCTCTCAAGGAGCATATCCAATATATGTGACACGTGATTTCCACTTAGGGGATTGTTGTGGACCCAGAAAAGATTAAGAGAATCATGGAATGGAAGGTTCCAATGAACATAGCAAACATACGTTCATTTATGGGTTTGGCTGGCTACTACCAACGATTCATCAATGGATTCTCTAAAATATCTTTTCCCATTACCTCATTACAGTGAAAAGGACGAGTCTTTAAGTGGACTCAAGAATGTTAGATCAATTTTGAGTTATTGAAGGAGCTGCTAACTACTACCCCTGTTCTGAAAGTAGCATATCCAAGTAAAGAATTTGAAGTATTCATTGATGCATGTAAGGAGGGGGTAGGAGCAGTCTTGACCCAAGAAGGAAGAGTCATAGCATACAAATCTAGGAAGCTAAAGGATCATGAGTAGAGTTACTCAGCCTATGAATTGGAGTTGACTGCAGTAGTGCATGCGTTACAGATATGGAGACATTATCTGCTAGGAAAAAGATTCGTGCTGAGAACTGATCATAGCAGTTTAACTAGCTATTTTAAAAAATATGATCTGAATGCCCACCAAGAAAGGTGGAAAGCATTCCTAAGTGAGTTTGATTTTGACATTTAACATGTAAAAGGTAAAGAGAACCAGGTGGTTGATGCCTTGAGCAGAAAGATGCATGGAATTTATGCGCTTTACTTTAACCAAATTGAGTTCAAATTTCAATAACAGATTATGGAGGCAGCAAAGAAGGACCCTAAATACCAATTCTTATGGAAGAAAGAAAAATAAGATGAAGATCAAGGGAAACAGTCGGAGTATGAAATCAATGATAAGTCGCTCCTGGTCTACCTGAAAAGGATATATATCCCTAACCAAAATAATTTGAAAGGAATTATTTTGGATGAATATCACAAGAGTTCCTATGCAGGATATCCAGGATATCAGAAAATGTTAATTGCAATTAGGAAGGACTATTCCTGGCCTGGAATGCAAAAGGAAATTTCAGAATATTTGACCAAGTGCTTGGAGTGTCAACGAATTAAGGTGGAGCATCAGCATCCTACAGGATTGCTTCAGCCTATCGCAGTGCCAAAATGGAAGTGGGAAGTCATTTCCCTTGAATTCATCATTGCACTACCCAGAAATAAAAGGCACAATGATTCAATTATGGTGTTAGTTGATAGACTCAGTAAGGTGGCTCATTTCATTCATGTCCATTCAACTTACAAGACAATACAAATTGTTGATATCTTCGTGAAGGAAATTTTTAGGCTACATGGTATTCCCCGAATTTTCATCTCTGATCATGATGTAAAATTTACATCAGCATTCTAGAAGACACTTTTTACTGGCTTGGGGATGCAAATACAATTTAGCACTACCTAACATCCTCAAACAGATGGGCAAACAGAGAGGGCAAATCAAATTTTAGAATAAATGTTGCGCATGTATATGATGCAACAACCTACGAAATGAGAAGAATATCTGCATTTGGTTGAGTTTTCCTACAACAACGACTATCAATAATCTCTTGAGATGAGTCACTTTGAAGCATTTTATGGAAGACAATGTCAGACTCCTATAAATTGGAGCAGTCTAGAAAAAAATATGATGCTTGGGCTAGACATGTTAGAAGAAATGGAATGGGAAGTCAAGAATATTAGGTAGAACTTGAAGGTAGCTCAAGACTGGCAAAAAGTTGATGCTGATAGGAAAATAAATTTCCAGGAGTTTGTGGTAGGGGACCATGTTTATGTGAGGATTAAACAAAAAAGAGCACATTGAGACAAAATTCTTGTACCAAATTGGCTCCCTGATATTGCGGACTACCAAGCCATATATTAGTACATAACATGTTTCATGTGTCACTACTAAAGCGTTATGTACACAATCCCAAACGTGTGATACATTGGCAGGGTATACATGTAAGTCAACAATGTATTACATTTATATCAAAACTAGATTTCTGATTTGAACTAATTAAGACCATTGTTGCATGCAGGTAGAATCAGACGATGAGTTCCTGGTAGAATCGTAGCATATTCTAGATCGGAGAGAATTAACGCTCCGGAAGTGAGTCATCCACCAAGTTAAAGTGCAGTGGAAGCACTTTGGCCGAGAGGAGGCTACTTGGGAGGACGAACATGTTATTCATGAGGCTTATCCAGATTTTTTCTCAGAGAACAAAAAATACCGAGGATGGTGTCTGTTTCATCGGGGGAAGATGTGACACCCTGTTTTAATTTGCTTATTGGTATATAAACTTGTTATGGTACATTCTGAATCAGTATTGAATGGGGTATTTGTTAACAGTACTTTAATAGATAATCTTTTGTCTTTTTCAGAGATTAATTTAATAATTACCTTTAGTAAAAAGGAGGAAGTAACTGATTGGTAAATATTCCAAGAACCCAGGGTAAAAGGGTTGAGAAAATTATGACAGTTACCTTCCCAAAAAGGATTTAGAGGAAAATCATAAGTTGGGAAGGGGTTATGTGTAGAAAGTATGTTGGGGTTTAGCAATAGGCTGTTGCTATGAGTTGTCCAAAGCTGGTGTGGGAACCAGTGGAGCTCAGGAAATACCCAAGAGAAGTAGAGACTGGATTTGATCATGAGGTATAACTTATTGTCTCAGGAAACTACCTAGGCCCTGGTGAGGAGCAAGGGGGGAGAAGAGGACGTGATGGCATCGCTCAAGGTTGGGAGGACCAACAGTTACTGGAAGAAAACCTCTAATATAGGTATTTAAGTATCTTGAATTTACTGTTTAAATATTGTTAATAGCAGGAATAAACACTAGTATAATATTACATTTAAATTAGAGAAATTTCTTGCAATAAATAGCAATTATAAATTATACCCCAGTCAGAAAAGTTACAGTTAGAACATTGTATGAAATAAATATAATTTTATTCTCTATTATGAAGATTATAAGTAGTGTTCATTGTAAATATCCATATAATGGATACAATGGAAAGATAGTAAGCCAAAACAACCATTAAATAATATTTATGGTGGAAATGGAACTCTGACCAATAACCTGATTTTAGCATAATCCAATGCATTGACAGAAAACTAAAGTGAAAAACAGTGCATGAAAGGATACAAAACAACAAGCATAATAAATATTAAGTAGTACAATGAGGGGATGCAAACCAAATGCTTATTATGCAAGAAAGAATTATATGGGTATTGGCTTGCGGGTTTAGTACTCGGAGCCGAGGGTTGGGTCTGAGTTCACGTCCCTTTTTTCCATTAAACAGGGAAATAAATATAACCATAGTGATAATTAAATAGTTATTCCCGAGCATAACCAAGTCTTGAAATAATAAGCAAAAATGTGCAAAAGAATACAAATTTGTATTCTAGTATTTCTTGAAAAAAAATGTTCAGAAGAGCTTGATATTAACCAGACAAATACATGATGGTAAAGTCTTGAAAATTAACAGAAATAGAAAATCCACATTATATGTAGGATAACCCTTATAATATTCATTCATTGAAATAGTAGAAAACAGGAAAGAGACAACTTGAAGCTGGAACCATTACATGCAAAAGGCACCGGTTGATAAATATAGAGTAACTATAAAAACTGATCAAAATTCCATATAATGGACGAGGTACCGAACATAAATACAACCGGTAATTAAATTGGGGAACGAAGTCCCTTCTCTCATTTAACCAACTTGGTTACAATTAATAAAACAAGAACTGTGTACTAAGAAAAGAGAGCAAAGCCCAAGTGGAAAACCAACTGCAAAACTTTAATCATTAAACAATAAAACTACGGTTAGGACGAAATCATCCATGAGGGAAAAACCCTAGTCACTGCAAGAGACAGAGGGGGAATAGTAGTGGTTACTATCATGAGAAAACAACAAACATAGCTCAGGGTCTCCGAGTGGTGAAAGGATAGGCGAATTTACCAGTGAATGAGGCAGAGTAACTCTCGGAAAGGTCCCATAGTCCATTGCTTCTAGCCTTTCAAAGCCTGTGCCACAACATAAGCTGTGGGGGTTACGACTGGGACAGAAAAAATTAAAAAACAAATCCAAATAACACCAAATCATAAATAAGACAAAAAAATAATACCTGCAGCATTGTGAAAGCCAGGTGAACTACGCAGATAATTAGACAGTAAGTCTCTCTTTGAGGCTAAACCACAACCCTAGAAAGTCGAGAAGGTCTGCGAAAAAGAGAAAAGAACCACATTCTCACACATATTACCAATCTGTGCAAACAAGAAAAACAAAACTTGGAAGAACGAATATGAGAAGAGAAATCTAGAAATGTACAACGAATATTTTCATAAACTTAGTGCATTACCTCCATAGAACTGCGAGAATTGAATGACATGATCATCCCGTCGGTGACACCATATCAAAAAAAGGAAACCCCAAAATTTTAGCATGAGGAATGAACAAGGTTGCAGAGCTGAATCCTAACCACAACGACAGGAGAAACAAATCACAAGTGGAAGGATGGGGTGGGTGGTTACCCTAACCATCCTCCCCTTGCGTTATCACCGTTGATATCCCAAGATAAGAATCAGACAGCCAGAGATTTCCAAGGGTTAGAACATGGGACAGGTGGAGATCAACATATTAACGAAGAGATGCAGTAATAAAAACTAATAATGAAAACCCTCAATACAATAAGCTAACGATTCAATCTTCGTAAAGGTTACCATATGAAATGCAGACTATATATCATATCACAAATCCAATCAACACAATATGGTATGTAGAACATTAAAGTCAAGCACGGCGGAGATCCGCACAGAACCATTGAGACTATTGTCTTGTGACCCTATAATGAAAGACACAGTGCGAAGAGCTATCTGTTGAAAGGATAGGGAGGGGAAAAGTTGGAGTATAAAAGCAAGCACTGCAGCCTTTTGGGTGGTCGGGAATGAGAGGGAACTACGATGATCGCACCTCTCCCGGAGCTGCTATGTCCCCATGGCAGCAGTGGATCCATTCACCAGCTGGCGCCCTATAACCATTTCTGACAGCATTCAAGAGAGCGGGGGCAATCAAAATCAGCCCACTGGAGGAGATGACGTCAGCTCTCCTCGCGGAAAATCAAAGCAGTTCCAGGGGAGGAAAATAGGAGACAGAGGCCATCATTTGACCCAAAGAAAACTGTAGGGCCCACCCACACACTGCTGGCACAGGTATGTTTCAAGGTAAGGTAAGTTCGGTTAGGGTACGAAGGTCAGTACCCCTCTATCTAGCATGTGGCCCGACCTACTCGGCTGCTATTAGCCAACCACCGCGTGCCACGTGTCCTTCTGCCAAAGTCCTCATCACATGAGCCCTACATTTGTCGCCCTGCCCCATTACCTAGTAAAAACCCTGTTTCCACAACAAGTTTTACTCTCAACTATTTGGAATTTGCTGGTCACTTACCAACGTTTCACTTTGTCAGATGGGTAAAAAACTCAAGTATTGGTTTCCTTTCACCGTCACATCACTTTCCCTGCTACCTCAGGTATTTGGTCGTGTCCCTTTCATTATTTCTCTTTTACTGTTTGTTCTAGTTATTATGGAAAAAATTAAATTCTCTGCCCCCTAAACCCCTCAAGCTCGCGAGGTCAAGACTGATCCTGGCCCCGAACCACTCATGGATGCCCACTCTCAGCGCTGCGACCCGATTTACCCTTTCAATGTGGCTCGTATTAGGGTTGAGCTCTTCGATTTTTAGCGACAGGGGGAAGATGTGTTTAGAGTAGTTGATTCAGGGCTTTATTACCAAATTTCCCTGACAACCCATCTGTTCCCAGAGTTTATCGCCTAGCTTGGTGATGCCTACATCGAGCGTAAGGACATCTTCCTTTCCGCTCGGGGAGTAAATATTCTTGAGATTACTCCTCAGGTCATCATAAAATCCCTATGCTATCCTCCCGCCCAACACTGCGTTGATTTCACCAAATTCAATCTCTCCTGCCACTTTTCGAACCAACCCTTGGAGAACCAGAACGATTTCCTCGAACTCATCTCTGACTCACGCCTATCCTCTCTCCCTCACGCAGAGTCTATTCCACTGTCACTATTTCGTGATACTATATAGCCTATTTTAGTAGTCATCTTAGGAATGATGGGGTTAGAAAATGCCGATAGGGTGACTAAGGAAATTTTAGGGTTTTTATGGCTCATAATCCAGGCTGAGATTCTCTTAGATATCCCCCACTTTCCTAGCCTCGGCTATCAAAGCCCAGTTACAATATATGTCATTTTTTTCTCTTTCAAGTACTGCTCCCTAGTTTTCTACTTATTCCTGTTTGAGCATGTGGACAAGTTCGAGGGTTTAGGCCTGAAGAGGTTCTCCAAGAAAAATGTTGAGCCCAAGTCTATTTTTGAATGGACTCCAGTATTTCACCAACATTCATAGGGGAATGGGTATGCAAAATTCATCACGGATTTCATGTCCAGAGCCTATGCTATCATACATGACAACTCCCCGCCCAAAATCTTTCATGAGAAAAAGGAGTGGTTGCAGTTCAGTGAAACGGATTGTACTAGTGATTGGTACATGTTTGAAGATCACATTGAGCTCAAGTTCTATGGTGTGCTTTTGCTAAAAATGTCAATGTGGAACACTTGGATGTGGTACTGAGACTTTTCATCCAATATTTGGATGGAGAAGCCCGTAGGTGGTTTAAATCTCTTGCTAATAATGTAGCCACCACTTGGGAGGAAATGGAGAATTTATTAATTAAAAAATGGGGAGAAAAGAGGGACCATGATTACATCATCACAGAATTCAATGCCCTAAAGAAGAAACATAATTAATATGTAACAGAATTTATAAAAAGGTTCAATAAGCTTTACAATAATCTACCTGCTAAAATAAAGCCTCCTCAAGCAGCGCCCAAAGTGGTTTTTGCAGAAGTGTTTGAGCCTGAGTTTGGTTTCACCTTGAGAGAAAGAAATTCTACATCCTTAGATCAAATCCAGATTGATGGAATAGAGGTAGAAGAAAACTTTTCTTATATAGGAAAATTCAAAGGAAGGATAGATCGTGAGGCTAGGAGAAGGGGTAGGGAGGAGGCTTCTACCTCTAATAAAGAAAGGGAATCATTGGAGCATAAGATTGAAGAGATGAATAAGTTGATCAAGAACCTCTCTAATAAGCTGGTGAAGCTTGAATTAGAGGCTAAGAACTTCTCTCCTCGTCCCAACCAGATGGTTCCTAATCAAGGATTTAATCCCCAGTATCGGAAGCCACATTTATAATTGTTACAACGGGAAAGGAAGGAGCAGCAAGATCACATCCAACTTCCTCTATAATTAGAAGGGGAAGTATAAGGAAAAAATGAGGAAGCCCCCGATGGTCAAGAAGATCAATTCCTTGCTTATTCAGTAGATGAAGAAGGGGAGCTAGAAGAGAAAGAAGTTTCCCTAGAGGATCGGGATATTGATAATTACTGCAGGAAATTTGTGGACTTCATGCAAGATCATCTCCATAAGAAGTATGACCTCAGATCCTCTAGAAAGATGACCCGAGTGCAGTAATAAGATGAAGAGTCAACACTAAGAGAACAAACCCCTTTTAGTTCTGCCAATAAGGGGAAAAAGCCTTTGGAAGAGTTTGTACATCATAAGGCCATTGCGTCTTCCTCCACAAAGCCTGGTTCTGATCCTCCTTCTAACCACAAGGCCTCTGTTGTAGCCTCAAACCTACCTAATCATCCTAAAGATTAGCCTAAAGAATTCATTGTAGAAAAGAACCCCTCTACCTTTAATCTCCAGAAAGAGTTAGAAAAGGTCAAGATCCCGGTTTCCCTAATCGAACTCCTAAAGAAACCTTTGTGTAAAGCTCAAGTATCTCAATTCATGCTCCCCCATGGCATAGGCCCCCTCCCTGACAACCTCAATCTCCAAGAGGAAATATTGGTGGTAGTATTTGATCTCATGTAGAAGAGTTATACTCGGCCACTCCCCCATTCGATGTGTCTCTACTTATTCATGACCTGTTATTACACAACTGCATGCTAGATTCCGAGGCTTCACATAATATATTACCGTTTTCTGTCATGGAGCATTTGGGGTTGCAGATTACCAGACCCTATAAAGATCTGTATTCATTTGATTCCAAGAGGGTAAATTGTCTGGGCATGATAAAAGACTTAGCAGTAAATCTAGCCCAGATCCCAGCTAAGAGCATGGTAATGGATATCGTAGTAGCTAATATCTTGACCCAATTTGGAATGTTGCTGTCTAGATCTTGGGGTTCAAATATTGGCGGGTCAATTAAGTTGGATCTCACCTACACTACTATTCCAGTGTTTGGGGGGGAGGAAAGGAGGCTATAATGTGAATCCAGGTTCATGAAAATGGTCACCAAAGATGATGGATTGGTGAACTCCCTAGTATATGGTAAGGAGGGTGAATTTTATTGTCTCATGTTTGAAGAGGATGGAAATTTCCTGCAAGAAGCTAAGGTCCGCCCTCTAAAATAGAAGGAGCCCACGAACAAAGGCGAAGACAAGATCTAGACTTTACATTTTGATGGGGCCAACTCGCGAGAAGGGAATGGGGCCAGGGTGCTGTTGATCTCACCCGAAGGATGTTTGGTTCCTCTCTCTTTCAAACTAGAGTTTGAAGCCACAAACAACATGGTTGAATATGAAGCCCTACTACTAGGACTACAGACAACATGAAATATGAACATATATAACCTGACAGTCTTCGGAGACTCAGAAATAGTGGTAAGGCAAGTTAGGAATCAATGCCAAACTAAAAATCCATGGCTCAGAGCCTATAGAAATGAGGTGTGGGACCTAGTAGAATTTTTTTTTCTCTTCTTTTAATATAAAGTTCATGCTGAGGGACAAGAACCGGATGACCGACTCGCTAGTTGTTGCAGCCAACAATTTCTGCCCGCCACAAAATCCCCTGCTCCAATATGAGGTTGAGGTACGATATCATCCTTGCATTCCAGATAATGTAAATCACTGGCAAGTCTTCGAGGATGAAGAACAGGTTAAGCGCTTTAGGTAAATGGTTAGTGAATTCTTCAATTTTGTGATTGATTCAGTCGATGAAGGGCCTAATGATCAGCCACAAACCAAATGGGAGGAGACATTGGCCAAACACCACATTTTGCAACTAAAGGGAAATGTCATTCCCAAAGGCCTCGTGCCGTTGGAGAGGCTATTTGATAAAAATGACATCCCGATCAACCCCAGTAAAACAACTCAAGATGAGCCTGTCGATGATATAAATATCAGGACAGAGGAAGATCCAAATGTGGTAAATCTATCCAGGGGAGTCCTTGAAGAATACCAAGTTCAATATATCTGGCTGATTCAAGCATACAAGTATGTCTTCGCCTAGTCTTATCAAGATTTGAAGTCTTTCGACATTGATGTCATACAACATAAAATACCACTCAAAGGGGACGCCAAGCCTCATAAGCATAAGCTAAGGCATATCAATCCTCTACTCCTCCTAGAAATTGAAAAAGAGATAAATAAGCTACTACGGGCAAAAATCATCGTTCCTTTGAGATATTCGGAGTGGGCAACCAACCTGGTCCCGGTGAGGAAGAAAAATGGATAAATTATATTATGCGTGGACTTTCGAAATCGCAATAGAGCCTCGCTCAAAGACAATTATCCTCTCCCAAAGATGGACCATATTTTGCAAAAGGTGGTGGGATCCTCCCGCATGTCTATGATGGTTGGTTTCTTAGGATATAACCAGGTGGTGGTACTCCCTGAAGATTAGAAGAAGACAACATTTACCCACCATGGGGAACCTTCATGTATGCCAAGATGCCTTTTGGTTTAATCAACGCTGGTGCCACTTTCCAACATGTAATGGATATTTCCTTCGCAGGAGAGCAAGATAAGTTCGTAGTGATTTATCTACATAATATCGTTGTTTTCTCGAAGAGTGATGCTGAGCACATTAAATACCTTTAGTGGACCTTCAAAAATTGCGTAGGTATGGTCTATCTTTGAACCCCCAAAAATCTATGTTTGCCCTGGAAGAAGGAAAGTTTTTGGGGCACATAGTAACTAAGGAGGGAGTGAAGCTCGACCTGAAAAGGGTAGAGGTGATAAATGGAATTTCCCTCCCGCGGAATAAAAAGGAAATACTGGGCAGAATAAAATTCTTGAGAAGGTTCATTCCCAATTATGATGAGATTGTTAGCCACATTACTGAAATTATCAAGAAGAATAATGAAGTGAAATAGGCTCCCCAATCAAGGGCCTCTTTCGAAAGAATCAAATAGTGTTTCACCAAAGCTCCAATACTGGCAGGTCTCGATTATAGCAAGCCTTTCATGATTTTTTCTTTCGCCTCCCCTCACACAGTGGCGGAAGTAGTGCTATAGAAGAATGAAGACAAGCACGAGAAACCTATTGCATTTTTAGCCAGGTCTTGTGGGATGCCGAGTTAAATTATAATATCCTGGAAAAGTAGGCATATTCTCTAGTCAAATCTCTAAAGGCATTCAGTATATATGTGTTACAATTGGCCATAACTTCCTACGTTCCCACAACAGTAGTGAAGGACATTTTAATACAAGGAGACAGTGAAGGGAAGAGGGGCAATGGATTGCAAATATTTAGGAGTATGAACTGAGATCAAGCCCACTAAACTCATTAAAGGATAGGGATTGGAAAAAATCCTATCAGAATCCAATTGCTAGGCATTGGAGCTAAATCTATCTATGGAAGGTGGGGAGGTACCGAAAGGTGCATAAATACAACCTGGGATAGAAACCTCAGTGCAAAGAACACATGTAAAGTACCTTCTATCTGCATGGTATAAGGACATGGTGGAATACCTTCTAACTCTAAGGTGTCCTCCCAATTACAACAAGATGAAGTACCACACCTTGAGATTAAGGTCGCAAAAGTACGTTGTGTCGAATGGGCGATTGGACTGGAGGGACCCGACTGGGATTATCTTACTATGTTTAACAGATCAGGAGGTGGACGAGGTGATGATTGAGTTTCACGAAGGTGTATGCGGCGGGCATTACAGCGGCCGATCTACTGCCCACAAGACCTTGAGAGTAGTTTTTTTTTGGCCTTGGCTATTTGGGGATGTACATGCTCGCGTCAGGCCATGTGAGAAATTTCAGAATTTTGCAGAGAAACAAAGGCTTGTGCCACTCCCATTGATCTTGATACAAGTAGAGGAGCCATTGAGATAATGGGGCATCGATTTCATCGGAGATATCCACCCAACCTCTAGTAACCAACACCGCTGGATTTTCACTGCCACCGATTACTTCACCAAGTGGGTTGAAGATGTGCCTGAAAGAAATGCCACAGATGGGGTGGGGATCAAATTTATGGAGGAAAACATAATAGCTAGGTTTGGGTGCCTAGCTAAAATCATCATTGATAACGCTCAGGTCTTCAAGTCAACCAAGATTGTAAACTTTTGTCAACATTACAATATTACTCTAGGGCACTCCATGACTTATTATCCATAGGGGAATGGGTTGCCAGAGTCATCCAACAGGACTTTGGTAAGGTTTATTAAAAATATCATAAATGAAAATAAAAAGAACTAGGATTCCCAGCTAAAATTTTTGCTTTGGGAGAATCACATCACTAGTAAAAGATCCACCAGAAAGTCGCCTTATGAGCTGGCGTATGGCAGGGTGGTGGTTTTCCCCATTCAACTTGCTCTACCTGTAGCCAGATTTCTGCAATACAGTGAGGAGGAACCAAATGACCTCATCAGGAGGATGAATAAGTTGGTAGGACTGGATGAGACACAGGCATAGGTAAACACCAAGCTGGCTGACTATCTAGAAAAGATGAAATTAATTTTCTACCAACGAGAAAAAGACAAGGAGATCCAAACAGGGTACCTGGTGCTGCGATGGGGCATTAGGCCATGGGACAAAGGTAAATACGGGAAGTTCGATCTGCTCTGGTTTGGGCCTTTCAGGGTGGCATAAGTCAAGGGTAATAATACCTTTGCATTCGAAAATTTGGAAGGGGATCTATAATTGAAATGCCTGTGAACGGGAAATTTTTGAAGCCCTATTTTTATCACTGACATTGGCCGAAAGGGCCCATTTTATATATCCTTTAAATTGTACATATATCATCCTTTATTTTCACATGCATTTCCATTTTGTTCCTTTTTAATTATAATTGTGTAAAGATTTTGATAATTTTCTTGGGTATGCTACCAAGTACACAAGAGGGCAGTCTGTGAGTTCTCGACACCCTTGAGAATGAGTGTGTTATCCCCAATGGAGCCAATGTTGACTTGTGACCCCATAATGAAGGACACAGTGCGAAGAGTTATCTGTTGAAAGGATAGGGAGGGGAAAAGTTGGAGTATAAAAGCAAGCATTCCGACCTTTTGGGCGGCCAAGAATGAGAGGGCGCTGCCATGATCGTACCTCTCCCCCAGTTGCTACGTCCCCACGGCAATAGTAGAGCCATTCACCAGCTAGCACCCTAAAGCCATTTCCGATGACATTCAAGAGAGTGGGGGCAATCGAAATTCGCCCGCTGGAGGAGATGATGTCAGCTCTCCTTTCATTGAATCAAAGCGGTTACAAGGGAGGAAAATAGGAGATAGAGGCCATCATTCGACCCGATGAAAACCATAGGGGCCCACCCGAACACAGCTAGTGTAGGTACGTTGCAAGGTAAGGTAAGTTTAGTCGGGGTACGAAGGTCGATACCCCTATGTCTGGCACGTGGCCCCACCTACCCGACCACTGTCAGCCAACCACCACGTGCCACGTGTCCTTCTACCAAATTCCTCATGATTTCAACCCTATATTTGTCTCCCCGCCCCATTACCCAGTAAAAACTTGTTTCCGCAGCGATTTTTACTCTCAGTTGTTTGGAATTTGTTGGTCACTTAGCAACGTTTCACTCTGTCAAATGGATAAAAAACTCAAGTATTGGCTACGTTTCACCCTTGCGTCGCTTTCCCTGCTACCTTAGGTATTTGTTCATGTCCCTTTCATTATTTCCCTTTTACTATTTGTTCTAATTATTATGAAAAAAATAAAACGCTCCGCCCCCAAAACCCCTCAAGCTTGTGAGGTCAGGACTTCTCCTGGCCCCGAACCACTCACGGATGCCCACTCTCAGCTTTGTGACCCATTTTACCCTTTCAATGTGGCCCGTATTAGGGTCGTGCTCTTTTATTTTCAACGACGGGGGGCAGATGTGTTCAGAGTTGTTGATTCAGGGCTTTATTACCAAATTTCCCCGACAACCCATCTGTTCCCAGAGTTCATCGCCTGGCTTGGCGATGCCTACATCGAGTGTAAGGAAATCTTCCTTTCTTCTTAGGGAGTCAAGATGCTCGAGATTACTCCTGATCTCATCAGAAAAGCCTATGTTATCCTCCCGCCCAAGACTAAGTCGAGTTCACCGAAGTCACTCTCTCTTGCTAGTTCTCGAACCAACCCTTGGAGAAGTAGAAAAGTTTCCTCGAAGTCATCTCTGACTCATGCCTATCTGCTCTCCCTCACGTGGAGTCTATTCCACTATCACTATTCTATGATACTATATAGCCTATTTTATCAGTCATATCGGGAATTCTCAGGTTATAAAATGCCGATAAGGTGACTAAGGCGGGTTTAGGGTTTTTATGGCTCATGATGCAAGCTAGGATTATTTTAGATATCCCCAATTTCCTAGCCTCGACTATCAAATCCAAGTTCCAAGATATGTCATCCTTTTTCTCTTTCAAGTACTGCTCCCTGGTTTTCTACTTATTCCTATTTGAGCATGTGGACAAGTTTGAGGGTTTAGGTCTGAACATGTTCTCCAAGAAAAAATTTGAGCCCAAATCTATTTTCGAATGGGACTCTAGCATGTCACCAGCATTCAGAGGGGAAGGGGTATGCGAAAATTCATCACGGATTTCATGTCCAGAGCCCTATGTCTATCATCACATGACAGCTCCCACACCCAAAAATTTTTCTAAGTAAAGGAGTGGCTCTAGTTTGAGTGAATCGGATTATACTGAGTGATTGGTACCTGTTTGAAGATCTACAGAGATCAGGGGTTTATGGTGTTGAAGTGCCTCCTTATCACTTGCCGGTGTTCCTGTCCATGAGGATTTTTTCCCTCGAGTTCATCTGTCGAGTCCTAAGTGTCGACCAAGCCCACTTCGTGCCCACGAAAAAGGGATATATCTTCGAGCTCCCAAATAATGTAGGCCCTTTCACCATCAATGTCAGAGGCACGCCCTCTCCTATGTGGAAAGGATGTTGCGAGAGATGAATTTCCCACAGGGGAGATGCTTGGCACTACGATCCTAAGGGGTTTATCACATGCAGGGAAGAAGAAGATTAAATCCACAACATATGAGCATGAACCTAGGCCTCTTATTGAATGGAAAGCTAAGCTAGTGATTCATGGCCTTTGGATACTGAAAGATGGAGGCCGAATCCCCAGTCTCTAGAAGGAAAAGGAGACAATGTACTTGGTGACACAGAAGTGATGGAATAGGAAAATCCCTAGGCTAACCAAGGGTTCACGGAGGAGGAAGAGGAAGGGCACCTCGGTAAGAGACGGGAGGACTGAAGGTCACTGAGGAGCTAGAACACTTTGAAAATTCTGACGATGAGGCCCTCACTGCTCATGGGCCAGGACAAAGACAAACACAGGCTTCACAACTCTCCTATGATTCCGCCTCTTCTTCGGCACCTTTCAGAGCTTTCACGAGTTTGTCACGTTGGGAAAAGAAGAAGCAAGGGAACAGATCGAGGCTAGGAACAAATCCACAAGGGAGAGATCGAGAGTTAAAGTAGTCTCGAGTTCATAGACAAACATACTACGAGGCTCACCTCAGCCCTAGATATGGATAAAGATCAACTTATATTGGTTGTCCAAGATTTAGCCTCTCATCCCTTAACCCCGGGATCCTAGTACAAAGCCCTAGAAATAATTCAAAATTTTGCTTCCATCCCCCTGCCTGATAAGTTAAATTTTGCACCGAGTCAGCATCGAGGGACATGCTCTGAACTAGTAGTAAAGCATACCATCACCACTGGAGAAAGCTGAAAGGAGGTTGGCTCGAAATGAAGGTCACTCAGCAAAGGGAAAGATAAAATGCTAAAGCTCTTCTGTCTGCTAGACTGGAGAGACTACAAAAAGTTGATAAGAGGGAAGGAGTTGATGCCAATTCGATCGTTACAAGCTCTTTCTAAGAAAAATAGAGTTGGAGGTATAGGAATTGAGATAAAAATTGAATATACCCTCATTACTAAACATATTCAAACAGAAGGAACTAGCCGGAGTGGAAAAGGAAAAATCCATCCTCCTTTGATTCCCTCAGCTCAGAGGGATATGAGGAGATCACGAGATTAAGGGAGAAGATGTCAGAGTTACAACTTGCACGAGGTAATCATGTGTGTGTAGTTCTTGTACGGAGGACACCACAAAGTGCTCCGAACTGATTAACCAAAGCTCTAGCGGCAAATCCGAGGATGTCGAGAAGATGAAACACGCACCACCCAAACGGCTCCTGGACGAGGCCAAAGCGACATACTCAGAGAAACCAAAATACGGTCTCGTCCCTACAGAAGAGAGGTAGATACCCTTCGTGAGGGAGGCCCGGGGACACGAGAATCTATCAAGGACTTGAAAGCATAGATTAAAAGGGAATATGTCATTAGTAGAAGCTGAGGAAAATGGTGCAGGGCAATAGATCATAACAGAGGTAAAAGAGCATTGGGAGCTCATCGTGTTGGCCAATGACAAGAAGAACGCCATTCGAAATTATAAGGTACAACTCGAGGCTGACGCAGGGAAGGAGACAGAGAAGGCAGTAACAGCAAGGAGATATGCCAAGTATATCAATGAAATCCCATCTAAAGACTAAAGCACCCATGGAGTGGTCGACCATTTCAAGACCATCATGGAGGTTAATAAGATGATCTAAAGAGGGAGGCACGCGTAAAAGCATTGGGATATTTAGCAATCGTGACAAAGGGAGTGGAGAGATTCGATCAGAATGGCGTAAGTTAGTGGAGGATGGTCTTCCACCATGCTGGGATCAACAGTCAGGGGACATTTCTTCCCTAACTACTTATGACCGAGAAAAATGTCCAAGATTAAGTGTAGGACGGGATATAACATTAGAGAAGACCTCCGCTTGAAAGCGAATACCTTAGTAGTGGCATTACGCGAGGAATTATTTCCTCCTTGCTCGGAGTCAAGAGATTCTTCGTAGCTGACTTTGATTATTCGAGCTTACTCGACTTCAATCTATGTTTCGAGTTCTTCAGTACAGCACCTCTACCCACAGCGGTCCACGGCAAGGTGCTATGAATACGCAAATCCTCCAGCTCCCTCCACCTCGCAAAGCAAATGCCTCACCTCGACCACTCTCGCGACTGGCTCCTCCACTTCTTCAGTCAGATCACGCCACTCTGCTCTCCGCCACTCCTCGTCGTATCACTAAAGGATATCATGATTAGGGCCCATGCGGCCCTTTGTTTTTTTATTTTTTTGTTTCAGTTTCAATGTGATGTAAAATCGGTGAAATCTCGATTTCACCCAAAGTATTATCTACATGTTATTTTTTTGTATGTTTATTATGGTCGGTGTGAAGAATACTGCCTCGTACGATGCAGTGTTATATCGCATCATTTTTTATTTGGATATGAGCCTGTAAAATCAGGGGAAGGAATATTTTGTTCAGAAAAATATCTGTCCAGAGGTGCCCAATGTAAACTATAAAAAGCTGACTAGGAGATGAAGAAAGGGTTCTGATTTCTCTGGAAGTTACGAGTGCATAGTTTTTGTATAGCACATTTTTTAATGTTTGGGATTAGCTCTAAATGCATATCATGGAAGAGTATGTTTTTTCGAGAAGATAATATAATGACGACTTGTTGCAAAATGGATTCCTATTGGGCTTTTGAACAATATGTATGCTTCTTTTGTGTGTTGGTTTAATCTTCTTATTCTAGTTTCACCATACTTTCTTTCCAAATTATCATGTGTTCGGAAATGCAGAGGTTGCTATGTAGTTTGATTAATGAATTTATCTTGCATGATACTCATATAATGGTCTATCGGCTACCTTAATTATGCTCGATACATGATTCCCGTCTCATAATTCTCATCCTGATCATTCTCTTCTTTAAGTCCCCGGAGGAGCAGATTCTTATATCCTGGTAGGCCTCGCCTCACTTTCGACTATCATCCTTATTCTTCTTGGCATCCATCCGCATTACCTTAAAATATGCATGTTCATTGGTTCCACACTCTCAGCCCTATTGCAAACAAATTGAGCTTCATTTCTAACGTATCACATGACCATTCCGAGTTATCCCCTTCTCACACTAGTAGAGTTAGCATTAGTTTTACTACTGCTCCCATTGTTATCTAGAACCACTTATCAAATAATTTCACCAAGTTTATAGTCTAGGGAGGTCCCCTCAAAGAGCATGGAGAAAACCCATATGACCTCCCTCTCACGATATGTCCTAGGCAGCCTTTGGTCTCCTGCAGCCTAGTACCTCTAAGAGGGCAATAGCATGGAGCAAGGTCAAAGTGGAGGTCAACGCATCATGGCCTTGGGGAAATTACTTGAGCCAAATGAACATCAAATAAACTATCGAGATCGTGACTTCTCTTCTCCAATTCCAAAATTCTAAACTTGGTAGCCAACACTTAATTTTTGAGCTGTTAAAGTATAAAATTTTGATGAAAAACTATTGTAAACATGTAGTTCCATTTTTCTCCCATTATGTTTTGTCATAGTTTTTAACAAACAATCCCACAAGTTATGATTGATTCTTTATCAAAAAGTCCTTTTGCCACCCATGAAATCATCTCATTGTTTTCCATGGTCATAATGATGCTCTTCTAAGCTTTCACCACTCTCTTGTTTAAAGTTTCTCATCTTTTTAATCCATGTTTTCCTTAATGGTCCATCAACATGATGTTCTTGAGAAAAAAATTATTTTACAAATAAGAAAACTTGACTTCATGGTACATGTTTGTAGCACATGATCCAAAATGCAACAGACACTTTCTAATTCTCTGTCATATTGCTCATGTGAATTTTTAATGGAAGCCAGAAATGATGAGTACAAATATAATATTCCTAAATTAGCACATCTAATTGGAATATTAAATTTTATTTTTCTTCTTAGTTAGAAGAATAAATTGAAGGAACCATAAATCTTCTTAGTAGGAATAAAACCACTCCAAATGTGAATGGAGGGCATCAAAAGAGCTCGATAAAGCTCCCCTATGTGTGAGTAAAAGGTGTTATCACTCATAAAAAATGCAGCATCATTTGACAAAGTCCTAGAGGTTCATGTTAGAGACAGTTCAGATTCATTTTTGCTTATTACTTGGTGTAAGAAAAATTTCAATTTTCTTATGCTTCTATCTAAGATCTAAACCCACCCTCATTTAAATCCTCTCATGTCACATCAATCATAATTTTCTGAAATTTTCATTTTCCAAGGCTTTATGCCTTAGAAAAGGTCATTTTAGCCAAGAAACCACACTTTAAGAGTAGCGAAATACACGAGATAAATTAGACTTGCTCTGAAAATATACAATACTATAGCGTATAAAGCCACACTAGGAACACTACAAAGTAAGGTTTACGTATTTTGTCTGTCAAATTAGGTGTTAGGTGTCGAAAACGATTTGAAAAGGATAAGTTAGATGCCATTCGAGTCGAGTTAAATTATGATCAAGGTACATAGTGGGGCTGAAGTCATCATCACCATTTTAAGCATGTATGAGTCATCATTATGATATGAGTGGTCATCGACAAATCTTTCAAGTCAGTCATTTGTCATTATCCATTTATTATTTGCGTGTTATTGAGGCACAGGAGAGCCTAAGCCTAAGACAGGCCCAAGTACAATGGCTGGTTTTTCAAAAGGATTGCGAGATATCAGCGATAAAGCGAGGCGGAGAATACATTATCGAAAGCGAGGCGAGAGAAGACTTCAAAGAACCATGGGCTGTAAGAAGGAAGACAAATAAGTGGCCATTGTCTCGGATATGAGCCATCGGATATGAACACGATAAATGAAGACCCAATAAATTTGTATAAGTCTTGAAGGACGAATGTTACTTGATTTTGTGAAAGACTACAAGGCTTCCATGTACAAGTTTCCAAAATTTTCCCTAAAATTCAATGGAACAACGACTAAAGTGGAGACGTTTAATCTCACTATTACACCGAGAGATCATTGTATGTGACAACGGGGATTCCAAGGACAAGAAAATGGTTCAAAGGGTTCAAATTCAACATGGAGGAATGCAAAGAAGTTTATCAAGCCGGAAAGCAATGATGTTGACCTTACAAATGCCATTCCAAGGGTTGCATGAAGGACAATTTCTCAAAACTCTTGCTTATTATCCATAAATATTTCACATGTGAAGGAAGATATCATAAAGTCTATTCTTACGAACAGCTTCTCCCACACTTTGTTGGTAAGATATCTCTTGATTTGCCTTTATATTTACACAAAGTTTAGCAAAATTGCAGATAAAGTTCAAGCAAAATCGAGTGAAGTGAAACTTCACTTTTTCATCATGGCTTAATAAAATTGTTGATTTTAGATGAGTTACAAAGACTAGGCATAGATTAGTCTTCATTTCTGTTTATTAGTGGTTTTGAAATGGATACCATTACCCCTAAAAGAAATCCTAAACATAGAGGGATACCATCGCCTTTAGTGACGAACAAAGTGAACCGGTAGGGGAAGAAAATTGAACCGATCATGATGGAAATGTGAGCATTTGTAGAGATTTGATACACCCATTGTTCCACCGGCAAAACAAAGGTCAATAATCAAGCAAACACATAAAAACAAAGAACTTCAAGCGTGAGTAAACAAAGTGGAAAAAGGATAACAAGGAGCAAAAAATGGCTAAAGGCAATTTAGAAGACATACTACATGTCATTGATATTGAAAGAGACTCCTATAGTCCGGGTTGAGGATATAGATGAAGGTGGACAAAAACTCAAGAAAGCTAGATCGAAGCAAGAGGTTAGAGTTGACACGTGAGATCAGGTTTTATGTTTATTAGAATCCTATGAAGCTGAACATCTTTAAGAAATTTTTTTGGAAAGTAGTAAAGAAGGTTCATCAACCATTGACACAATCCCACCACCTTAAGACATTATTGGACTTTCATCACGTGTAGAAAAAGATCCGGTCGGCAAGCCAAAGAAAGGAAAGGAGAAAGTCATTGAAAAAAAATAGTTTGAAGTCCTTGAAGAAATATTGAGGTTAGCTAATGTGAAATTGTAGTTATGAAGAAGAGGCAAGGAAACATAATTTCCAAAGGTTCATTTGAAAAGATGAGAGAGAGGTTTGGAAGAGCATGTTGACCTTTGTATCAAAAAACCTAGACAGCACACAACAATTAATCAAATGGACTATGCCAATGAGAAAGAGGTGAAACATGTGAAATCAATATGAATATGCGCTTAAAATATACTAACGAGAAGATGAAGGATCAAGTTAATGCCTCCAAGAATAGCTAGAATTGATCCATGAAGAGCTTGAGAAGAAAGGTCTAAAAATGATAGTAGTCGAGAGCCAATAGCTCAACCCATCATCAATGAAAAAGAAACACCTCAAGGCTCCTATTTTGAGCTATTTTATGTTTAAAGGTAAATGGCATGTTGGAAAGAAACAAAAAGTTTCATTGCAAAGTTCATTTTTTTTTAATGCCTTCTGTCATACTTTCGTAGCGTGTTGTTTTGAAAGGTTTAAGAGCGTTTTAGGCTGAGTTTTGGACATGTGAGACCTTTCAAAGGTGGGGACTTTTCCATCGGTCATCCAAGACTTGAATACCATGATATTCGCTCATTAGCCAAACCATTTGTTGAAGATAAAGACCATTTTTTCTGAAAAATGAGGTTTGTTTCCAGTTGAGGAGGATGAAATCCAAGATGTCAAGTAGTGATGAGTTCTGTAATAGCTCATTAGAACATGTGAAGCATTGTTTGTCGGATGTGTAACTTATTTTGGGAACTAAGGTAGTTGATGTAATAAGTAACGATTTGAGTCCTATTAGGAAAAGGGCTGTTTTGATGTACCTGTGTTTTCTCGATAAACACATTTTTCTTGTTATGCAAGGTGTCGGTAAGGAAAATTTTGATGAATCTAGCCAAGAGGAAAATCATCTCTCATATAACAAGGTCTATTAAATGAGATATTAAATTTGTAAGAGTTGGAAATTTTTTGGCAATACTGTATGACTTTATGTAATTTATTTGATATACGGTATTCACAAAGGAATGTTTCTTGACCAATCTGAGATTCTCATGGAGTTTCTAGTGCTTATCGATCTATATTTTCTATGTGTACCATTTGTAGTAGTTTTCATATTTAATACTCAAAATTCATAAGTGTATCTTTCAGAAGCTGCTTTATTATGATGAAATGGTTGTGTTATTTCATGTTTCATGTGTGATTTACCTCTGTAAAAGTCTTACCTACCTCGGCTTCCATGTCAAAAGAACTTACCCTTTGAAATATTGAATTTGTTGACTCCATAAGCCCAATTATTTGCGGACTTGTACTATTTTTCAACCTACACATCACAATCAAGTTATTCTCCAGTAGAGTTAGCCACCTAGTTTTCATCATTATCAAATATCATTAACCCCTTTTGAGAGAGCCCTCTCGGACTAAAGAGAGCTAAGCTTCGATCACAAGTTGGTTTGAAAGCAGTTACATGAAGTTGTCGATTAGAAGTAATCAAGTGCAATTTTGTGATAACACAAGGGATGAAGCATGTGTACTAGGTCAGAATTTGACCAAATCAATAGAGTTGGTATGGATGGTGGACATTTAATGAGGGACAACGCAATTTTGGAGGGAGATCCTTTGCGTGGAAGTAGTGCCTTTAATAAGTGGGGCCAAGGAGGTGAGAGCTCATCACTTATATAAGGAAGAGGATTGTGCTCATTGAGAATATGATTGGATTATTATTTTCTTGATGGTTTTTTTAGACATGTTGCTCTCTTCGGTTGTTTAGCTAGATTGTAGTGTTGATTTTAGCACGAGTGTTCAGAGCGAGGAATTGTTATAGCATCATTTCTCACCTTGACATGATTCATGATTGCTTCATGGCCTTTTGGGCACCCCCATTCTACGGACTTGGACATAGCAAAATTCACTTAAACGTGTAAAATCCCCCATACGCGACTATGCCGTGTTTTCCGCGTGTATACGCGAGTCCGATAGAATTTTCCGCGTATGCCATTAAAATGATTAAAAATATATATAAAAAATCCTAATTTCGCCTTTGGGTTGTTGGTTACTCGGGTAGTTCAACCACCCCGGCCGTGTACTTCTGTTTCCAATTTCTTGAAACTACTTGAAGGGCTATAAAAGCCCTCATGTACATGGCCCACAGGGAGAGATTATTGATATTATACTCTGATTGGTATTCCCTATCCAAGTATGATTCCGTGCCTCCTGCACTTTCCCGATTCATTGTAGGAAACCCTTGTTTCCTTAAGAGATGTCTACACATCCCTTTATATGTTATCTCGTATGCACCGGTTGGAAGAGTCTTAGCGAGGCAAGGGCGGGACGGATCCGGACGAAGACGATTAACGCGAAGGCCTTGGAAGGATCGGAGTGATCTCTCCACTTGATTACTTTTTTACGTACTATTTATAATACGAGTATTATGTTGTTCCCGAAATAAACGTGTTAGTGTATGCTTTTATGTATGAGAATATTTGTTATACAGAATTCATTATGATTTATTTAATGTTTTATATGAATCTCAGCGACATGTAGAGTAGATATATCTTGTACAACTTGTCCTTTGTACTGGTTTCTTCTTGTATTCCCGGGTTAAGGAGGAAGGACGGTTCTTTGGGAGTTTGGACTCCACGTGGATCTACTTCAAACGTAGGACCAACGGTCAATCTCTCGGTCTGCTCTATTTAGTTTTTACGAGCCGTGCATGGTTGTGTGAGTCTACGTTAAGTAATGCATACATTGCTCTTGTTGAGGTTGTATCAACCAACCTCCCCAAAGTCATTAATTCCCAGAAGCAGGCTGGCGACTCATTGGGGATCACATTCTTGTGATTCTCCTATTGGGATTGTTGTTTTGGTAAGGTTGCAGCCAGTTTTTGTCTTTGCGGTCAGTTTGTTTCTTGCGGTCGATCTGAAGTCTTGAGTATCTTTTCCAGGCTTGTTCTTTTGTTTTTTTTTTTTCAATATTTACCTTTGCATACGCTTTTCTTTTGCACACGGTCGTGTATACACGCGGGGTTATGGAAGGAAACCGCGTATACGCGAGTTTCCCTTAGCACGGACGCGTATACACGGCGGTTGCCTGCTTGTGAAGCCGCGTATACCTAGGCGATTTTGAATTTTTAGGATGCAGGTTTTGATCCTTTACGCGTTTGTGGGAGGGCTGTGTTCTCTGAGTCAATCTCTGTGCTTCTTGGAGTGTGAAGAAGTGGTTTCAAGTCTTTTCTCTCTTTCATTTGAGTGAAAACTAGTCTTTTGGCAAAAGTTTTGTTGTTGGTCTTGTGGCCTTGGATTGAGTTCCAAGATCTCTTTTTGAGCATTCTTGGCTGTTACCTTTATCGGAACGAGCTTAAACTCCTTGGTAATCTATCTTTGTGTTGTGCTTTGCATTGCGATTTTTGCTTCGTTTTCGATTGGTTTTCGTTGAGTTCCGTAGGCGGGTTTTGTTGCAATTTTCGAAGAACTTGCGGCTTCTTTGGAGTCTTTTGTTGCGGCGAGTTTGCACTATTTTCTAGGCTGATTGGCTGAGTTTTGGTATTCTCTTGCTCTTATTGATCTTGCTATTTTTAGCCTTATAAGGTTTGGGAGCTTTCTTGAAGTTTGTGCTTGAAATTTGGTCTCGTTTGGCTTGGATTTTGATAGTTGTGCTTGGTATTTTTTGAGCTCTTGCTTTGTAAAACTAAAAAGCCCAAAAAACATTTGTTTTGCTTTTTGTTTTTGCATTTCAAAAACTCAAAACATTGTGTCTTGTTTTTGTTTTTGTTGTTGCATTTTCATTTTCGTTTTGTCATATCTTTTGGAGCTTTTGTGCATTTCTTGCTTCTAGTTTTCGGCTTGATTTTGAGGAGGAGTTGTCATTTGATTTCTTCTTCTTGTTATTAAGTGTTTTTGTTGTCATACTTTAAAGTTCTTGATTGCAAGAATTAGCTCACGAGACAACAAAAGATGAGTTAAAAGCTTGAAGAGGCTTACTTTGGAGAATTCTTGTTTTAAAGACATTTTTGCATCTTAGAGTTACATGCTTGTAGTGATTTGCATTAGGTGCATTGAATCATTTAGTTAGCTTCTTAGTTTTGTGAGTGTGAGTTTGCAATTCGAAAGAAAAATGCAATTTTTTGAGTCTCGTAGAACCTATATAGAGATTACTTTTCATCGAAAGACAAAAGAGCGCATGTGCATGTAGTTAAGTTTTTATTAATTACTGTGCATTAAAGCCATTGGTTTCATCTCCATATCCTTGTGACTTAATATAACTGACCCTTAAAATAAGCGATTTAATCTAAAATCAACTAGCAAGTTTTACTAAGTGTCAATCACCAACCTAGCTAGGTTGTAGGGCCTTGGAATAGGTGAGTGGAAGATTCACTCTCCAAGGCCACTCAAACAAACATAAGTTGATTGAGTGACGAAATCCAACTCAGGTGGGGTGGGTAAGAGCTTTCTCATCCGAGAGTCAAGCGCGAGGAAGTGAAGGTTGAGAAGAGGGATACCCCCTCCGATTAGCTGAATCTGACCTCAAGACCATTCCGCCCGGCACCACGTCACAGTTGGTGTCCATGGTGCCGTTCCTAGGTTCCACACGGGTGGCTAGCGGGGGGAATACCGTGGTACTTTTGAGGCGAACGTCGCATCACTTTCGGTAGTACTTCGGGGGTGCCCTTGTGGCTTGGGTGTAGGCAGCCAAAGGCTGTCGTCGGGGAAGATTCGGCGTAACTATTTCGATACCTTCGCTAGTTGTTACGGGCCCTAATCATCGAAATTTGCTTTCGGAAGGCCCTATACTTCGCTTTCTGTATTTTGGTGTCCGGTCCTCATTACACATCGGAGCGGAAATACTTGGAAATTTGTTAACTTCTTGTTTCTCGGGGATTTTTATTTTAGTGAGTGCTCTTTGCTCCGCTTGCCTAGCTTTTCACTTTTTTGAGTCTAATTAATAAAATCTATAAAAGTGGTTGATCGAGCGCCTCGACGTTCGAGGAGAATCAGGGGACTATCTCAGGGAGTGCGAGCCTTCTTCGAGGCGTAGGAGCGGTAGCGGTGGTTACCACCTTGTGGATTCGACGTTGTGGAGAGAGATCCTCCACCAAGGTACGAAGGTTTTGTAGTTGATTCCGGTGTCGGTTGGGAAGGAGCGTTCAAGCTCACCTCGAGTGTTGTTTCCTCGGGAAGAGATATTTTTAGATAGAAGATATACACGAGCCTCGACTCGAGTCCATCTCCTCTTCCTCTACGATCATCCGTTTGTTATTCGGTACATCGGACCGAATTACGAGAAGGGCCGGATCTTCCATATCATTCTTATCTTTCGATGGCCCCCACTATTTGGGAGGCAGCCTGCTTGGAGACAGTCTTCATGACATTGATTGTTCTGTCGAGCGGGGGGCACTATTTCTTCATCTTCGAATCTTTTGCTAGTGCTACTATGTTTGGCTCTTAGTTCTGGCATACGCTTCTCATTACGGTCCCTTACGTTGGGATGTCCATTGGTAAGTCCACTCTTTTTCCTTTTAACGTCTGAAATTTGGATCTACACCCATGTCTAACATGGCTAGTGGATCAGCCCGTTTCGAGTTTCCCCTTTGGGGCCCGGGCATATTCCCCGGTTCAATCCTTCTTGGGGTCGTTTCCTTTCGATCCCGGACGGTTCAGCCTTGATGCAGGGAGAAGGATCGACTACTTTTACAAGATGGAATCACATTGTTTACAACGGGCTGGGGCGGGGAATCGAGTTCTTCGCGGGTCATCGGGGAATGCTTCTTTCCCTTCATTGAGTGCTTACCCCGGACCTTTTCTCCTCTGTCTAATGCGTGGAACCCCTACCGGGGGCTTTCTTCTTCAATCAATACTTCGGCGGGAAGCTGAGTCACGGTTTGTAGCTCCGGGCGTGGGGAGGAGGTTCTTCTCCGTTTTCTACGAGTCCTTTTACGGCGACGGTGCCTCATCAAATCCAGGCTATTCTTTTCAAAATGTTGGGAAATCCATCCCTTCAAGGATGGAATTCTCGAACTCCGCCTCGATTCGTTCACGGCAGCATTAGGCACACGGACTTGTGAAAGTTAACTAATGACCCGATTCGTTATAGTCGGTGGCCTCAGGTCTCAACCAAACTTCCTTCGAGACATTCCAAGTTTGAAGGTAAGAATGAGGAGGATCCGGCGGACCACATCACCCACTTTCCACTTATGGTGTTCATCAAACTCCTTAGATGATGACTCGATTAGGTTGAGATTATTTGACGCACCTAAGCTAAAATCTTTCGCAAATGGTATATAGAGCTCAGGGCGAGTTTCGCCCGTTTGGAGAAGCGGTGTCACATTTTCTTAACCATTTTTCGGTTACTGTCGAATGTAAGAGGCTGGACGAGCTCTGGCCCCACAATTTTAAGCGAGATGAGGCAACTCACATTTCGATCACATTCGGGAATGGAGGAGAAGGAAAGAGGCTTATCAAGCTCATATTCCGGGGGATTCCTTCTTGAGTGGTTTTTGAAATCTCTACGATAAGATATTTCAAAGATGCATCTCTCTGAGGTGGCTACCGAGAAGCGGGCTATCTTTAGAGGGCCCGGCGGTTAGAGTTGATCTCTATTCTGATCTGGGGGATGCTTTATAAGTATTTACCCAATGCTCCTCGCTCCAAATTGGATTTATCGAAACCCAAACTGTCCGCATGGTGACGGGCTTGTCGGATCGGTCGATAGTAGTGCGGCCGGCTTTGCTTTCTCAATTCTGTGAGTTGTCTTTACAATCTGCTCATACAGAATCATTTGTCCTTTCTTGATTCATCTCCTTCCCACTCTTTATTATATAAATGTTGTCCAATCTTCGAGCCCAAAGTAAATCCGATGGGAAGAAGAAGGGACGTAATAACAGAAGGGCAAGAACGGGAAGGGTAATGCAAATAAAACCAACGAGCGTGTTGGTGAGGTCAAAAGGAGAAAAAGTGAGTTTCATGCAAGCTTTGTCTTTGGAGACCATCTCACACACCTTTGCCGAAAATTCGGGATGCTCGGCGCTGTTATCTGTGAGGTTCTTCTAGTTCCCGGTACGTGCTAACAAACCCTTTCCCCGAAGGCGGCAATTAGTTGTTGGCGGGAACCAAAATCCTGGGGCTTCCTGGAGGTGCTCAAGAAGGGAAATTCCATCGAATATCTTTATGATGAGTGCTCACGTGGATGTCGCTACGAGGATCCGTGACTATGGCGGAGAAGGAATCTTCGAAAGCTAAGGAAGTTCTGATGCTTTCTCCAGGAGCCGCTTCACATCACGAAGCCAAGCTGACTGAGTCTATGCCTCGGATGCCAAAAGCATCTTCTAAGCGTCCAGCGATTAATCCGAACATGAGGGCTGCCCGGAACTACTCGGTTGTAGTCGGCGCGAGTCAGCTATCTTATGTCGGCTTTAGAGGTACTCCGTCTTGTCATTTCAAGTACTTGGTCTTGCTGTGCCATTGGAAATTTGTTGATCGAAAATTTTCTTACGATTACCTTCGATATGACTAACTTTAAGAAGAGACTTCCTCATCATAGATTTCATATTAAATCATCGTATCGAAAGACCAATATCTTTCGAACGGTGGTCGATGGGGTGCTTCTACTTGCGTGATGTCTCTCGCATGTTGGAAAGGGCTGGATCTCCCAAGGCAGTTTCCATCGACCTTGTTCTTGCATTCGATGGTCATTCTCACGGACCCCATGAGTGTTATCAGACTTTGCCCTCTGTGTTGGGGAAAAATCGTTAACATAGAGGTTGAGGTAGTGGATGCGGCCTTGGACTACAACCTTGATTGGGAGCTTGGATTTATGAGATGGATGCTATTACATCCTCACTATTTCGAATTATATGTTTCCCCCACGAAGGGAGGATCGTTACGGTGGATCAACAGATTTGTCCTCTGTGAACTGGATGTGCCTTCGACTCATCGTTCTTAGGATTGGATAATACTAAGGCGCACATTTGAGAATCCTAGGAGTTGGAATGTATTCTTCCTCATGGGTTCTTTTCGATCTTCCTCCTCCCCAGGTGTCTATTAATGCTATTTCATCCTCCGGGGCTCCCCTTCAAAGAGAGTTCTTTCGAACTCATTATTTTTCGGACCCTTGGACCTTACCTTCCCCAAGCCACATTGGAGGAAGGGCAAGTGGGTGGAATGGCATTCACGATTCTAACGAACGAGATTGCATACCGGTCTATTGTTGACAACTGCGGAATCGACCCGGCCTCCCTCTTTCCGTCGGAAGAGTTGGATGGTGATATTGGCTCTGGCTTGGACGCTTACTTATTCTTACGCAGGGATTGTCTGATACCACTCTTCCATCTGAAGAGGCCATCCTGGAAGCAATGACGGGTATAGATAGGCTAGTGGGATGATTTGCATCATCGGTCTTACTTCTAAACGACTTGAGCGAAGTCGAAACAAGTTTTTCCAAGTCCTCGAGTCTCCTGGACTGTTCACCCCGATCCTGAGCCCTTTAGCACAAACTTAGGGTTTATCTTGAGGAACATGGGCTGTGATATCTCCTACTATCACGGTGAACATTTCCGGGGATCCCAACATTATCGAGAACATTTTCATTGGAGTTGGATGTTCCTAGTGAGTTCAAATCTATACAGAGCTCTTGAAGAGTATAGGGATGTTTTGCTTAGTCTTATGAGGAAATGCAGGCATAGACCCATCTATCATCCAACATGAGATCAAGACGTATGAAAACGCTAAGCCGATGGGCAAAAACTGATACGAGTTAATCCTAGGAAGGCGGCAGCTATCAAGGCGAAGTTGGCGCTTAGGTGATTCATTTTCTCGGTTCCTCACGACTGAATGGGTTTTCGCCAGATTCAGGTAGATAAAAAGCAAGGAACGATTCAAGTATGCATCGATTTAAGAGATTTGAATAAGGCGTGTCCCTGGATAATTACCCCACACCTTTCATCGATCGAATTATTGACGAGTGTCTGCCGGGTAATGAGATTTTCTCCTTCATGGGCCGATTTTTAGTTATAATCAAATTACTATCCGTCCAGGAAGAAGATCAACATAAGACCGCATTTATTTGTCCCACAGAGGTACGTTGCATATAAGAAAATGCCTTTAGTCTTAAAAATCTTGGAGCTACTTTCGAGCGGAGCCATGTCTTATGCCTTCCACGACATCAGAGAATATTATTAGGAGGCATACTTAGATGATCTAGGTTTGCTCATTCTCGAAGAGGATGGATCATCCGAGTCACCTCCGGCAAATATTTGAAAGATGTCGTTTTTATCAAATTCGTTTGAATCAGAACAAGTGCGTTTTCGCGGTAACATCAGATGGGCTGTTGGGATTTATCGCATTCTAGGAAGGGATAAAGGGTAGATCCCTTCAAGGTTGGTAATGCCGGTGCCTCCCCGTCCTCAATCCGTCGGCTTCAAAGTCTCGAGGAAGTCTAAATTTTCCTTCGGAGGTTTATCATCAACTATCTTTGAGATTATGAAGGGATATATGAGGCTGTTGAAGAAAGGAGTTCCTTTCTTTGAGACGACTACGCTCAACGCTCATTCGATGCCTTGAAAAAGGCATTGACCTCTGCTCCTTTGCGAGTCCACCGTTATAGCGAGAGATTTTCTTTGTATACGGCTATTGAGAATCTACCATTGGTATGGATTCTGGTTCGGGGAGATGATGCTGCGAAATTTGACATGTTATTTACTACCTTAGTCGAGGAGCGTAGGACTCGAACCGATACACCACTGATAGAAAATTTAGCCTTAGCGACGATTCATCTTTGTGCGACGACTTCCGGTATTACATTATTCTTCGCAAAACTTATGTCTTGGCCGGCTGCCAATCCATTTCGGTTGTCCTCGACGGGCGAGTTGGGGGCAAATATAAATAGATGGATTGTGATTTTACAAATTTGATCTCGAGTTCATGTACGCAAATCCCGAAGTCATTAGTCTTTGCGGAATTGATCTCGAGTTGCCTTGTGGAGAGGAGATGATCTATGATGAGTCCTTTCGGACGAACACTTGTTTCTAATCTCTCCACAAAATCCTTGGTATGGGGATATCATTGTGTATCTCCCGGGCTAGCGAAGTTACCCTCTGCCTTTTTTGAAAGATGGCGTCGTAAGCTGTGTCACTTGGCCAAGAATTATCTGATTATTGGTGATGCTTTGTACCGTCGAGGGTTGATTCAATCCTAAGACGCCCAGCTTTCGAAGAAGGCGGGGAGTTTGTGCTTAATGATTCTCACGGTGGAGCTTGTGGGGGTCATTTTATTTGGAGCTTACTACAGCCCAAAAGATTTTGCGTGCGGATACTTCTAGCCCTCAATTTTCAATTTATTGAATCGGTCAAGAAGTGTCATTCTTGTGGTGTATACTCGAAAAATGCGCGCTCATCCCGGCTCCGCTTTTCCCGGTCGATTCTTGTGTCGAACCCTTTAAAAGTGGGGTATGGATTATACTACTTGTAACCGCCTTCGGCAAAAGGTCCCTGGTACATTATCGTAACTGATAGACTACTTTACGAAGTGGGTCGAGGCTATGCCTACTTTTAGAACGATGGTGAGGCTATGACTCTTTTCAGCCTTAAGTTATCGCTCGTTTTGGTATACCTAGAGAGATTGTCAGCGACCATGGCGATCACTTTCGAATAGTATGATGGCTGAGTTGGCTCTTAAATTGGGTTTCCGGCGGAGCACATTCATCTCCATATTATCCTCGGGCCAATGGGCAAGTGGAAGCCGTGAATAAATCCTTGAAGACAATTCTTCAACGGACAATTGATAAACATAGATCCAAGCTGGCATATTATGCTATATCTTGCACTTTGGGCATACGGGACGTCGTTCGCGCAGCGGCTTTACTCGTTTGATTAGTCCACGGTGGAATCCGTATTTCCCATTGAATGCGAGATTCCTTCCCTTAAATTAGTTGTTAGCTTCTTCACGACACTTCTAGTACGGCGGAAGCGGCTTCTTCATCTGGAGCATCTTGATGAGCGTCGAGATGCGGCCACGTTGAATGAAGTGCATAAGCGGAGTCAAAGTTCGGTAAGATAAGGCAGTTAAGCCTAGGGTCTTCCGAGAAGGTGACCTTGTTTTAGTCTAATGCCCAAGAAAAAGATGCCTTGGGGCAGGAAAGTTTAAATTGATGTGGTATGGCCCCTATATCGTTAAAAAGTCTTAAGAAAGGAGCGTATATTTTGGTTGACTTCGAAGGGCAGGTTATGGAATTCCCGAAATGGGCTCTATTTGAAGAAGTATTATGCCTAGGCTTTGGCTTTCGAATTTTTCTTTGTATATAGTAGTTTTACGCTGTACATATCTGTTTGATTTTCGATTTTGATGAGGAATTAGTGATGTTTTTGATCTGCTTTGGCAGGTTGTGTTGATATCATGAGTCATTTTGGTTTCGCTTAGATGGTGCTAGTAGACACACCGGAACTTAGCTTCATGGCTTAGGTGCTTCATCCTTAGGTCAATTTGTTGAGTATCAAGAGGTACGCATTGGTCTTTGCTTCCAATAACGTAAGCGAGAATGCAACTGAGTCATTTACTCTCGGAGGCAATATCTTTGGGTGTTGATTCGTTGGTAGTTTTCTTGGACTCAATTTGGTGGTCATCATGATTGAACAACACTTATCGGGTACGAGATCCATTTTATTACGATTTTCTTGAGGGTACGTTTGTTACAAAGGTCATTTCAATTTTTAACATTCATTCATATTCCTCGAAATTTGACAATTGGTTTTGTGACTCATTGGCTAATCGAGCTTTAGATTGGCATATTAATCATTCAATACAATAAATTTTTAATCCTCAAAGACATCATACATTTGATACATTTATCACATCACATCAAATATCATTTATTATATATCATCGGAGTATCAAAAACTTTTAAAATTTGGATCCATAATCTCGTACAAAACTTGGGCTTATGCCCCATCATATTCGATTTCAAATATACGATCATCTCATATATAAAATCTGTCTACTACGAGGACCCTACCCGAAGTTGCGTTCCTATAGAACATAAGCACGGTGGCCACACGGCGGAATAGACCCTAGCCTAGTCAGAGGTACTCCTATGCCGTCTCTGGACGGGGCCCCGGCAAGTCCTCCACGACAGCGAGGAGGATTTGGCGGAGTCGGTCCACTCAGAACACTACGCACGGCTGGAGTGTTGCATCGAGAATCAGCAATCTCCGAAAGCCTCACCTGCTGCGGCGCTTGTGGCGCGCGCTAGGCCCTCGGGACGGGCGGGTCCAACATACGAAACATGATCATTTTAATTGTCGAGTCATTATGAATCAATCAAAAACATGTTTTGTTTTCATTTTTTCATACATATTTGAAAAAAATCAAAATCATATAAGTCAAAAAATTTGCAAAACCTGGCTTGCTCCCCATCTTCCTTGTGGGGTGAAGTACTAGATGCGGATCTCCTCGGAAGTCCATCCCGGCATAGGGATAGTCGTCCACTACGATGATCTGTTCTCCCCACCACGGGAAGAACTCATCATCACGTGGTTCGGGGTACTGCTTTTGATCTCTTCATCATGTACGCAGCGAGGCAATTCTTGGAGTCAGCGGAGCTGCGTGGTCGAGATGACTCTGGGTCTCAAAGCTGGAGACTCTCTCGAAGAAGAATGTTGTCAAAATGGTACCATAGCCAAAGTGTTTAGTTTTGCTGGCGAATAGAAGTCGAGTTTGTTGTTTCATGTTACGTAGCGAGTTTGTGCACCAATCGTAGACGTGAATCAAACACTCTCTGACTATACTCATTTGCGTCTAGGCCTTTGATGTAGTGAGAGCGGATCCTGCCACTCATAGATGGTGAAAAGGAGGATCTTCTTGTGCAAATCCACTGATATCTCTAATTGCAATTTGCGTTCCAACCTTCTGCGATTATCTACGCGAAATATGTGGACATAATCTTCAACGGTCGCCCTCCCGGGGTTTTCGGGTGAGTCTCTTGGGTCTCCCCTCTGGAGAGTCCGGTGATGAAATATATATCCTCACTTCTATCGTAGTGACATCGATCAGTATAGAAGCAATCTGATGCGGTTCCCGATGAATTTACGAGCATTTCAAGCAATCGCACATTACTTTTCATATTGGGCATTTTAAAAATTTCAACTGTCCATGATTTCGGAGGATGTTTTGTATTTGCGCGGTCACATGACCTCTTGGTCTCTTGCGCTATGCTCGTTCCCTCCATGAGATGAGGTATACGAGAAATTTCAATAAAATTTGCATTAGAAACACTTTTTTGGTTACGGACTTGCGCATGCGACTTTCTGTGCACGGTCGCGTGTATACGCGACTTGCCTTCATTAAAACCCGCGTATGCGCAAGTCCTCATATTTTAGAAAGGGTTTTAAAGCTAAAAATCACTTAATTTTAATTTCCAAACAGACAAAATGAATAAACAGGATGATTAAGGAGCCTACCTGAAGTTTCGCTGAGTTCCGACGGTCGGTTGTTCCTGATTTGACGAAAGAAGTTTTTTGCTCCAGAGCACTTTTTCCAAATTAGCTATGCAATAATGAACCAAATGAGAGGTAATTTGTCTATTTATGGCTAAAAAATTGAAAATTTTCGCAAAATTTCCTTATGCCTATTTTTTCGATCTATCTTAAGCTGCATAACTCGATTGCTTGGAAGTGCCTAGTTTGGTATGTTTTCAGGTACATTTTGACGATTTTGAGATTTTTCCCGGTTTTTGATCCATGATTTCCGGCTCTTCATGGTAGGTATATGATCTTCACTGGCATATAGGTTAGGGAAATCACTTTCCGTTGCATCTTGCATTCTAGCCTCCATACTGATCACTTACCTTAGGGTCGATCCCATTAGGTCATGAGTATTACACCCATTTCACTCGCCGATTATTTAATCATGACTTGATGGTAGAGCCTTCCTTTACATGGGCTTCCTAGTTAGTTCCTCACTATCACTTGTTTCCCATGCTACTTTTTATGTAGGCTCGGGAGTCCTCTTTAGTCCCGCCATGTCTTATGTGTTGAAGCTTCATTCTTCTTCTTCATCACTTATCATTTTTTCTGGCTTTTACCCTAGAGGCTCCCTGGTGTCTTTTAAGTTGTATTACTACATCGCATATTAGCTACTTGTTTATCCTGGCCTTTAGCCGGCTTCATTTGGACTCGATGTTTAATCCAACTTTTGACCTTGACTTTCTGTACAAGTTAACCATTGCATGCACTTAGCTATCACGACTTGACACCTTTGTACCCATGGATGGAACGTTCCTTTGAGTATCACTGACCAGTTTTCGCCACCTTGCATTGAGCATAGGATTGTTCCAATCCCTGGAACTAGTGCATTTGATTTCTTGATACTCGTTCTATCCATTGTACCATAGCATTATTTTATTCTTTTTCAGGATTATTATATGAAAAAGACAAAAAAATTAAATATAACAAAAAGAGCGGGAACGGGATGTATCTTCGTTGTTTTGATGGCAGTACAGAGTCAGTTTGTCGCCCTTGAACAAAGCACATATACTTATATATATTTCCTTCATTTGGGATGGTTTTAGTTTTGACCTAGGTTTAGCCTTTACCATGTTTCACTTGTCAGTTCTTCCCCGGTTGGTTATCTCTTCCAATCATATGGAGAGTTTGTTTTGCCTCCTGCATGACAGACTTATACAGTGTCACTTTTTACTGCCATGGTCATCACGAGTCGTGTTTTTGTTCAAGGGAAGTTTAACCTGAGTCGGCCATTCTGCGGTGTCTCTTGACTCATTATTCAGTTAGCCTTCCCGGTCTTGTCCGTATCATGTTCTATCACATCAGATGTTTTGGTCTTCTGCTCGTGCTAGTTTGAGAAGGTCCCCATTGACTTCTTGCCGACGGGTTTGTCTCTTATCGACTACGACACATTGCTCTGAGAGAAAACCTAGAGCCGCACCTTGGGCCTATTTCCATCATTGATAGGTGACCTCGTGCTCAGCATTTGATCATCATCATGGGTCTTTGACTGAGTGGTTTCCCCTGTGTTTGATGTCAACACAAATTATCACACTTGGGATTCGTGCAGTACCTTGATTTCCATTTGACCCTATCGGTGGATTTCTCGCCTCTGTGTTAGATTTCATTATTGGTTGGTTTAGAGGGTTTCTTCCGTGTGCTAGCTTCATCTTGTGCATGTCGGAAACGTACTTCGGTTTTGGTTCCATCACTCTACTTCGTCCGATTCCTTCCAAATCTTGGCCTGCGGGTTACACTCGCGCTGGACTGATGTGGGATGCCTTAATGCCTTCCTTCCAGCAGATCTTTTACCATCGACTCTGACTCATTACTCTGGGAATAAGATCTAGAGTCTTTTTGTCAGTACCTTAGGGTTTGCAGTCATCAGTGGCAGACTCTTCGCTATCGACAGTGGGGATTCATCATTGCCTCCCGATTGGTAGATTCTTTCAAGTGTTCGACTTCAACTCATTCATTCGCACTTGTCAGATTGTACTGGGGCACCTTGACACTCATTATCATTATCGGTGGGTTGTCTCGCATTGGTTAACGGGATACATCATTGCCCGGTAATCCAACGATTTCTCACATGGTCGACTTCAGCTCATTTATTCCCATTGTGTAGAATTGTGCCATAGTGATTGGTGAAGACCTTGGGTTGCATCAGCATGTTTCGGTTCACTTTTGACAGTCCTTTCAGTATTTTCCAGTGATGTCGTCTACCCTTATATGTTGCATTTCAGCACAGTAGCATCTTATATGTTGGCTCCCGAGTTGCGTGATTGTACCGTTTGATCCACCTCTTATGATCCGGTACTTGGAGATTCAGTTACTTATTTGATCAGACATCCAGTTGCACCATCTTTGATCAGCTTTCTATATGTGATACTTGGACATTGATTCAAACTTACACTTCCGGGCCATGCTCAGATGATTCATTGTGTACTTTCAGTTCAGCTATACTTGTATACATGTTGGATCTATTCACTACTTTCTATATGATGTATTTTTTACTGAGCATGGGTATGCCCGCCTCAGCATGAGTTGACTCTCTGGTTTCTTTCATTGGTTTTTGGCAGGCTGAAATCTGGTGAAGTCCTCTCTTGTCCTTGCGAAGTTCTTTCTATGTGCGTAATACATTTTGGCCATCATGTACCCCTTCTGACCTCATATATTAGGGGGCATCTGTTATAGCATCATTTCTCACCTTGACATGATTCATGATTGCTTTGATGGTTTTGGGCACCCATTCCTACAGACTTGGACAAATTCACTTAAAAACAGTGTAAAAATCCCCATACGCGACTATGCCCATACTTTTCCGCGTGTATACGCGAGTCCAGCTAGACTTTTCTGCGTATGCCATTAAAATGATTAAAAAATATATAATTATTCCCTATTTTTGAGCTGGGTTGATGGTTACTCAGGTAGTTCAACCACCCTAGCACGTGGCCAATTGTTTCCAACTGCTGAAACTACTTGGAGGGAGTATAAAAACCCCTCATGTTTATGGCCTAAGGGAGAGAGAGAATTATTTATATTATACTCTGTTGGTATTCCCTATCCAAGTCTGATTCCCCGTGCCTCCTACACTTTCCCAGTTCATTATAGGAAAACCTTGTTTCCTTGAGATGCTCATCCCCTTATATGACATCTCGTATGCACCAGTTTGGAAGGAGTCTTAGCGAGGCAAGGGCTGGACGGATCCGGATGATGGTCTGCGAAGGCCGTGGAAGGATCAGGTGATCTCTCCACTCGTTACTTTTGTACATGCTATTTATAATACATAAGTACCATGATGTTCCCGAAATAAACATGTTAGTGTATGCTTATATGTATGAGAATATTTGTTATAAAAGCATTCATTATGATTTATTTAATGTTTTATATGAATCTCACTGACATTTAGAGTAGATATATACTGTACAACCAGTCCTTTGTGCTTGTTTCTTCTTGTCTTTCAGGTTAAGAAGGAAGGACGGTTGCTGGGGGTTTGAACCCTGTGGGATCTTCTTCAACCGTAGGACCAACGGGTAACTTTCTCATTCTACTCTATTTAGTTTTTCTGAACGTGCATGGTTGTGTGAGTCTCTGTTAAGTAGCATGCCCCTGCTCTGTGGAGGTTGTAACCCAACGAACCTCTAGGGTGATAATTCCCCGAAACAGGCCAAGCTTCAATCTTCAGCTAAAACGTATTTTTTACAGAATATTGTGTTGTGTTGCAGGGTGTTGCAGTTGAGGGTTGAGAAACCCACTTTCCGAGCTAGTTTTTTATAGGAGGAAGGATTCCTTCCCTTGGGAGATCAGCAAGGAGGGTTCTTGGGCACATTTCAGATCTTTGGCACTAGGCAAACCTATCCCCATCATTCACAGGGTAGTTTTAGCTGGGAATTGAGTTATTCTGGAGGGCAGTTTCAGAGGAGGATCTATTGTCTCTTTTACAACATTTTCCTATAGGTGAAGGGTTCAACTTTTCATTGGAGGAGAAATTTGGAGGAGATATACATCAGATCTATATCATTTCCAACCTTATATTTTAGTAGCTTCAGTTGTAGTGATGCTTCAGCCCGAGGGCTATAGATCACCATTTGTATTTGGGTATATTTTCGGAAACTCTTCTTCGGTTCTCTTGGAAAGGTGTCTAGGAGTCTAGATCTTCACTCCTAGCATTATTTGAGCTATATAACAATATATATACATTGATCTATCTTTATGCAATAGTTTATTCCCTAAAAATGTGTTGTCTTAGCTCAAGGACATTTTTATAGAATCTATTTCTCATGTGATGGAATATTTTTCTTGTAGAAGATTGTTTTGTATTGCTTGAGTGACTTGATCCTCAAGATATTGTGCCTATTATTTGCTGATATGTTTAATAAGATGATTATACATTTTTCTCATATCATGGTGTGTTGATTTATTCACTTTTCTTTCCATTATTGTGTTCATGTATTGTTGCTTCCCCACTTTGTGATATTACAGTGGTATCAAATCATAATCTTGGCTCAACCTGTTCATTCAGCCAGCATGTCACCATAAGAAGGAGATTTTCACAGGAAGAGGAGATGTACAGAAAAAAAAATAAAAGACTCCATTATTTGGAGGAAGGGAGGAAGATGGGCTCTCAAAGATTCTTCTTCAAACTATGCAGAGCATCAAGGGAGATATCAAGAAGATGAAAAGGGAGATGTGTAGGGAATCTCCAAAGGGGTTTGAGTATGAAGAAAGCCCTAGATTTTTGCATAATGGGTGTGAGCATGTAGCCACACATTATGATCCAAAGTGAAATATTATGCCCATATTTACTGCAATAGAGATGGAGGAAGACGATGCATGAAAGGAGGATATTCTGAGTGACTATCTTCGGGAGTATGAATCTCAAAATTAGAGATTCAAGGAGAACTTGAACTTCCAAGTGTTTTTCCAAATCAAGGAGGAGAGAAGACCCAACAATCACAACAGAAGTAGAAGAGGTATATTATTTCTATTAAATTTTTATGGGTCTTCCAAATTCACAGCCAAGGATTGGATAGATCAGCTAGACTCATATTTGCATCTACATCAAGTTTCAGAAAAGAAAGCACTTAGGATAGTAGTGTTGCATCTGGAAGGTAAGGCTAGTTCTTCGTGTTTTTATGAATCTTCTTCATATAATCATGCAAATATAGCTACTTATGCAAGATTCACTAAGACATTAGTGAAGAGATTTTATGTAAAACAATTGGAAACACCTTTGGTTGAGCTAGCAAAACATAATCATTCAAAACTTTTACATGAGTTGGAAAGATCCATTACACCAAATCCACTTTAGATTTCTATTAAAGGGGATAGGAACTTGTATGATACCTTGCCAAGGGAAAGATCCCCATTGCAAGGAAAGCTTCCTTGTCAAAAGGAATACATGGAGATTCCTCCTTCAAAGGAAGACCAAGATCTAGGGTCTCTCATTGTTGATGAGGTATTGTTAAATAATGATGAGGAGGAAGAGCAGGAAGGAAGTAATAGTGTTGTCACTTTGGGAGGGGAACCATCATCAAATGGAGATGGGCATGAGGCTATTGCTTCAAATGGAAAATCTTTTGAATCTTTTCAAAACGTTCCCAAGGAGAATCTTGTGACAATAGTGATGGGTTGTAACTCCTTGATCAAAGGAGGAGAAGAAAAGGTGGTTCAACATCAAAGGATGGGAAGAATGCACCCTTGTTTATTTTAAGAGGTTTATAGACAGAAGAAGGAGACTAATATATGTAGTGAAGGAAGGGACAAATCAATCCACTCACCTATACAATATACTTCAAATTTTGATGTCTTTTTACATGGAGGCATTCCATCGGGGAGAACCCCTGATTGGAAGATAAATAAATATTTCTCTCAACATGTTGCAGCATTGATATATTTGGCTAGGAGAGAAGCCTTGGGAGAAGCTAGCACAGAGCTAAGAACCTTTGATGGGTTCCAAGGGGGGGTGAGAAATTCTTTGATATGGACTTTTCCATCTCCCACCCATCTATTGATGATTAAGGAATCTGTGATGGCAAAAGCATTGTGTCAAAGGGATACTCCATAAACTTGGGGCAGAAAATGATACTCCTTCACATGAGGAATATTTATCAATATGAAAAGAGGTTATTTACGCTCTTGTATGCATTGGCCAAACTATGGAAGTTTTAGAGGAGAGACACCTTTCAGGAAAAGGTTGACTTCCATGCACTCCAATATTGTCTTGGGCAATATCAGCTGCAAGAGAGGCAACAAAAGTGGGGTAACACTACTCCAACATGTGGCTTTGGCATCAAGCATGTCAAAAGAGGAGAGTTGTGATGTGACAGGTGCTTCATTTCATATTTCTACAGCGTTGTCATTGTTCGGAAGCCTAGATCTGTATTGGGAGTCCCAACTATTGGTGGAATATTACAAGAACCTCTTCACATGTAAGGTTCTTAATGAGCAAGTGATAGATGGGAGGTATAGAGTGGTTGATGGAGTCATGTATTTCCATGATAAGATATACTTGACTAGAGACTCAAAACTCAAGGATAAAATACTACATGCAACCTATGAGATCTTGCTTTCCAATCCCATTTGTTTCATTAAAACATACCATACTATCTTGGAGGGATTCATGTGGGAAGACTTCAAAGAGGAGATGCACTATCATATGAGGAAGTGCATAGATTGTTTGGAGGGTGAGGAGAAACATAGCTCTTGGGGAGAGTTATCATCACCACCTCCTTACTCATTGGGTGTGAGAGGGAGCTCATCCATGAACTATATCACTAGCTTGAAACAAGTATATGGTAAGGATTATATTTATGGGCATCATGATATATTTGCTATATACTTTCATTTTCATAACACTCATGTACATGGCATTGCTCCAATAGGGGGTACTCTTCCTTATTGGCTTCATGGGCTACTTGGGGCCATGAGAAATGATGATGTTGACCATTCCCTAGAATATTTCGGGGAGATGATGTATTCTTCATGGTGTGATTAATTAACACCAACCATCATACACCTTCTTAAGGCATGCAAGGAGAATGGGGCAGAAAACAAGTGGTGGGAAGAACACTTGTTATATCATATTCTATGGAATTTAGGAGCAAAAATGCACTGGTTGCACATGAGGGACCATTGTCCTTCTCCTTTACTACACATGGCAGCAAGAATGACTTTGATTATGATTCCATATGTTGATGATATACTTAAATTTGTTGGGAACATGATTGGAGGGAAGGCACATTGGTTGGATGCATCCATGGGGAAAGAAATTTCCCACACCTTTTGTGCTTCATGCTTCAAGGGGAGCATGGGAGATGATATGGCCACTATAGTAGATCACTTTTTTCTTTTTGAGGTGAGCCATATATTTGTTTGGAGCACTTGGGATATGCCTCTCATGGACATCTGGGAGGAAATTTTCTATGAATTACCATGCTGGAAGGTGATTCATTTCATTTGGATCATATCATGGAGTTGGGAGCCTCTCATTAGGAATGAGATCCCCTACGCTTGTCATCACTTCTACCTTGAAGAGGCCATTGGATAGCAAGAAGGTTTCCATATAGACTTTCCATTTCCTCATGATGAGAGCCATTTGGTTTATCCACCAAAGGCCAACTTGCACATTTGGGAGGAACCATTGGGAGACAGAATTGTTGTAGAAGATCTAAAGCAATGGTGGAGACTATTTGATGAGGAGGCCACAAGAGGAGGAGGGGAGAATTTTTCTCAACCCTTACAGTTGCTTGAGTACAAGCAACATTTTTGAGGGGAGGACTGTAATATTCCGAAAATTTAGCTTTTAGCTAAATGGAATATTATAGATTTTTTTGTCACTAGGTAGGTGAATAAATGGGTAGGGAGGCCCATAAATCTCCTTAGAAGCAATAAAAACACTTCAAGTGTGAAAATATACCTTCTAAGCAGCTAAATAAAGCACCTTTGAGTGTGAACAGGGGTTAGAACATGTTGAATAGGTCAACTTTGACCAAATCAACAACGTTGTTATGGAGGAGTGGACATTAAATGAGGAATAACACAGTCTTGGAGGGAGATTATTTACATGAAGGAAATGACCTAATTGAGTGGGGCCAAGAGTATGGAATCTCATAACTTATGTAAGGAAGAGGATGGAAGCCATATGGGATATGTTTGAGATTATTATTTTGTATGTGGTCTGTTTAGACTTCTTGCATTCTTTAGCTATTTAGTTGAGATTACTGTGTTGTTTAGCGCCGGGTGTTCCCAAGCAAGAATCCCATATCTTCCCTTGAGAGGCCTCTTGGAGGAGCATTGTAATTCATTTCCACATCTAGGCTTAGGTCCAAGCTTCAGTCTTCAGCTACAACGCATTTTTCGCAGAATATTGTGTTGTGTTGCAGGGTGTTGTAGTGGAGGGTTGAGAAACCAAATTTCTGAGCTAGTTTTTCATAGGAGGAAGGACTCCTTCTCTTGGGAGATCATAAGGGAGGGTTCTTGAGCACATTTCATATCTCTGGCACCAGGAAAACCTATCCCCATCATTCACAGTGTAGTTTCAGCTGCGAATTGGGTTATTCTAGAGGGAAGTTTCAGAGGAGGATCTATTGGCTCTTTTAGAGCGTTTTCCTGTAGGTGAAGGGTTCAACTTTTCATTGGAGGAGACCTTTGGATGAGATATACATCATATCTATATCATTTCTATCCTTCTATTTCAAGAGCTTCAGTTGCGGTGATGCTTCAGCCCTAGGGCTGTAGATCACCATTTATATTTGGGTATATTTCTGGAAATCCTTCCCGGGTTCTCTTGGAAAGGTGTCTAGGAGTCTAGATCTTCACTCCTAGCATTATTTGAGCTATATAACAGTAGATATACAGTGATCTATCTATATGCAGTATTTTATGCCCTAAAACTGTGTTGTATTAGCTCAAGGACATTTGTATAGCAACTAGTTCTCATGTGATGGCATATTTTGCTTGTAGAGGCTTGTTTTGTATTTCTTGAGTGAATTGATCCTCAAGATATTGTGCCTATTATTTGATGATATGTTTAATAAGATGATTGTTTCTTTTTTAATTTGATGATATGTTTCTTGTGTGTTAATTTATTCACTTTTCTTTCCATTATTTTGTTCATGTATTGATGCTTCCCCACTTTGGGATATTACACTTCAGAATTCGGAATTATGGGGAGTTAACATAGTGGTGACCATAGTGGGGAATGAGTTTATCTTCCTCAGTAACACTTATGAAATTTAGTTTTGAATTTTTATTGTGAACAAAATTCAAACACTAAAAGGTTGTTCCATTGACCTGGCAACTCCATTGGCAGAAAAATCCAGAAATAGAGATTCATTAGCGACTCCACAAGCTCAAAATGGGATTAGTTGCAAAGAGATATGCTCTAATGAACATAGATTACATTCCAGACTTCCCAAAAAAAATTCCTCAAAAATTAGGAAATAAATCTTCATGTTTTTCAAGATAATAATGTTGATGATTCTTTATTACGTCTCATTAAATTTTACATACATTCATGGAAGTTGAAAGTTGAATGGCATGAGGATTGTCACATGAAGATGTTTATGGAAACATTAGAAGGAAAAGTGAGGAACTAGTATGAAGGTTTAAACCCTGGTAGCCTGTTTTATTTTAAGGATTTCCACAAAGTGTTTTATGAGCATTATAAAGAGTATTCCCCATATTTCTCATTAGTGGAAAATTGTTGTGATCAGTTTAAGAATTTTATACAATACATTGAAATTATTGGTGAAGATCTAGAAGATATGAATGATGAGGATCTCTTAGAAGAACTTTATGGATTTCATTCTTAATTTAATTGTCATGATGAGAAAGAGAAGCTAGTTGAAAATGAGATAAATCAAGAAATGAAAGTAGATTCACATTATCTATCTTCAGAGACAAATGATAATCCATCTGCTCTTTTGTATAAATCTAAAGAAGACAATTAGTATCATGATAAATCTTCACGAGAGAAAGAAAACAAGTGTTTTTTAATCCAAAGAAAAAAAAACTTCCTCCTCCTTTAACTGAAGAAGAGATTAATCAGATTCTAAGCATGCAGCCAACCTCACAATATTTATGTGATCAAGAGATTAATTATATTTTTTCTACTATTGATGTATTTACTGAAGTATTTCCTCTTTTCTAGAGTTGGGAGAAATTCCATAAATCACTCGACACGTGGCAAGGATGACCCACGGAAAACCACTTGTCACTGTGCGCCATCACGCATTATAGTTCGACCCAGGACACCCAGTGATATTTTTGTGTTTCGTTGATCTGGAGGGAAGCCATCAGACATTGGTCGTATGAGGAAGGTGCACGAAGAATAACCAAAGTACGTCGGGCCATCGCACGTTAACGTTCGGCATCGGAGGTCGAGCGATATGCATATATGCCGTTGATCTGGAAGCTTGCTATTGAACGGTGATCAGAAGATGGACTTGCGTGAAATTTACCTATGGTACCATGTGCATATTTGATTGGCTATTGACTATATTTGTGGGCCCAGGGTCAAAGGTTTACCATATTGTTTGAAAGCGTTAAAATGCGAAGGGTTAACCTTAATCCTAAAGTTAAGTTCAAATGTATTAAATTAATTACCAAGATCAATAGAACAATGTGAGTTATGGAAACCCCGCTAGATTATCTATTTTGACCCCGTCCAGGAATACCATTAGCAATTGAATGGTTTTGACCCAAGGTTTTAATAAAGGTAAAAACTATATAAGGTGATGAGAATCATGAAGAACAGTGTGCATACAAAAGGGTTGATAATAAACGAATCTCTTTTAGAGATATCTGAATGAAGAAAATATGATATATCTGAATCTATGGTGCACCTGTGAATATGATGATTGATCAAGATCTCTAGATCAGATGATGATTAATTCCTGGTTTAATCGACTGAAGAAATCATGAAGAACGTATGCATGAGTAAGGGTTGTGAATGAATACTTCACTCTGAAGTATACTTGTATGGAATGGGTAACAGATTGCTGAGAGATCTGAATTAAGGATGCACCTCTGAAGAAAATAAACAAATCTGGTGGCCTGCAAGGTATGTTGTGTGGAAGTGGATGAAACACAGTCTGCAGTAGATCTAAGGGTCGAAGCCTTCAGTGAGGGGGTTGTAGCTCCCTTCCAGTGGTAGCTAGTAAACGAGATCAGGGGGCTGTAGCTCCCTTCCAGTGGTAGCTGGTAAACGAGAGAAGGGGGTTGTAGCTCCCTTCCAGGAGAGGTTGGTAAATGAGAGAAGGTTGTAGCTTTCTGCAGGTGGGTGTCTGCGTGCTAGTATAAATCTGCACCAACATAAATTGTAAGAAGTTTTCTTTATAATAAATATTGAAGACTGAGATAACAACAGCGGTGGTTTTCTCCCGAATTGGGTTTCCACCTTAAATCCTGGTGTTCATATGTGTTGCTTATGTTTTATGGTTTGTTCTGTTATTTCTGTTCATGCTTACTGCTTATCTGATGAATAAATGATGCAATGATCCAAGTAAAGACATAATAAGATATCTGGACATACAAGTTGGATGCAGTAATGTAACATATGGTCTTAAGAGAAAGGAAAACTAACAAATTTTCATTCAGCTAAAAATACTGATTAACCCCCCCCCCTTAGTATTTTTTTCAACAATTGGAATTAGAGCAGGTCCTTCTGAAAAAGCTTAGCCGCTAGAAGGAAGATCAAGCAAGATGAGCAATCAATATGGAACAACATCTATCAGGCCTCCACTCTTTAACAGAAACAATTTAATCTTCTGGAAAACAAGTATGAGATCCTATCTTCAGTCTCTAGGAGCAGATGTATGGGCGATTGTTGAAGGAGGATATCAGTATCTAGCTGCAGTACCAACAGATCCGACGGAAAGAAATAATTATGAAACAAATGCAAAGGCGTTCAATGCTCTATTGGGAAGTCTAACTGAATTAGAATTTTTCAAATTCATGCAGCTGAATACAGCAAAGGAAATATGGGACAAAATCATTCTAAGTTATGAAGGTGATGCAAAGGTAAAAAGTGCTAAACTCCAAACTCTCACAATTCAATATGAGAATCTAAAAATGGATAATGAGGAGAGCATTTCCAATTTATTTTTACGTCTTGATGATATTGTAAATTGTATGAGAAATCTGGGAGAAACAATAACCGAATCTACTTTGGTTGAGAAAGTCTTAAGATCACTAACGGAAAAATTTGCGTCAAAAGTTTCTGCTCTTGAAGAAAAGCAGGATCTTCAAAATCTTACTGTGGTGCAACTTCATGGCATAATAACTGCATATGAAATGAGAAGAGGAGGACCATTTGAAGTCAAAGAAGCAGTCTTTAGAACTTCTACAAAAAGTAAGGAAGTACAAAAAATAGAAGGATTAGGATATATCTCAGAAGAAGATGAGATAAACTTTGTAAAGAAACTTCAACTTGGCACAGGACGGTTCAAAGGTAAGCTTCCTTTCAAATGTTTTGATTGTGGAAGAGTTGGTCATTATGCTGCTAAGTTTCCTTATAAAGAAATGCATAAAAAGGGGAAGGAAGTAACAAGAAGGAATAAGAATCGTTTTATCACTAGAAAGAGTTACTATACTCATGAAGACAGTGATGGGTTATCTGATAGTGAGGAAGAATGTGAACAAGATCTTAGACTTCTCATGGAATTTGAAAAAGAATCTAGAGAAGAAAAGGATACTTTTGTGGATGCTCTAGAAGACAATGATTTTCTTGATGAAAACAATAAACTCAAAATTTGCGTAGAAGAGAGTAAAATAACCATAGAAACTTTGAAAAATCAGATTGAAGAAAAAGAGAAACACAATGAGAAATTAGAGTGTGAAGTAGTAAGTCTAAGAAAAGAACTTGAGAAAGTAAAGACTCTGAATCTTAGATTTGCTAAAGGATCTGAAACCTTAGATGAGATTATCAAGGTACAACGTTCCCCTCTTATAAAGACAGGTCTTGGATATATCAGAGAATCTTCTCAGGCTTTAGCATCAAATTATCTAAAAGCAGTTACAGCTGGTTTACAACATGCTGCCACTCAGCCAGGGAATAAACAATCTTTACAAGCATGATCATCTCAATTCAAAGAACACTAACAGGAATGTCTTTCAAAGAAACACCAATCAACAGGTAAATTAAAGTAGAAGATTTTATGATTGCATAAATTTCTTCTTCAATGGACAATGTTTCTCATGTCACAATTTTGGTCATAAATATGTTCAATGTGTTGCATATAAAACCATCATGACAAGAGAAGCAAGAAAGAAAAGGATTGATATTGAAACAAAGAAGAATACTTATAACAACTTTTCTCCTCTTCAAAATGAAGTTGAATGTGCTTATTGCAATAACTTTGGCCATAAAGAATCTGCATGCAGGAGCAAAGTTAAGCCAAAATAACATGTTCCTTCAAGCTCCAAAGTATGGAAAAATAAGGAATTACAGGTTGAAAATTGTGGCATAGTGTTATTTGCAGAAGATGAAGAAAACCAATGGTACATTGATAGTGGATGCTCAAGACACATGACAGGTGACAAAAACAAACTTCTAGCATATAGTGCTTTAGAAAAAGAAAATAATGTTACATTTGGAAATGATACTCCTGAGGTCATTAAGGGAAAAGGGTCCGTTTTTCTAAAAGAAAAGGTGAAAGCTAATGAAGTTATGTATGTGGATGGATTAAAGCATAACCTGTTAAGTGTAAGTCAAATGTGTGATCAAGGAACTGAATTTGTATTTAGTTCAAAAGAATGTGTGGTACGTGACCTTGATATAGGTAAAGCAATTATAAAAGGAAAAAGAACTCCAAGCAACCTGTATGTATTGAAGAACTACAAAGAAAAATTTTACTTGAGTAAATCTTCAGAAAAATGGCTATGGCATAGAAGGTTGGGGCATCTGAGCTTCTCTCAAATCAACAAATCAACCAGACTTAAAGTTGCTCGTGACCTTCCCAATATTACTCTACCTAAAAATATCATATGCAAATCTTGCCAATTCGGTAAGCAAACCAGAGTACAATTTAATGCCAAGGAAGGATCATCAAGTAAGCCTCTTGAACTCATTCATACTGATATATGTGGACCTATGAGGAAAAATTCACCACGTGGTGAAGAATACTATATCTTATTCATTGATGATTTCTCTAGAATGTGTTGGATTGGGTTGATTAAACACAAAGATGAAGCATTTGAGAAATTTCAGATCTTCAAAGCACTAGTTGAAAATGAATTAGATCTAAAAATCAAGTGTCTTAGATCTAATTGAGGAGGAGAATATACATCCAATGAATTCCTTGAATTTTGTGAACAACATGGCATAAAAAGATAGTTTTCTTTAGCTGGCACTCCACAACAGAATGACGTAGCAGAGAGAATGAACAGAACAGTTCAACAAATGGCTAGAGCCATGCTTGATGATTCTGGAACACCTGCCACATTTTGGGGAGAAGCAGCACATACAACAGTAAATATTCTTAACAAGGCACATGTTTGTGTAAATAGTGATAAAACTCCATATGAACTCTGGTATGGTAATTCTCCCACTGTAAAGCATTTTAGAATTTTTGGAAGAAAATTTTTTATAAAAAATAATGATGAAAAACTTGGCAAGTTTGAACCCAGATCAGATGAAGGAATATTTCTTGGTTACTCCTCTAGGAGTAGGGCATATAAATGTTACAATAAAAGACTTCGAAATATTGTTGAATGTATAGATTTTGTTATTGATGAGTCTCCAGCAGCTCCAAAAGAAGAAAAACAAACAACAATTGAAGACGATGATGATGACATATATCCTTCTACAGCAAATAGTAATGATACAAACAATGAACCCAATGAAGAACCTGAAGATGATTTGTCTGTAAAGGCTCCATCCAAATATGTTCAAAAGAATCATCCAGAATCTCAAATTTTGGGAGAAAAGGGATCAGGTGTACAAACAAGAAGGGCTCTTGTGGGATCTTCTAGCAATCTGGCATTTATGTCCACTATTGAACCTCACAATGTCAGTCAGGCTAGCAAAGATGAATGTTGGATTCAAGCCATGAATGAAGAGCTTGATCAAATTGAAAAGAATCACACTTGGGAATTAGTACCAAGACCTCATGAAAAAAATGTCATTGGAACTAAATGGATATTCAAAAACAAGTTAAATGAGAATGGGGATGTTATAAGAAATAAAGCTAGACTTGTTTGCAAGGGGTATGCTCAACAAGAAGGTATAGAGTTTGAAGAAACCTTTGCTCCTGTAGCCAGACTTGAAGCCATAAGAATTTTTCTTGCTTTTTCAAGCTTCCAACAAATCAAATTTTATCAAATGGATGTTAAATGTGCTTTTCTCAATGGTGATCTAGAAGAAGAAGTTTATATAGAACAACTAGAAGGATTCATTTTGGGAAATGATGAAAAACTTGTTTGTAGACTTAAAAAGGCTCTATATGGTCTCAAACAAGCTCCAAGGGCATGGTACTATCGTCTTGACAAATATCTTCATCAACAAGGATTTTCAAAAGGGTCTGTTGATAGCAACTTATACACAAAAACTGAAAATGACAAACTATTGATTATGGTTGTATATGTTGATGATATCATTTTTGGAAGTAATAAAGAGTCTATGAGTCAGAAATTTGCTTCTGATATGCAGCAAGAATTTGAAATGTCTTTGCTTGGGGAACTAACATTCTTTCTTGGCTTGCAAGTGCAACAAGCAACATATGGCATATTCTTATCACAAGCAAAATACCTCAAGCAAATCCTGAAGAAGTATGGCATGGAATATTGCAAACCTGTAAGTACACCAATGATAACCGGATGTAATCTCAGTTCTAATGATGATTCCCCCACGGTGAATCAACCAGAATACAGATCTATGATAGGAAGTCTACTTTATCTCACTGGGACAAGACCAGACATCATGCATGCAGTTGGGATTATTGGACGATTCCAAGCTAATCCAAAAGAGTCTCATCTTCAGGCTGTGAAAAGAATATTCAAATATCTACAAGGAACTCAAGACTTTGGACTATGGTATCCAAAGAATGCTGATCTTACTCTTCATGCATACACTGATGCAGATTGGGCTGGAAGTGTTGATGATCGGAAAATCACTAGTGGTGGTGCATTCTATATGGGGCCCGGTTAGTATCTTGGTTTAGAAAGAAGCAAAGCTCTATTTCGTTATCTAAAACAGAAGCAGAATATGTGGTTGCCGCATCATGTTGCACTCAACTTCTCTGGATGATGCAAACCTTACAAGACTTTCAAATCAAATGTTCACCTCCTATATCCATTATGTGTGATAACACAAGTGCCATCAGTATCTCAAAGAATCATGTTATGCATTCCAAGACCAAGCACATTCCCATAAAATATCACTTCTTACGTGAACAAGTGCTTGAACAAAAAGTGAAATTGGAGTATGTTCCCTCCAAAGAACAAGTTGCTGATATATTTACCAAACCTCTACCCAGGGAAGCATTCGAATATCTCAGACAGAAACTGGGAGTAGTCTCTGCCATGCAGAAGATCAGATCTAATTAAATACATAAGATTAAATTAGTTGTGAGGTGTTGTTAGGCATCTCTGAATGCACAGGCTAAGGAGGAGCATTGGTCATATGACAAGGATGCATTGTTGGTCATATTATGTTTGAAGATGCATCATGATCTCAGGGGGAGCATGATATTGTCGGTTCAAAGGATCTTGATCAAATCTTTGCCATTGATGTCAAAGGGGGAGGAAAAGCACCAAAGGACTTCTACAAGACAAATAGAGGAAGAGGATTGCCATCAATGCCAAAGGGGGAGATTTTTGGAAATGTTGTCATTGATGGAAAAGGAAGTGGCAAAGCAGGAGCATCTGAAACTGTAACCATGACAAGAGGAAAAGCAAAGTAGCAGTAGAAGAAGAGTGCATAATTGAAGAAAGAATTGTCCAGAGACAGAGTAGGAGAAAAAGGCCATCGAATAGAAAGGAATAAGTGAATGGTAATCTATGATAAGTAAGAAATCCATTGAAGGAATTAATGGTTGCAGAGATATGATGAATGTAGCGAAGATTATAATTGCGATGGACCATAGTACAGTGATCAGCTTGCGGAATCAAGAACTTGAATGTGCAGTTAGAAGCGGAACTATGACAAGATAGAACTCTGAACATGCAATGGAAGGTTGATATATTATATATATCATAGCAGAATTGAAGACAGAGTGACATTGTGTTGTGTTGAGGTCGGAAGGCAGCAACTGGTGTAATGAATGTATAAAGACTCAAAACAAATTGTGAACAAAGCGTTAAACTTAGCAATGGAACTGTAATAAAAGGCAAAACCTTAAAGCACAACTTAAATATAATAATACATTGAAAAGGCGACGGAACCCTGCGTGGAAGAGCGGAACCATGACCGAGTGAACAGTGAAGGCGGTTTACGGTTTTCAACGCACCACCTATGCGAAGTGAGCGGTATTTGAGGAGTTGGGAGCGATTCCAAAAATCACTCGACACGTGGCAAGGAGGACCCACGGAAACCCATTATATTTTGACCATAGGGAAACCGCTAAGGTTGTTTTTCAATATCCTCCTCAGCTTTCCGTAGTTCGCAGGATAAGAAGATTAATTGATGTTCAAAGATGGTATAGATATGTTCATATTAACCAAAATAACTGAGAATGCTGAAAGATATCACTCTCTTGACCTAATCTCTTTGAGAGCACTAGGTGGCTAAAGTAAGAACTTTTCACCTAGCCTAAATATTAAATCCTAATCAATGAAGCACCTGTAATTTCAACATAACATATATCCATCAACGTTACCATATAATGATCTAGATATACTAATATCCAGGCCATTCATATCATACTACAATGTTGAACAATAATGACAATATTAAGCATTTAATGGACAATGAAATCACGTCTATTGATTTGAAGAAGAGATTACAAACTACTACAGCCAAGGCTTCCGCTTCCTGAATATCTTCTTCTTATCTCTCAAGTGAAGAAGTCTAAGTCAACAAGCTCTCTAGGAACCTCTTTTACTCTTGGCCTTCACAATATAAAACTATTCTCTATTCCACAAGTATGCAAAAACCTTTAGCAATCCTTTGACCTTCAATTAAGAGCCTTCAGCTCCTTCTTATAGGAGAGGGAGAAAGCCATTGTTGCCTTTCTCTTTCCACTAGTTTGGAATGGAAAAAAATTAGATGTTTCTTTAATCTCTATGCTTTTTCCTCCCTTGGAGTTCAGTCTTGTTATAACAATGACCAATAATGAACTGGTGCTCTGCAGTTTCTTTTGTGAACTGACTCTCTTGTGAGGGAAAGCCGGAGATTCAAATCATTCTCCGTGGGCTTTTCCTGATTCAAAATTAAAACACGGGTAACACTGCCCTTTAGTGTAAACAGAGAATTTCCCTAGCCACTAACGCGTCATATTCACTGATGTACTGCGTTATAACGCTCTTGTATTGTTCTAGATAGGCATTACCCTGGCAGAAATAGGTTTAATTTAGGTCTTTGTACTCCTTCCATATTTGTCTTCCCCTCTCAGCTGATGAGGAGGTATTTTGACCTGTAACATCCATCGCACGTTATAGTTCGACCCAGGATGCCCAGCGATATTGTTGTGCACCGTTGATATGGAGGGAAGCCATCGGACGGTGGTCATATGAGGAAGGTGCACGAAGAATAACCAAACTATGGCGGGCCATCGCATGTTAACGTTCGGCATCAGAGTTCGAGCGATATGCATATATGCCGTTGATCTGGAAGCTTGCTATTGAACGGTGATTGGACACTGGACTTGCGCAAAGTTTACCTATGGTACCATGCACGTATTTGATTGGATATTGACTATATTTGTGGGACCGGGGTTAAAGGCTTACCATATTTTTTGAAAGCGTTAAAATGCAAAGGGTTAACCTTAATCCTAAAGTTAAGTTCAAAAGTATTAAATTAATTACCAAGATCAATAGAACAATGTGAGTTATGGAAACCCCGCTAGATTATCTATTTTGACCCCGTCCAGGAATACCATTAGCAATTGAATGGTTTTGAACCAAGGTTTTAATAAAGGCGAAAACTATATAAGGTGATGAGAATCACGAAGAACGGTGTGCATACGAAAGGGTTGATAATAAACGAATCTCTTTTAGAGATATCTGGATGAAGAAACTCTGATATATCTGAATCTATGGTGCACCTGTGAATATGATGATTGATCAAGATCTCTAGATCATATGCTGATTAATTCCTGGTTTAATCAACTGACGAAATAATGAAGAACATATGCATGAGTAAGGGTTGTGAATGAATACTTCACTCTGAAGTATATCTGTATGGAATGGGTAACAGATTGTTGAGAGATCTAAATTAAGGATGCACCTCTGAGGAAAATAAATAAATCTGGTGGCCTTCAAGGTATGTTGTGTGGAAGTGGATGAAACACGGTCCACAGTAGATATGAGGGTCGAAGCCTTCAGTGAGGGGATTGTAGCTCCCTTCCAGTGGTAGCTGGTAAACGAGAGTAGGGGTTGTAGCTCCCTTCTAGTGGTAGCTGGTAAATGAGAGCAGGGGGTTGTAGCTCCCTTCCAGGAGAGGCTGGTAAATGAGAGAAGGTTGTAGCTTTCTGCAGGTGGGTGCTTGCGTGCTGGTATAAGTCTGCACCAGCATAAATTGTAAGAAGTTTTCTTTATAATAAATATTGAAGACTGAGATAATGGCAGTGACGGTTTTCTCCAGAATTGGGTTTCCACCTTAAATCTTGGTGTTCATATGTGTTGCTTATGTTTGATGGTTTTTTTTGTTATTTCTGTTCATGCTTACTACTTATCTGATGAATAAATGATGCAATGATCCAAGTAAAGACATAATAAGATCTCTGGACATACAAGTTGGATGCAGTAATGTAACATGTGGTCTTAAGAGAAAGGAAAACTAAAAAATTGTCAGTCAGCTAAAAATACTGATTCACCCCCCCCCCTCAGTATTTTTTCCAACAAAGTACTTTTGTTCATCAAAATGATGGTCTTCTGATATAATCTAGCAATCTCAATCAAGATATATCATATTTTCTTGAGAAAAACATATCAGTATATAATGAAGATGCCATACCAGATAATCATGAAGAATGTATAGATATTCTATTTGATAAGGAGGATCCTAAGCACAATAGATTGAAACCAATAGTAGACTTAGATGAAGCTGGTCATTTGAATCCTCATTACCAAGTATTTTTTCAGGATACTTTTGTTGACCTCTTAGAATCATTTAAAGAAGGAATATGTTATGTCATAAATGGTTTTCTATAGAGTTCAAGGAAAAATTTGAAAACTTGTGTTCAACAACAATTAAAGGGGGGGTGGTTATTTTCCTTTTTCTGCCTGCTCAAGAAAGTGAACAAGAATAAGTTAAGAACTCATTTTCTTGAATGGTTACATTGGAAATATGATTATTATTTGATGGGATAATTTTGATCAGACTATAGTAGGTAGGTGTGCAAATAAGCTCAATACCTTGAGAATTTTTCCATTTTTAGTTTCAGATTTCTTTTCAGTTTTTAGTTCGAGTGTGTTCTAGACTTCACTTTGTAGAAAGTCTTGATTCCAGCTTGAATATTTTCAGCCACAAAGGTTTTGCAGAAAAACAAGTTGCTGTTTTGGGATCATACCAATGGATTAGGCTACTAATATATGGTGTTCTTGATAGCTCCTGAAGGAGCTTCCATCCATAGTTGGAGCCTCTGTTAGTATCATATAATTTATAGTATCACAAGGTGACTAACTATTATTTTAAAGTCTTTCATATTGTCATTAAGGTTCCACGACTGTCATTTATTTCCAATAAGTCGAAAAAGGGGGAAAGGATGCTTATTCTAAGGTTTTGGAAACCCCATTATAGGATAAAGGTGCTCAATGGAATTGTTGTAAAAACCTTTAGAACTTATCCTAATTCCACCTACCACATAACCGAATTAAGGTTAAATCCATAAATTAGCACTTAACCTTCAAAACTAAAACCTTATCGTATTATCACATTATATGGTGGGACTCATCCCACCACATCACCTACCCAGTTGATCTCTTTCCACCTCCCATTTCACCTCCAAACCCACCATCCAATCATCCCCTTCACTCTAGCGATCCCTCAACTCTCTGTTCGCACACCCGCGCATCCACCTTGCCCCACTCCATCCAACGGTCCGCATAGGTTTTCGCCCCCCCTCTCCATATGATATTTACTGCCAGGTAGGGGTGTAGGGGGGGGCGTCTGAAATGGGAACTTTCATGGCTCAGGCCTTACCCTTACGTGGAGACACCAGGGCATTTCGCACCCCCGTTTTCCGAAACCCCCTACTACTCCTGCCCCTCTCCAAAATGGTTTCCCACCACCGCTTCTCCACATCTCCTGCCACTTCTCCATTGCATCACGTCGACCGCTAGCACCCTTACTCCATGTCCACTCCTGCTGCTTCACGTTGACCCCCTCCACCTATAGTCCACATCCATCCACCAATCCATTGATCCACGCTTCTCCTCGCCAACCTACTGACTACCACAACTATTGCTCCCCGCCAACCTACCTCTCCCACCACCGTTGCTTCACATCGCCCTTCCCTACCAATCCTACCCAAAAGGTCATCATTGGAGCACTCTATTATATTTAGGTAATTACTAATTCAATGGAATTTTTTCCAATTATTAAAGGAACAATGGGTTTTCCATTTCAAACTCCACTGCAACAGTAACTGGTGCAGAAGAGACAGAAGCAATGAAAAATAGAATGGCCATCATGGTAGCCAACACAATAATCAGATCTGCTGAATCAGCCAGCGCGACACCATATTTAAGTATCCAACAACAGTTTTCTGAGGAGGCAGGGCCAGATGTCAGATTGATTTTATCATAGCCTCTTCTTGATCCCAAGAGGCAAATTTTCCTTACTTTGCAATCAATAATGGATTTTCAAAGTTAATTCCACAAGAGGTGTTTGTTAGATTCATCTTATCACCGTCATTGCATGGTTCCACTTGTTCAATTTGTGCTTGAGAGTAATTAATGACAATCACTATAGTAGATAGAGTAACCAACTTCAGTTTTAATTAAATATTGCATGCATTAACAGCATCAAAAAGGCCCAGAAGGGGGAAAAACCATTGTAATAGGCTCATCTGGTTGTAAACACTCTTTGGTGGATGAATGAAAAGACTATGATGATTTCCAGATTCTTGTGTTATGATCTGTGGTGAAGTGATTTCTCCATGTAATTTTTCATTCTCTTCTTTCACATATTTTTTTCTTTCTATACTCTGGATAAGAAATTTTTGTTCAGGATTTTGTCACTAGGAACCCTACATAGTATTGAAACAATACCTATGTTTTCCTTTGAAATTTGAATGTTGAATTCAGATAGGGTCTACTCTGCATTCACATTGAACCTTAATATTTTCTCCCTTTACATTTCACAAGCTGTCAAGATTCATTGACATGACATGCTTGACTGGTCACACATAACCTCAATTATTCATCCATTTAAATCTATTTACACCTATTTAAATCCATAGACCAATGGCCCTCTTTTGTTGTCTCAACCACAACCTTCAAACAAACTTATGTGCACTAATATCTAGCCTAAAATTCCCAATCAACAAAGCTAAATCTAACAGAGAGATCCCTCTCTTGGTCTAGGAGGGCTAGATCCTAGGCTCAAAGCGGTTTTGATGTTGGCCCTCTAAGATTATAACTTCAACCTTCGAAATTACGGGGAGATAACACATTCAAGAAACATCATTTTCAATTTGGAAGGTGAAATTGTGAAGAAAAAGGAAAATTTTGTGTTTTTTTTGCAGGAAATTTTGTAGCGAAGCCTAGGCTTGAAGGCCATATTTCGCTACGAAATCCCTGTAGGTTACTTTTCGCAAAAAATCTCATTTTGGATGGAAATTCAAGGAGGATAAGAGTTTTATTTAGCTTATATTATCTAGAAAACATATCCTAATAAAAAACATAGGCTAAATGTTGACCTAGATGGATGAAATGGATTTGCTACCAAACTACACTATGAAACTGCCTATTTCACTCTGTTTTGGCAACGAGGAGATTTTAGTTGTATTTTGGTGTTTTGAAAGTGTATTGAAGGACAACCAAGCATGTGGAGGCATTAAAATGTAGTAGTAGGACACTCTAGCAGGGATTTACTACTCAACAAAGATGTCACCTTTCCAGCTCAACATGAAGACAATGATCAAATGTTATGGTTATATGCTCCTTAAAAGTAGGGTGGTCTGTTCCTAAATCTAGTGGGTATATTTATGTCTAGGTTATGGTTAGTGCCACTCGAGCACTTGTTTATCATTAATGTAATTATCCAATTCTACAGATAAGTGAATGTAATAAATGAAAGGTAGATTCCTAATAGGCTTGTAAGTCTTAAGTTAATCAGTGTCTTTTTTAGTTCCAGGAATATAATTTATGGTTAAGATAGGTTTCAAAGATGATGGTTCGATGATCTAGCCAGATGGGCAGATCCAATGTAATGAAAAAATGCCTACAAATAGGGATAAATTCGAAGGAGAAGGGGTTAGAGAATTTTGTTTGACACTACCACTATTGTAAATTTTTTATCATCAGTAATATACAGTGACTATGTTTTATGCTTCACCTGAGATTGTTTGAGTGTTTAAAGGAGTTTATCTCTTATTTTTCTTAATATTTTGTTTCCAATATCTTGATGTTGAATTAATCAAATTCATGTGAATCATGCTCTGACTTCTTTTTAACATTAATCTATTGAATAATCCTGTGTGTATATTGTCTTTACGTTGAAACATTAAAATCCTTAGCTTCCACAAGGAGAGCTATTTTCATTGATTTTCCTCACATTGACTCCATAAGCCCAATGGTAGTGAGCCCTACACATTTTCACCTACAATCAAATACATTAAATTACATATCACAGAGTTAGCCATCTGATTGAATCCTAATTGAGAAAATCATAAGATAATTTAAGATATCCCTCTCAGGTTGAAGAGGATAATCCTCAGTCAAAAGCTGGTTTGAAAGAGTTACTCTAAGTTGTCTAGTGAGTAGCCCATTAGTACCAATTTAGAGATAACAGGCCAAAAGATGAAGGAATACCTGTTGAGAAAATGGGATCCAGGAATAAAGGTGTACCACTAGAAGCTTTAGAAATAAGGTTTTCCAAAGAGGTATAACCATGTGGAAGCGTATATGAAACCTAAATAGAAGGGATTTTGGTCCCAGTGCCTAAATTGTGATGTGCGGAACCGAACAACATGCTTTCATAGGGGAACATAGATGAAGCAGCTTCCGAGATGTAAGTGCCAGTGGTTTCCTGAAGAGTTCCCTGAGGAGTGCTCACGAATGGAACATCATCATCATTGGATGAAATTTCCTTAGGATTTAACTGACGTACAGTAGAGAGAGATGCTACTAGAGAAGCACGAAAAGGAATTTCTGGTTGATCAAAAGCGCTATAAGCCTGTTGAGGCGAGACCACAATTGGATCAAAGAGCAGATTTTTAGGAAATACCGTGAACTGTGCAGATGGTTTGGGGATTTCCGGCTCAGAGCCTTCTAATGTCATCGAAGGAGAATCATCAGGAAGTGGTTGAGATGAGATGGGTTGAACACTGATGACAATCCTGATTTCAACACCTTGCACTTTAAGGGGCCCAACTGGAAACTAGGGGACTTGAGGATGAGGTTCTTGAGTTTCGTTATGGAAGGGAAGAGGTGAATTTGATGATTCAACCATGATGACCTTTCAAAGAAAGATCAAATAAGGAAGAGGTGAAAAAATTCTCAATTTACCAAGTAATAATGAGGCTGGATAACTTCATGGGTAAGATTTTTTCCTGGGTAGTTACTTTTAGAATTAACAAAAAAAAATAAAAAACAGTCTGTTAGGCATAAAGGTTTACCAAGTATTCTTGAAATGCAATATATACCATGGTGATAAATGATAGAAAAAATGACCAAGGACTTAATTTATTGCAACTGAGCTCCCCAAATGTTATGTTCTGTGTATCACGTTTACAAGGCAGCTAACTCAATTACCTATGGTAGGCTTGCAACCTAGTGGTGTCTCCCCAAATATACGAGATGGTGCGTGGGAGTCTAGTCCATAGTAATTCTGTCGAATGCATAACCGTTCGATGATATCGCCCCAAATATACTTATCATACATCAATATACTTCCATACGTGGGATGGGATATCACCCCCACACTATAATTCAAACCGTTAGTGAGAACTCCTATGTTTTACGACACCAGAACACATCTCTAGCCTAGACCACTAAATTTTATCGTTAGTTACAATGCTCTTTAAGGTAGATTGAGTGAATTTTAATGTTGATCTTGAGTTAGGTTTCATTTTTGGATCAAAATCAATGTCACCTGAATCCTTATGGTGCATACTAAATGCAAAAAGAAAAAACTTTCCATTTCGATGAAGCCTAAACTATTTAGTGAATAGAAACAAGCAAAAGTGAAATCAATGCAACAAGAATAATGTCCCCCAAACTAGCTCAAAGCTATGAAATGAAATTATTTTTAATCGAATTGAGTTTTCCCAAACAAATGAAACTTATCAAAAAATGAAAATACTTTTCTTTTCCACTAAGATGCAGGATATTATTATTATTATTTTGAATTGAAATCGAAAGCACAATAAATGAACGAAATAAGAAATTAAAATCCTTTACTTTTCTTTCAATCGAACAAAACAAAAATTGCTTTAAAAGTACACGAATGAAAATATTTTAACCCTTTTCAAAACAATAAAGATAATGCTAAATCAAAACTAAAATTAAAATCACTTTCAATTTCTTTTGAATTTAGACAAAGGACACACTCTTCTAGAATTGTGAATCAACGAATTTGTGATCCTATGCTTGACACTAAATCGAAGGTAAAATCATAGATGAAATGATGACCAGTGAAAATCACTTTGAATCAAGTCAGGAACAATGCGATGAAAGGTGTTTGAAATGGTGAAAATTTTCCCAACTTACAAACAAATCAAAGAGATGAAAATACTCACTCAGAGGAAACAAGTAAGTTAAACAAAAAGCAAGGAATTCACTGAGATTTACAGACATCCTTCAAGGACTAGGACACACTAGAAAATCAAGGGGAAACCCTAATGTTTTCTAGGTCTGAGAACAATGCTTTTGTGATAAATAGGAGACTGTTGAAAGGAAAATCGGCATGGTTGTACTATATAGAACAGTGTCACCAATGATATTGTGCAAATATAAAGCGCACTTGTCACTAAAAACAAGGAAAAATAAAAAGTAGTCTCACACAAGCACCAGACCTGACACGGTGAGGTGACTATAAAACCTTACACAAAATAGCAAAGGCCTAAGGAAGCTTACATTCCATAAATCAATTAAATTAATCCAATATCATTTCAAGGAAGGAATATTAAGAGGCTAAGCTCCCCAGTTGAGTCACGAGTTCTGTTTTCAAGATAATTCCCCTATGCAAACAGACGAGATCTCTATAGCCCTAGAGTGGGTCTATAAGCACAAGATTATTTCTAATGAAAATATATGTTAGCTAAAATTCACAATGAGGCAAGAAAATAGATAGAAGTACATTTTTCCTAATGTTACGCTTGAGTCTATTGATGATTACCTTGATCCATGATCCTTTTAGGCCTGCTCCATACTACTGATGGAACGTGAATAGCTACAGATGATCAAGAGGAAACACCAAAGGTAATACAATACATAATAATCCTAAACATTAGCTATCTATCAGATCAAGGAGTACCAGAATATTTTCATAAACAATTAGACAAATATATAAAGAAAACATTAGATCTTATTATTGATAAATACAAAAAGGAGATCTTACAACCCTTCACTGAAGCTATAAAGCACTACTTCTCCCTAACACTTAGGTGTTATCATAATGTTAGGATGCAAGGGAATGAGAGTTCAGACGAGTTTGAAAATGACCGACCGAGCTCGAAAATTGTGGGAATGAGGGATATGAATTTATAGGAACGGAGAAGAGGTTGGGAGCCCATGAAAGGAGGACGAAGGCCTACTTTCTAAGGGATAAACCCTGATGGATGAGATAAAAGCTCTAAAATAAAAGAGCTCAACCCTATCACAACCATTTAACAACCAACTCGTCACCCTAGAGCTTCTAGAGGTGGAAGCTTCTACACCATTTGAGGAAACACTGCATTAGTGCGAGCATGGCACCAGGAAAAGCGTTAACCCAGGAAACTAGGAATTTGACCAAGTTTCTTCAGTAATCTTCCAAGGAAGTTTTATTTGGATCTTAAGGGGATATAATAACATATTTCTTGATGGTGGAAACATTGCACAGTATTTTTCATGGGGCATTTCAAGATCAGGGATGGGAAAATGAGCATGGTGAAAAATTACTGTGTAAAAATTGTCACAGCTCTGGACATACTTTTTAGCGTATTTAAATATCATGGTCGAGTAATAACCCATCTGGAGTACCTTATGTCTAGTTCTTCGATCAGAAAAATGCCCACCATAGGGTTGATCATGGAAGGATTTCAAAATATCATAGACTTCATTCTCTCTAATGCACCCATGAATTTGAAAGTAAGATCCCATGTGGAAGAGATATCCATCTATCCAGGAAAATCGAGCGTTGCATTGAATAATAAATTTCCTCACCTATGGTGGAAAATGTGCTGCCAGTTTTCTTGCTACCAGTTAATTGACCACATAAGCATACCAAGGTGCCTTTACTTTCACAAAAAATATATTTTCCTTAAGGAAATTATCATCCACTAGTGATGGATCAAATATTTTAGGTACTCGAGACAAGAAATCTGCAACAATATTTTATTTTCCTGGGCGATCTTTTATGGTAATCTAAAACTCCTATAATAACAAAAACCATCGATTCACCTGGCCATTAGTAATAGGTTTGTTAGCTAAATATATAATATCAGTATGATCAATGTACAGAAAAAAATGGATATCATGTGATATAATGTCAAAATTTATTGATATCATATATCACAGCTAGAAATTCCTTCTGTGTAAATGTATAATTTAATTCAATTGACGTAGAGTTTTACTAATATAAATAATGGCGTATGGTTTCTTGTCTTTTTCCTGTCCAAGGATCGCTCCCACTATTATGTCTTATGCTTCTGATGAGATATGAAACGACATATTCCATTTTTTTCCTCTCAAAATTGGGGCAGTTCAAACCTGTTGTTTAAGATTTGCAAAAGCGACATCGAATTTGGCAGTCAACTCAAACTCAAAATTTCCTGTTAAAAAATACAAATGTGTACCTATTTTTTTTAAATGTTCTATAAATATGCAATAATATCCAACATAGCCAAGGAAACTTTGTACCATTGTTTGTGTATGAGGCATCAGTAAATTAAGAATTACCACAATCTTTACCGAATCTATTTGAATACTTGTAGCATAAATATAATATTCTAAAAGTACACCTTTGGTCATCATCATATCAAATTTTTCATGGCTAAGTCATAACCGGGTAGCAATACATCGTTCAAAAACTTTTTCCAAATTATTTAAATCTTGATCAAATTCATCACCATACGAGGTAAAGTCTTCCATGTACAATTCAAGTCCTTCATTAATCAAATAAGAGAAAATGCTCAAGATCGCTCTTTGGAAAGTGGTTGGAGAATTACATAACCAAAAGGGTAAAAATCTATATGCAAATGTTACCCATGGGTAGGTAAATGTGGTAGGAATTCACAGAGAAATAATGTCTTTGAGAGTATCTTTAGGATTGACTACTGGTCTATTAGCTAACTCTAATAAAGTTGAATTTGGCTTCAAGGATGTTATACCCAAAATACTGTAGACCTCTTGAGTTAAAATATTGATGGCTGCTCCTAAATCTACCAGAGTATTTGGAAAGGTGTAACCCTGAATTTAGATAGATGCTACTGGTTTTCCTAGGTCATCATACTCGATAGGCACATGTTTTCCTAACATGAGATTAGATAATTTTCCTACAATGTGAATTGTTAGTGGGTCTTTTGGTTTCCTTCCAGGATTTTTACCGCATAATTCTTTGATTGTTTTAGCATAGATTGGGATGTCTTGTATAGCTTGAAGGAGTGGAAATTTTATACAAAAATTCTTTAGTGCCCCTATAAGATCAAATTCATGATAAATATCTAGTTTGGTTATCGGGAGTCTTTCAGGGAATGGAGGAGCAACGGGTGTAATTTTATTAGAACATTGTTGGCTGGTTGTGACATCTTCTGGTTCAAAAAGAATTACGGTCAGATTTTTTTCTAAAAACCACTCCTTTATGCGAGTTTCACTGTCTTCCGGTTCCTTATTATCTTTGTCCTATTCAGGGAATATAACTCACCCATATCTCAACCATATTTCATTTCATTCAAGAGGATTTTCTTCACAATCCGAATTTTCAACAATTTATACATATTGGACAGGTCTATTATTTGGATTGGGATTTGGATGGCCTAGGAATTGTGGATGAATTAGGGGTTGGGGGTTATAGGGTAGCTGAAATGGAGCTTGTAATGATGGTTGAGATTGGGGAATGGTCCCAATAGGCAGTTTGAATGGCCTTATTTGGCGCTGCCAGTTTTGAGGCCACATTGAGTTTTGCGCAGGTGAATTAGTCCATTGTGAAGGATAGGGGTTATTGGTTGTGTTCTTCCATGATGGAGTAAAATCTTGTGAATTTGGCCATGTAGGCCCGGAAAATGGTTTATTTTGCCAAGTCGGTGCGATATAAGGTTGAGATTTCCAAGTGGAGTTTAAAGAGGGTTTTTCGTAACATGTAGATCCAGGAATTTTTTGTTGAACATGCTATCCTGAATAAAGCAGGGATGGATCTTGCATCATACCTAAAGGACAGGTCTGCCATTGTTATCGATGTGCCATAATATATGCTAGTTCTGGTTCTTCCTTAGCTTCTTTGAACACAACCTTTAGTCCTAGGAGTTGTGTACATTGGTCTGTCGAATGATATTTAGTGAAAATAGTGCATGTTTCAACCATATCCAGTGGACATTCCCTTTGGTTGTGTTTCTTTTGACAATGTGGAAAAAATATGGCTAAATATCATTCCTCTTCGACTTGTTCCTATTCAGCCTCTAGAGCATCTAACTTTGTAGTTAATGTGCCCAAAATTTTAGTCTTAAAGTCTTCTATAAGGTTACCAATTTCTGCTTGAGTTAAACCTCCACTCAAGACCTTGCTAGTTCAAGAGGGAGAATCTTGAATCCTGTATCTTGTCCATGTACTTCTTCATCAGCACCTGATACATAGTTTAACAATATTATCATATTATTCTTGGGAAATATCACTGAAACAAAAAAACTGTAGCTGAAGAAATAAAACTAATAGTCTTGTTGACTTTAAAATGTTAAAATACATAAGAGGTATTTGTAATGATAATTTATTAATAAGTGATGATAAATGTTACAATGAGGCCCTTGTTATATACTTAGGTAAGTGGCCTTTCATGACTGGGCATGTCTTTTAGATATGCATTTTTAGTTAACTAATGACTATTTAAATAACCATTATCTTTATTATTTATTATTTACATTTATTGTATTTATTCTATTTGTTATGAAATATATTCATAACATTGCCCTTTCCTTCAAAATCTTTGTCCTCAAAGCTTATCATTTACAATTTCCTTTAGCTTAATCATGAATATTTTTTTCATTTTTCTCTCGACATTTTGATAAGTGTGACAAGTCACAATTTTCTTCGTGTTTTTCATCTCGGCATTTGTGAGTCAACGTCACTGGTACCTCCGTCTGCATAATTTACTGTTAATACTGTCTTGAATTTAGGGTTATCGATTTTTATTTTTATTTTTAGATTATGATTATTATATATATATATATATATATTTAAATTAATTAATTTATATAATTAATTTAATTTAATTATATAAATAAATTAATAAAATTAATTATATAGTTTGTAGTTTTAATATATATAAGGTAAACGATAGTCACACCATTTGACTGTTACGGGAATATTATAATTGACCACGTTGCAAGGATGGCGTACATTGCAGGGATGGCATGGTGAGGGAACTAACCGACAAGCAGGCATGTTTATGCAATCTGTTGGGTTAAAGATACAGTGAACATAGCGTGGCTCGGAATGATTCCTGGAAGAAGTGCCCCATTGGTTAACCTTAGCCATGCAACCCGACGTTGTTTTGATTTTCGTGGCTCAATGCCTGATAGCGGAGTTAGGTGCTTGAACAGTGAGTGGCTTAGGGTTTAATGCAGCTTCGAGCTAACAGTGGATAGCAGAGAGCTGGGGCACTTGCAGTTTACCAAAAGATTTGGTTGGAACAAAAAATTGTCCGCAAAAAATTGTAACAGAGTGTTTGTATATACAAGCTTCACGGCTCTTCAAAACAATGGACACCATTACGTCCGCAAAATGCTTCAACATCTTACAACAGTTGAATAGGTAGCGATTGACCACATCACTCATGCCGAAATCCAACACAACTTTCACGTCTTCGAGACCTGCAACATTGTCCCCGATTGACTCTCATAATTGTATTTAGCCATCAACAATGCATACAACAGGTGTCTGCCATTGAAGGATCGGTTACCAGGTTGACCATGCAATAGGGAATGCTTTAAAATCTTTGTGACTTGATCCATCACCCCAAATTCGTGACTTGCTCCATCACCCCAAATTGAGCTGAGTCCATATTTCACGCAGAGCCCACACAGAAATTTCATAACTTTCTCCACGGCCGCACATTGTTCAACATATTCTTCATTGTCGAATCCCTCATAAATCTGAGATACAAGTGTATTAAGTGCATTAGACAAAGAGTATATCGGATCATAACCTAGCTCCACAAAATGACTCATAGCATTTGCAACTTGAGGAAATCTATCTAGGTTTCCCAAAACAATTCTACTGTATGAAAGAGACAATTGTCTTGCAAGAGACAATTCTACAAATCTTCCTATGCTCTTCCATAGAATTGAACTCGATACTGGAAAGGGGGCTCAAGGCTAGGAGTGGATAACCTGTTGATAAAAACTCTCTCCATTATGTTAACTAGTAGCTTTACAATCTCATTGGAAATTCCGTATTTAACACCTCCTTTAACAACAACTAATCCAGTTATAGTCAAAAGAGATTTTCTGATATTTTTAGTTTCAGATAATTCCTTGAGGTATCCTTCTAATAAAGCTAAAGCTGAAGCTAGATTGTCCTCATGCATTAGATTTTCCTTCACATTTTGAATATTGGGATAAGTTGCAGTGGAGGAAGCTTCCTTCACGTTTTGAATTGTAGTGGAATAAACTTCTTGTTTTACAGGTGCCTCATGGTTCCACTTTGGCAGCTGTGGAAATGTCGACTGTTGTACCTCTGATTGTCTTAGAATTTCCTCTAACTTCCTCCTTTCTTCCCTAGCCTTCCTTGACTTGGAAATAATCTTATCCATGCTCGTTTTTCCATAAGGTTCCGTAGCAGCATCATAAAGTTTACAAGATTTATTATTTGCATTGTTGTTATCTTAAGGAGTCTCTTGATTAATTCCAAGTTCATTAAGACCCTTGTAATTTTGTTTTTCATCATCCCTTGTCTGTTGCAAATACGGCTCTAAGGGGGGACCTACTGGTTTCTCCTTTTTCCTTTGCTCATATTGTTTTTCTTCTTCTGATTCATACCGATCCACTTCATTGTGTACGATATATTTTGGATGTAATCCCCTTTGTTCACTTATATCTCTTTCTCGCTTGGTATTTTCTCCTTCTCCTTTACCTTCAACATCAACTTCATCTAGATCAACATTTTGATCTATATCAAATTTATCATAATCATCTAGTGCTTCATATTATCCACCATCTTGATTGATATATTTTTCACATTTATCATTCTTATGAACATCTTCTTTCTTATTATGTATTTCTTCATAACTTTTCTTAAAACGAGTTGTAGATTCTGCACATTACTTTTCTAATTGCTGAAGATTTTCTTGAATTTTTCTAATCTGCTCAATTTCTTCAGGATCTACACGTAATGGCACATTGTATGGTAAAATATGTTCATAGGCTCGTAAACTATGTTTGTAGGCTCGTGAGACTATATTGTGCAGCATGGCTCTGATACCATTGAAAAAACAAAACTATAGCTAAAGAAACAAAACTGATAGGCTTGTTGACATTAAAACGTTAAAATACACAACACATATTTGTAATAATAATTTATTAATATATAAAATGCATAAGTTATAATAAATGTTACAATGAGGCCCTGCTTATATACTTAAACAAGTGGTCTTTCATGACTAGGCATGTCTTTTATACATGCATTTTCAATTAACTAATGACTATTTAAATAACCATTATCTTGATTATTTATTATTTACATTTATTGTATTTATTCTATTAGTTATGAATTATATTCATAACAATCACCTTGACCCATCAGATTTAGTTTTTCTATCCATTCATCTTTCATTCATTTAATTAAAGCATCTTTCAGCACTTCCTTTGGTAAAGTGGCATAAGGTCTGTAGGTTGTACTGAAATCTCTCAATGTATTCCTCTAATGTTTCACTATCCTTTGCAGTTATTTTAAACATTTCATCTTTTAATTCCCTAGATAAAAAATAATTCTAATATTGGTAAGAAAATAATTTTTCATTGCATCCCAGGAATCTATAGTGCCTCCTCCTCACCCCATGAACCACCGTAAAGTTTCTCCCTTCAAATTATAAGGAAACAATTTCAACTTTTGGGGATTAGTTGTGTAATCATACCCTCTACACAAAATATCAAACTTGAATAAGAATGCATCATAATCCTTTGAAGTCATCCCATGAAATGTTGGGATAATTTTAAATGGGATGACTTTCATGGAAGCATTGGCCAATGGATCGACTATAGGATATTATAAGGTCGAAGTCTGGGCTTGTGTCACTCTGTTTTCCATTTGGTCGAAAAATTTCCAATAACTTTCGGGATTTAATGGTCAGGAGGCATTATTTAAGTAGGTAGATTTTGGTTGGTATTCAAATCTCGAGAGTGCTTTAATACACTACTTAGATCATGAATTTTAGGTTCTTTTCATTCAACATGGATTGCAAGGGGTTTAAGTTCAGAAAATTGTGGATCTGTCTCAACAGATGTTATCACCAAAATTTGGACATCTAACCATTTACAATTAGATGGATCGAAGTACACCATGTAAGACCAATTTTACTATAATAAAATTGCTTTCACTAAAAGAAATAATTTAATAAACCATATTTTAGTAAGTTATTCCTAGTTTAAACAAGAAACCCCATGAGGAATAATTAAATAAATCCTTATTTATTTGATTCCCCTCTAGGAATAATTATTTAAACCATTGTTTAAATAATATTCTTGGTCATATTTAACCCAATTATGAGAAATAATTATATAAATCATTATTTTTCTCTATGAATAATTAGTTAAATCATTATTTAGTTATTATTCCTTGTTAAATTTGACTAAATCGTCTAGGAATAATTAGACAAAACATTATTTGTTTATTATTATTTAACCAAATTATTTAAATGATAAATAAATCATTTATTTGTTTATTATTTCTAAATAAAGGTATTTAACCAATTTAAATATCTTTTCCCTCCAACAAAATATGATAAAATATTCCAAGCAATTAGATCTAGATCTTGGTTAATAATATTTTATTATTCGCCATTATCGAGGATAACTCAATATTTTGTTATAAATAGAAGGGGTTTTCCATTAATTCTTGATTTCGATCACTTTCATTGTTGTGTTTTGATAATTCTCATTTCCGCTACTATTTTATTTTTCTTCTTGAGCTCCCATAGAGTTCAATATATTCTTAGTTTTCTGCACCATTGAGAGAGAGAAACTTTTGGAACTGAAGCATTGAGGACAACCAAGAACCCATACCATTGAGGGGGACTGGTAACACTTCTTTGTTCCCTTCACCATGTGTGCTGATATAAAAAACATTCTTTAAATATTGTCTTCTCAGTTGGATGCATGAAGTAATTATTATTTCCTTTTAATGTTTAACTGCTTTTACTACATAGATCTATTTTTTGCAGCATTTTTTCTAACTATCAATTCCATATATAAAGACATAAGCATCCATTTCTGTTGTTAGGATTGTTTTTCACACACAGCTAAAGTGATCTCTTTTCATACAGTTACGTTAAGAATTTACGCTAACAAATGGTGAGTCCACTATTGTAATTCAGATTCCTGCGTGACTAGCGCATTCAGTAACAAGGGTTTTTATAAAGTTGTTTTCAGTCTCTTTATGTTGTTTTTTAACTTTTATGCCCTAAAAAAGTTAAAATTCTAACTTTCGACTGTTTTTTGATGTTTTCCACAGGTAGTAGGTATTAGTCGCGCCAGAGACAACAAATTTTCTGAAACCTGCCACCCGGGAATTAAGGAATAGGAAATCACAATTTTTAGTTCAAATAGTGAGAGTTCGACTCAAACTTGCATTTTTCTATCCAATAACTATGATTTCAATAGTCCACGGATTAGTTTCTGTGAGCCAGAATATTTTTCTGAGTTTTTATTGTAACTATCAAGGTTTGTCGAGAGCACTATTTCGGGTTGTCTAACCTTTGTCTCAGACCTTCTTAGGCATCGATATGCTCAGTTTGTCTCCTTTAAGTAGAATCAATCCCCCTAGGGTTTCAATACACTTCCACCTTTTTAGGAGGGGTTAAGCTGAGTAGGTAGTCTGAGACTTGTAGCGCTTTCAGCCATTGTTTCAGGGTCCGATCTATCCTTCTTTTAGATCCTTTTTGATAGGTTACTATACCATCCAAAACCCCCTCTTGAGTTTTTTTTGGTAATTCCCTTAGGGTACCCTTGTCTCCCCTAGGGTTTTAAATTTTCCCCATAAATTTTGCAGTAGTTTCCCCCTTCGGTTTCTTGCATTTTTCTGCGTTATTTCCTATAGATTTGGGTCATTAGATCCCTGTCGCTTAGACCTTAGATATTTTTTCCATATTTTTTTTTTTGATTCAATTTTCACCCACCTTTAAGACTAGTTGTTTTGAAAGCATTCTTTTGGGTTGAATTTATGCATGATTAGTTGTTTATCTTACTGTCATTTCAGTTTTATTTACAATACTTCAACATTTTTTCTTTTTTCTTTACACAATTGTCTTAGCTTAATTAAAATTAACACATGGCTTGCACACAATCACACCTAAAGAGAAGAGCACTTGGTTTACATTGCCAAGCCAAGACATAAACATAATAATTAATCAATCTGTCTCACAAAGCCTTTGTTTATCACTCTTCAACATTTTCGTGACATTTGTGACTTGTCATAATTACTCCACCAAGGCATTTATCATGGAGAATCCAAGGTCTTCACCCTTATTTTCCATTAGGAAGACTTAGTCCACCATGTGGGGTCCGAGTTAGTCCTCTGCTGAGTCCCCATATTGACTCTAATTCTGGTTCATCAAGTTCTTTCTCTGATTCTGACCCCAGTTCCCCTCACCCTCATACTGTCACCATGTCAAGCACCAATGCAGGTGGAGGTCCTCAAGTTGGTGGTGGCCTTGGCCCTAATGATGGAGATGCTACTATCAAAACAACTACTGGAACCATCATGGATACTCACTTGCTACCTTTTATGGAAGGTTTAAGCCTTCCCTGTTTTAGCTAGTTAATCAATGGCCTCGTAATCCACTATGTAGGTTGGCTTGCTATGCCAACTTAGCTTCCTTTTGAAATTCCTAAGTTTGAAGGAAACACTAGACATGACCCTACCAATCGTGTCTGATCCTTTCATATGTGGTGTTCATCTAATTCCATCACTGATGACTCCATTTGCCTTCGGTTGTTCCAACATATGCTCACTGGAGAAGCTGCAAAGTGGTATGTTGCTCAGACTACTGCGTCTCATTCCGCTTTTGCGACTCTTGCTAAAGCGTTTGTATTATTTTTAGTTACCCCTCCATTATGATACCGGTACGAAGTTTTTGACCACATTCCATCAATATTCTTCCATCGACCTTTCTAACCATGTCCAAGAATGATGTAGAAGAAGGAGCTTGTCTCGAGATCCTACATTCGAAGACCGTGTGTATATGGATTTGTTTATTAGAATTCTCTTAGCCCCCATTGGTAAATATTTCACGTCTCATTTTCCTCAGTCTGAGGAAGAATCTCTCCAGGTCACATCAAAATATGACTTGATCTATGCCCAGTATGGTTATGTGTATATCATTTTACCAGATCTTCCTAGACCTAGTGGTTCCAACACACCAGGGGAATCTCATGCCGCCGATGGTATCATTGGATCTCTTTCAAATTCGTATACTCATCCTTCCATGATTTATGGTTACCCTAGGGGGGACCAGTTCCTCCAACACTTATCACCCTCCAAGAAACTTGTATCTGAGTCAAAGCACACCTTATTCTTTTCTCCACCTGCATCAACTGATGCCAGGGCCAGCTGTTTCTCAACCTGTTTACACAAATTTTTCTCCTCCTCCTTTCTATCCTTATGCATATCCTGATACTACATCCCCTTTGGAAATAATACCCCAGCCTCACATTCCTTCTCAACCTCTACCATAGCAACCACTGCCTCCTCAAGGTCAGGTGTATGCATAGCAGAGCATGACTAATCCTCTTAATTCAATGAAAAAGAATAAGGGGAAAGGAAACTAGAACCAACAAGCACAAGGTAACCAGGGTCACTAAGGTAATCAACCAAAGACACCCAAAGGGAACAAACCTAACACTGAAAACCAACAACAGGGCAATCAACCCAAGCAGAACTGGCCTCTTCATATGGATGAACCTTATTCATGTTGTGATTTCCATGCCCATTTTATTCATGATGGCCCCCTTTTACCCCAGATGTGCCAGTTGTGGGAAGTACAAGCAACGTCTAGATGACAGCAAGCCACCGCTTCAATTCCTCCAAAAATTGCGCCAGCTTAACTGACTATGTTCAATAATCCTTTCCTTTAGTAAGGATATGTTGCTACCTAACCACCTCAAGGTCAGATCGCCCATTAAGCCATGCAGTCTGTACCCCTGATTACCATATTCTCATGATGAATTTTGAAGAGGTAAATATCGCTGATCTCAACCTTCAGACTCGGTCATGCCAAAGTTACCACTATGTCTGCAACCAAGTACCAAACCAAAGTTCCCACAGAGTCTATTTTGACACCAAATGTTCCCTTATAGGTCCCTCCGCCTAAGTCATAGGTTATTCACAAGATCCCCAAAGGCCCATTATGTTGAAATGTTGCATCTGCCAAAGGCACCCACACCTACAACATAATAGAATACTTGCCATTATCTCCTGCAACCATGTCAACGCTGGAAGTCCTTTAGACATGCCCATCTCAACAAAAATCTCTGTTATCTTATTTAGGTGTTATGGATTCTTCATATGATCATTTGATCGTATTCGATGTTGAAAAGTTAGAATATCCCCTTTTACCTTCATCTGTTGCCTTCCAAATATTAGTCAAGATTCGTAGTGCCCATGTTCAGAGATGTATCATTGATGAAGGCACATCCACCTGTGTGATGTTTTCCTATGTTTGAAATAAGATAGGATCACCCAACTTGGATCCATCCACCATTACTATGTGTGTGTGGGATGGTCACCCTTCTCAACCCCTTGGCATGTTCCGTAATTGTCCAATCACACTTTTGGGAAAGATTGTTTGTATTGACATAGAAGTAATTGATGCCACCTTGGATTATAATATCTTGTTGGGTCATAGATACACCTATGCGATTTCATTTGTCGCATCCGTGTTTCACCGTAAGATGTGCTTTCCCCACAATGTAAATATCATCACCATCAATAAATTGACACATTACGAACTGAAGTCTTAGACCTCCCCTGAGTCGATCATATCTTTGGTGGTCGGTAACCAATCAGTCTCACCTCTCACAAGTGTTTCACTAGGATTCATAAATATTCCACCTTGCTTGGTTCATTCCCATGTCTCCTCCCTCTTATCACTAATCCTAGCTCATCGGGTGTTTGCATGTTGGAAGTGTCTCGGGCTAGCCAAAAGTGGCCTGGTTTGACTAGCCAGTAGGCAATGCCTTAAAAACCTGCTTTTTTTCACTCAACATAGCCATCCAGACCATCTCCTGAAGGAATTTATCCTTCTCCTCTTGTCTCTCCCAATATTTTTCAACCAGGAATGGTTCCCCAAGCCTTAACCATTTGGGATCCATTCTGCCAGGGCGTTACCCTTAGATTCAGATATCGTTATTATCTCCCCCCTCTGGAGTCTGTTCCTTTGCTATTATGGCTACATTTAGTCTACCCAATTTGACCCTGGGGATCCCAATTTGGTACATTGATCCCCCAACAAAAACTCCACCTGTTCAACTGAAACCTTTTACCTCTTTCACCCTGGTTCAATCGGTCACCATGACTCCTCCCTTTGCTTCACTATCACAACCACCTCAATAGGAACCCCCTCCTTTTGTGAAAACATCTGGTGAGGGGGTCAAAGCCAAAAACAAGGAACCTAAGGACAAGGCTCCCCAAAAAACTTCATCTCCACGCAAGCCTCCAAATTCAACACCTCCATGTGATTTTTCTGATGTTGTTGGGCATGAAATCCATAATTGTCTTGAATTCCTCGTCTCAAACTTATTTTAAACTAAACGTTTCCTGAATATGACATCCTGGAGGTTCATGTTACCTCACCTAATTCATATAAGAAACTCAAATTGTTGCGCACAAACCACCGTTGTGCTTTGTGTGACCTTTATGGCCACTATTCTCATCATTTTCCCTATCTCAATGACTTTCATGATACCCTTGAGGCAATTCATGAAATAGAGGCCGCTCATAGTGGATCATCTACTCCTCTACTTATGAATCCTTCTTCAACATAACTTGAGGAAATTTCTGCACCCATTTTGATACCTCCCCCCGATGTCTAAATGACAGACTCTTCAGTCACTATTCTATATCTTTCGTCATCCATGAGATCCATAGTGGAAGAACCCTCTAGGGCTTCCCATTCTGTTTTGTTTGAACCTACCTTGTCAAACACCTTTGTATCAACATTGGTAGATGTTTCATATACTAGTGATGCATATGTGAACCATATTTGTCATGAAGATGTGTGAGGTAGCCCCACCGCATCATGTTGTCTCCCTTCTGCTAGTCCTCCCATCTTCCATTTTGATAAAGACATTATGGAAGCTATGAATATCCCTGATTTTCCTTTGGATGATATGCACCATCATGTGTACTTCCTTATGTGGCGGTCCCATGACTGGTATTTTGTGGAGTCTAAAGAATTCATTCATCATGAATTTGATTGGTTTACAAATCCAATACCTGCACCAGATACTACCCCGAAGAAGGTAACATGGCCAATATCTATTGTGCCATTAAAATAAATATTTTTGATAAACTAAGGGTAGAAGAAAACATTACCTTGGGGGCACATTTCACCCGAGAATAAATTGAGGCTTACAAAAAGCTATTCAAGGAATTATGTTATGTTTTCGCCTGGTCTTATTCGGAGATGCTCGAACTTGATCTCGCCATTATTGAACACCATATCGATATATGGCCCAATGCCAATCCCGTCCTTCAGAATTTGAGGGCCATAAATCCTTCCAGACGAGAGGCTATCAAATACGAAATTTATAAGCTCAAGTAGGTTGGTTTTATCTATCCCAATGAATACACCACATGGGTTTCTAATCTAGTTCCCGTTCTCAAGAAACAAGGCACCATCTGTGTCTGCACTAACTTTCGCGACTTGAATAGAGCTTTTCCCAAAGACAACTTCCCCCACCATTTATTGACCAAATCATTGATGAGTGTATGGGGCATGAGGTTCAATCCTTTATGGATGGATTTTGCAGGTATAACCAGATTACTATCCACCATGCTGATCAGTTAAAAATTTCATTCATTAGTTTGTAGGGAAAATTTTCCTATAGTGTCATGCCTTTCGGTCTAAAGAATGTTAGATCCACCTTCTAGTAGGCCATGTATTACTGCTTCCATGAATTGGATCATATTATCCTTTCATACCTTGACAATCTCATTGCTCGTTCTAGGCTTCGGGCACAACACATTCATGATTTGCAAACATTTTTTCTTCGATGTTGCAAGTATAATATCTGCCTTAACCCATTGAAGTGTTTCATTTTCATTCCTCTCAGCCATCTATTGGGCTTCATTGTGTCCAAAGATGGTATAAAGCTTGATCCCCTCAAAGTTCAAGCCATTCTTGAGCTTCCCATTCCTCGTACCTTGTGGTAGTTACAAAGCCTTCAAGGCAAAGAAAAATTCCTTCATCGGTTCGGCCCTGACTATGCCACCACTGTGCATGGGTTTCTAAGACTCCTTTGACCTAACATTCCATTTTTTTGGGATGACTATGCTCAATAGTGTTTTGATGCCCTAAAACATGCTATCACTTCTGCTCCCTTGATTAGTGCTCCTAAATTGGAGAGGGACTTCATCCTATATATCTCGTTTGCCACCCATTTGGACGTTGGGGCCCTCATTCAGGAAGATGAAACCAGAAAAAAACATGTTATATATTATGTCAATAAGAACCTTGTGGGACCCCCTGTTTCCTATTCACATGAAGAGAAGTTAGGGTTGGGAATTGTGTTCTTGGTCCAAAAACTTCGTAATTATATCATTACACATTCCACCAAGGTTGTGACCAATTCCAAACCCATGGATTTCATATTGAGTCGATGGATCATTAATGGGACGATATGCTCATTAGATCTTTATCCTTGAGGAATTTGATCTTGAATTTTTCACACCCAAGAGTAAGAAAGGTTTAGCCCTTGTTGAACTCATTTTTGAATTTCCTACTAGTACGCATGATCCACCAGTTAATGATGATTTACCTAATGAGCACTTGTTCACCATTACTTCGGATGATCCTTGGTATGGCAACATCCTTACCTATTTGTGAACCTAGAAGTTCACTTCCCATCTTGACAGTGATGCTTGATGATGTATACAACACCAAGCCCCCTGCTACCTTCTCATTGGTGATGATCTTTATCATCATGGTGTTAATTCTATCCTTCATCGTTGTGTCATGCACGTTTAAGCTGAGCAAGTCATTAATGCTTGAAATAAAAATGCTTGTGGTGGAAACCTATCCAGTTTTCCCACTTCCTAGAAAATCATGTGTGTTGGGTATTTTTTGCCTTCTCTCTTTGGTGATTGTATTTAAGAATTCAAATAGTGTTCCAATTGTAAGCTATTAACCCTAAAGGCACAAGCTCCACCTACTCCCCTACACCTTGTCATATCACCTATTCCCTTCTTTAAGTAGGACATTGACTTTATGAAGTTTCGACCTCCATCTGCTAGTAACCACAAGTATATTATCATGGAGGTAGACTATTTCACCAAATGGGTTGAGGCCATGCCAATATTCAATAACACGACGGCTACTGTAGCTCTCTTCTGCTTGAACCATGTTATCGCTCGATTCAGGGTTTTGAAAAAATTGGTCTCTGACCATGGTTGACATTTTGAAGATGAGATATGGCATGAGTTATCCTCTCTGTTGGGCTTTGAGCACCAATATTCATTGTCTTATTATCCCCAAGGTAACGGACAAGTTGAAGCAGTCAATAAAATTCTTAAAACCATGCTTCAATGGAAGATGAACAAGCACAAAATCAACTGGAACCTTATTCTCTTCCCTAATTTGTGGGCCTATAGAACTTCTGTTAAAAATACCACCAAGTTTACTCCTTTCTGCCTCATTTTTGGCGAGGAGGCAGTCTTACCAATCGATTTTGAAATCCCCTCCCTTCACCTAGTCTTCGAATTTCTCCCTGACACATAACCTTTAGAACAAAGACTTATCATGCTTGATTGTGCTGCTAAATACCGTCTTGTTTCATTGCAAATCATTGAAGTGGCCAAGAAGCGCACCAAAGCTCAATATGGCCTGAAATTCCACCCTCGTACCTTTCACGAAGGCAATCTTGTTCTAGTGTATGATGAGGCTCATTATGTGCTTGGTCATGGGAAGTTTGAATTAATATGGCTAGGACCTTACATGATTAGTAATGATTTGGGCAAGGGAGCATACCTTCTAGAGGATTTCGAAGGCCAACTCATTCCTAACCTTCGCAATGCACTTTACGTCAATAAATTTTACACATAGCATCTCCCATTGACATGCATGTATTTATTTCTATCATGCATTTAGGTATCTTGCATTGTCCATCATCAACTCATGTTTTTTCTTATGGTACCTTTCAGATGGATCCATTATCCACATTGTATATTGGCCATGCTAATGGTGCAAGTTGCTTCTCCCGGAATCTAGCCTCGGCAGCTTGGTCCATTTTCACCCCCTTACATTCATTGGTCCTCTCCAATGGCGTATGCACTAGATATGCCACCAATAACCAGGCCAAATATGATGCAATGATATGTTTGTTAGTTGATGCCCTTTATCATTACATCCTTCATATTCATGTTTGTTTAGATTCCTCACTACATTTCATGCAATTGAATAGCGTGTATCGTGTGAATAACCAGTCCTTTTTAAAAAATATTTAGGAGTGACACTTGTAGTGTGTGAATTCAAATCCACTATGTAGATATCATTGCAAACAATATTATATATCCCATAATCACTATGTAGATATCATTGCAAACAATATTATAGATTGGCACTTATCACATGCATTTAACACAAGACAATAACAAAAAAATTTGTGAACCATATACTCATCATATATAAAAAGATTCATATCTAGAGTATGTATCGACAAAATCATAAATGTTTGGAGTCCACTACTCTAAATACATATGAAATGCCCACAACATGTTACAAAAAGAAAAATTTAGGGCACCACATGCCCCTATGTGTAATCACTATCTAGAGGATCAAGATCCAATGCCTCTTCCACTATCTCGTAGAACCCAAATTTATTTCCCGGTCATCACCCTGCGCCGCATGACCCCTCGCCACTCAGAGGGTAGCCCTATGAATCCCTCAATGTACTGATCCTCAACATCATGCCACCCCCGCTCTGATACATTGGTTAGAAATAGATCACACCTGTGATGAACATTCTCCAGTAGAGCCTCATAATCAGGTCTATATTTTTCTCTCGCTCCACTAGATCCTACAGCCCATGGTGTTGCGAATAGTTATGCATAATCTGTCGGCTTCACCGGTGCTATATATGCATACCAAAGTCATGAATTAGTACCATATACATATTCTAAAAAAATTAAATACACCATAATATATAGCAACTTTCACTTATCATTCGGTCCCCATGCTTGACCAAGCAGAAGTGGCATGTCAGGGTCCCCCTGAAGTTTCATACCACTATATGGATAGTCATCTATGTACAACAAAATCTAATCCTTGTGTGCGAAAAACTCAGGCCAAAACACCCATTTGAATCCCCCCCTCCTCTTTGCAACATCTGCCCCCAAAGGTGCTTCCTAGGCTCTTGTGGGCCCCCATTGAGGATCTGCACATGAGGTAGGATGGTAGGGATCTTCTCAAAGAAGAACGAGCATAATACTGTACCAAAATCAAAATCATGGTTCACATGTCGTTTTCATAGAAAAAAATATCGTTTCACCGATAACATCATCATCTATGCCCACCTATAGTAGGTCTCGCTCATAACACTCTCTACCAATATCATATGCCCCCCAGTAATGTGATTGAATGCCTGGTTGGTAAGGATCCATAGTGCTGCTGTGACAATAGCTCATGTCTCTATCTACTCTAGATCATTGATCGAGATGGTCATGCCCTTAGCACGAGAATCCGGTCTAAAATGGTGCTCCATGAACTTTGATATATTCTGCCCACGCGGTAAAATTGGATGTATGTTTCCCACCACCCCTAGTGGTGGGAGTCTGGTCAAAAAATAGATGTCCTATATAGTAAGCTCAATCCTGCTCCCCTGCACCATGAAGGCCTCCTTCTCTAGATCCAAATAGCTCACGATCCTCGATAGTAAGGGCTCACTGATCCAGGTGGAATAATCAGGTACAGGTACAAGTGGCCTGAGTAAAAGGCTCAAAAATCAAAGTGTTCAAAAATCTCTTGAACCAAGTTTAAGTTGTAGATCTCATAATTCTGAATCCAACGACGCAGACATCACTCAATTTCGAGTCCGTATGAAGAAGTTATAAGCGGTCAAAGTTCCAGGTTGACTTGGTGACTAGGCAGCCTTAAAGAGGACGCAAATTGGACCTTTTCCGGCCACCGGATTCCGGCAAGCTCAGGCCAGATTCCGCGCGAAATTGTGGCCTGGTTAAAATGACCCCTGCGGTCCAAAACCGGATTTTTAAATATGGCCAGGTTGTTTTTAATAACAAAAATTATTTAAAAAAAGGGGTGGCAGGCCACCACCCCCGCCACCCCACTCGACCGCATGGCACAACATAAAAAAAATATATTATATGTTTATGGGCCGGCGGGCCATGACCCCCGCCAGACCCCATGGAACCACTTTCCAGCATCGTTTATATATATAATATATATAACGGTTATGTAACACGTTCAACCCATATATATAATACATGAAACCATGATATGGAGGTGGTTGGGGGCGGGCCGCCCAATGCGGGTCCGGCCCCCCAAAACAATATTATATTGTTTTTCAAAAACAAAAGTGTGCCAACTATGGAGGGGCGGGATTTGACCCCCCGACGTCTCCTCAACCAAATCTAATTTTTACCAACGCGCCAACGAATTTTGTTGGTAAATCCGCCCACGAGTTTTTATATAAACTCAGATTTTTACAGTGCGCCCAGGCCATGGAGGAGCGGGAGAGCGCGCACGGATTTCAGAGATTTTTTAATTGTAGGTGTAGTGGAACCATGAGCCCAGAAAGAGGCAGGCGGAACCCTGATTGAGGCCCACTTTGAGGAGGGCGAAATTTTGACTTTGTCCAAATGGGACAAATTTTATGTCATTTTAGCACTACTCAGCGCCACGAGTCTGATGGCGTGCTCAGTTTCTGCATCTGAGTTTTTGATTTTCTAGCCACTTTTGGAAGTGGACTATGCCGGTGTCATATTTTTACATGTGAGCAGTCGTTTTCCACTTTCTCGACGCCACAAGATTGATGGTGTTTTCAAATTCTGCCGCAGAGCTGCTCAGCCTTCAGCAAATGGCAGCATGAGGTATATGATGTGTATTCCATGTACTTCTTCATTTATTTATCATTGAGATGCATTATGTCTTGCAGATCCCGGTTAATACATGAGTTTTGGGATCTTGCTTTGTGTTATTTTTTATGTACTTTCAGCTATGGATTTGTGTCATGTATGAGTCCCTTTTATGCCAGATTGGTGGGATGCTCCCTTTCATATGTGTATTGTTGAGATCCCTTGTTTGCCAGGATTGGCGGGATACTCTCATTTGCTACATGTCAGCTATGGTCATACTGATAGGATTATTTCTTTATGTATGAGAGTTCTGCAGTGGAATATCTCTTAAAGAAGTCAAGCCACTCCTGCGTGAGGGCGATTTTTCCTTGTATGTCATAGGAAAGCACATCCATGTACATCTTTTTCAAACAACACATAATGCAGCAGCCTACACCATCTTGACACCGAGGCCCGGAGATGTAGTCCCTCCTGGACGAACTCCGTCATCAAACAACGTGTTCTTATGATTGCTGATCTTGTTCATTTATGTTCCTCTTATTTACAGCTACAGTTGTTCATTTAAGTTCTTTAACGTCTTTAAGTAAATGCAATTCTATTTATCAGCCGAATTAAAAGGTCTTGGTTAAGGGGTATCAAGATTTTACCCTGGATCACTCACCTACCCTAATTAGTGGGTTGTCAACCAACTTTAGAACCCCATATCTAGCAAGCACTCCTCGTACCACCTAATCCCCTTGGATCTCAGCTTGAAGAGCATCCAAATATATATCATGCTAGTTGATCCTCAATCTTGCCATACCTACATAACACCATCATGTTTATTAGCTCATAAAGAAGAAAATTGCATCACAAATCTACTAACCATGGACCCTATCCTATTAGCAAACAAAAAACCCACCCCCACCTCCAACTCACATCTTCCTAACCTGGAACTGTGAGATCGCAGTTTTTCCCACTGAAAACTACAATACAGATTTCATTTCAGGGCCTGGAAAGTGTAAGCCGACCTTGAGGATGGGAATGAGTCCCCCACAGATCTTCGTGGACCTAATATAAACAATAAACTAACAAAAATGAATAGTAGGGTTATGCCACTTTCCTGCCACTGACAATCCTGATTCTAGTGGTCGGTTTTTCTGCTACGATCACTACAATATTTAGGGCCTTCTCCTCCTCTCCAAATTCACCACATCTCACTTAGAAAATGAATTAAATTGGATGGAAATAGTTATTTTAAAGCAAAAACCCTAAATTTTACTTCATCAATTGCGACGAACTATCAACACCATTGGAAAGCACTCACTGAGAAAAATAATGGGTCTTCCTTTTTTTTGGGTACTTTGACACTTCATTAGGAAGCCATGTTTCCAAGAACGGTCACTTTTCTGCCTCTTAAAATCATATTTCTTCACATGCACTTCTTGTACTTGGGGAACCATTTTTCCTTCATACGTTTCAACTCGTGTGTTTATTTTTGTCACGAGTAACCGCTGTCTGCTCATGATTTTATGGTCCCCGTTGGGCCTATTCTATGTGGCATCATCATCGAGTCACCCTTGTTCAGAGCATCTGAGTTGAGTCATCATCGCATTCATGGAAGTCTGTATCGAGTCTCTTTGTATCCTATGGCAGTATTCCATCCATTTTTTCTTTGGATTCCTCTTGTGTTGCCCATTTTGGCCTCCTGCCACATTTTCCCCCATCCCCTCCGGAGTCGAGTTAGTCACTGCCAAGTTATCCACGTTTTTTATGCTCTGAAAAGTGAAGTTGTTCATCCGCTACTCAGTATCCCCTATTCCATCATCATCCCTGGTGTCAGTCCATCAGTCAATTTACTATGATCCCTCATGAATTAGTTGAGGATTCATCATTGCCTCACCTATGGATGACTTAGTTGAGGATTCATAGTTGCCTCATCTATGGAAAAACTCCTTCTATCGACATCAACACATTCATTCCAAAATATAGGTTTAGAGGGAGGTGTAATCTTGGTTCCAGCTTCCATTCGTGTTTAGTGCCTCAGACAAATCAAAGGGAATCATTTTTTCCCTTTGACTTGGTTGTTTCTCATCCGCTTGACCTCAACTCATTATTTCATGATTGAGATTCATATACTTGATGGTCCAGTGATCTAGTAGATTGTACCAGTGATTCCCGAGTGTGTGTGATATGTTTCAGACCTCATAAGGGGTTGGCCCTTCAGGTAGCCCCCCACATGGCCGAATGACCTCAAATTATGCTACAAGCTCATATGCAACTCCATAGATTTTATATGTTTGGTTTCAGCCACTTGCAGCACACATAGCATGCACGTATCATCCAGATGATCCATTCATAATTTTAGATCCCTTTCCTATATAGTAGGGCTTCTTTGGTTGTTGTTATGTCTCATGTACTCAGATATTATTGTATTTAGTCTTGGGTCATGTTTCTCCAAGCGTAGTATGTAGATGGGATCCATTATATTTTTGTCTGTCCCATTTTATGCCAGCATGTCATGTACCATTTATCATGTACTTTATTTCTCAGCTTCATATTGCTGAGCTCATTATCATTCTTTGTAATTTTTCATCTCGGCGGGCATAGGTATGCCTCCCCCACCCCATTGAGAACAGGTACCCCAATTGTTGTAAATAATGAGAGGGGGGTGAATCAATATTCATTTCAATTAGACCATTCGTTAATCTTCAATTATTATCAGTGTTTGTACGATGATAGCAGTAAACAAAAGGAGCACAAATGCTCACAGTTTTTAAGGTGGAAACCCTCTCTGGGACAAAATCCACCTGAATGCTTTTTTAATAATTATTTAACATTCAACTCCAATTTAAAATAAATCTACAACTTCCTAGAATCTAGAAAAGCATTCTTCTCCAACTCCCACTGGATGGATGCTCCAACGCCAAAGATTCTTTAGTAGCCAATTGAACGGATGCCCCAACACCCAATGAGCTACAACTCACCCTAGCACCATCCTACCACCCTGAATTTTTCACAGGCTTGAACCTATTGGTGACTCCATGCACTAGCCTAGAACCGCCCTACCACCCTATAGAATAATAAAAGAAGAATGGACTCTCGTACCAGGGAAAATGGTCCACTTTACAATAATATAGAATGATGTAGAAGAAGAAGAAACACTAGACCATAACCCAAACTATGACACAACCTCCTAATGATGATCCTAGACCTCTCGACACTCCCTCTTCTACTCTTGGCAGATAGACACTTGTACAATTTTTACAATGATTTATTTACAATGACTTAGTACAATGATACATTTACAATGACTGTACGCAGTGCTGCCCACTTGAAGACTTAATGTGATGAACTTATTACTGTTGTTCTACACATTGATTGCTACTCTTGTCATACTACCCTCTGTTGCACCTTGCTTTTCTTTGCTTCCCTAGAAATTCTAGTCCTTTGTAGCCCTTAACAACACATGATCTAGATTTTTCTTGCCTTCTAGGAGCTCAATATTGAATCTGATGTATCTTTGTTATTTAAGCTCTCCCATATGTGATTTTTGGTGCTCTAGTAGTCCTATGAGTCCTCTTTCAAATTCCTCGGGTTTTATCCAATTTGGATTCTTCAAGAGAGAGTTATGCCCAATCTCTCATAATGACCTAATTATGGATTGGTTCAGTAGATCGAACTTGTACAGCATTCCACGTGTCACTGTTTCTTCATTCGCCTCTAAAATTAAGACAACGAAAACTAAATTCTATGCACAATCCAAATTTTTTTATAGAATTCCAATCTAATACTTAGAGATAGATTATCAACCTTCATATAAAAAAATTTAGAGCGAAAATGCCACGATGACCTGTTTCAGGTAGCTAAATTCCTACATGAGGAGGATATGAGGATCACAATTTATATAAATTCTTAGGTTGAGAGGGGCTTCAACAAGTGAACATGGGAGGGATTTTAGGAGCTTAAAAATTATTAATTATTGACATTTCAATGACCCATTCCACAACCCCATGGGGTTTTAGCCCACTAAATGGGGTTACAAACTTCAAACATGAATATCTCTCAAACCGTGAAGAATTATGTGGCGTGCCATATATCAACAGAAACATCTCGACAAGTAGAAGCCATAAAAAATATTCTTAACCCAGAATATAGTAATTATATAGGCTAAAATTACCATTCAAGATCAGGGTAGCCCCTGGTGTTGCTTGGGTTGACGTCAATGACAACCACTGATCAACAATATCCCTGTTTGGCATTGATGGAAACACAAGTACTCCCCCTGTGATCATGACACCTCTTCCTACAACATTCTCTCCCCCTTTGACATCAATGGAAAAGCGTAACTCCCCCTGACACACAACTATCCTGTGGACCTATACACACTGCCACTACCATTTTATATTCTGAATATGGAAAATCTAATGAGAACTTCAGAGAATATGAAGCTTCTGGTGAAGATATTAAAATGATTCATGAGTACTCTTACGATCATCAATGCTTCCTATCCAATCTGCATCTGTAAAGGCTTGAATAATGAGATTGTTACCCTTGGGATACAACAAGCCATATTCTGTTGTTCCCTTTAGATATCAAAGAATTATTTTGATGGAAATAATATTTGATTATTTTGGTGCTGCTTGGAATCTTGCTACTTGTCCAACTACTTGCATAACATCTGGTCATGAGGCTATTACCTATAGAATACTACCAATCATAGATGAGTCGTCTATGCTCAACTTGCAACCTGTTACCATCGGAGTAAGGATGGGTTTTCAATATTCCATTTTGAATTTATTGAGCATTTCCTTAATGTAATTGGCTTGACATATAAATATTCCTTTCTCTGGCTAAGATATTTGAAGCCCTAAGAAGTATGTCAGCTCACCAAGTAAATACATCTCGAACTCACTTTGCATCTTTGTAGCAATGTTCTTACTTAGTTGATCATCATTTCTACCCAATATTATATCATCCTCTCTAGCTAGTATACGTGCTTTAGTTGCTTCATCCAGAACATATATGTCATTTGGAGCTCGACTTGCTGTAGCCACAATTTCACCATACCTACCTTTCCTGATTTCACATTTTGTGGAGTTGAATAGTATCGTGTGTCCATGATCACAAATTTTTCAAACACTTAGCATATTGTGATTCATGTTTTCAACCAATAGAACATTCTTGGCTAGAGCGTCTTTTCTTCCTAGAGTGAGGGTACCTAATCTTATAACATTTGAATATCCATCATTTCCAAAGGACACGGTTCCATCCTTCTTCTCTTTCAGAGATACAAATTTCTTTCTATCTATAGTCATAAGCGTGGAGAAACCACTATCAACATACCACACATCTTTGTTGTTTTGAGCCTTGAGAGTGAGAGCACAATTATCAGTCTTCTTATCCTTCCATGTTTGTTCATTATATGGCTTCGAAGATTCTTCTGGAGGGCTTTCAAGTCTACAGTCTCTGGCTATGTGTCCAAAGTTTCGACATTTTTAACATTCAATATTATTTATTAAATGTTCAAATCTATTGATGTTTCACTGAGCCTTGGGAGGTTCATATTTGACAGATCTCTTGGAATTGTATTGGTTCCTAAGGTATGTGTGACATTCTATAGATTTATGACCAAATTTTCCACACGAATAACAATATCCATAAAAAATATGTTGGTACATGGATGGAAATATTCGTCGAGGAATTGTCTTCCAAGGTTGTTATTGCAAATCTTGTCCAATGAAGTCCACATGCAGGTCAGATCTCATAGGTTCATTGTATTTTGTTGTAGAAGGCCCTTCTTCTTCTTCTTTGTAACTGAGGCTATTTTTTTCATTATAATATCGTTGATTAATGATGATTTCTTCTAATTCCCTTGAGTTGTTGGCATAGTTTTGGACATTTTTCCCCTTCTTCACTTCCTTACGCAGCAAGACTACTTCAGCTTCTAATGCTTCCCTTTCTTGGTTGCTTTCTTCCAACTTCTTTTGAAGTGACTCTTCAATGCATTTGTGTTCTTAAACTTCAATTTTGAGGCCTTGGACTTGTTCTTCAAGAGTATTGGAACGAATCTTCTCAGCCTTGATCTCTTTTATAAGCTTGATTTCCTCCTTAGAAAATTCTTCTATGGTCATCCCTTCTTCTTTATTTTTTGATAACTCTTGTTTAATGTGCTTGGCCATAAACAATACTCTCTCATTGGCTTCTTCTTTGCTGTCATTGTCTTCATCGGATGATGAGATATCTTCTTTAGAGAGAAATTTCCTTTTGGATCCTTTATCTTTTCTTTGCTTGTCGAATTTCTTAAAGCCTTTCTTTTATTTTGAGATTCCATCACTTCTGTTCGGACATTTTGCTACGAAATTCCCAACCTCACCACAGCCGAAACATATCAATGGAATTTTAACCTTGAACTTTTCCTTACCAATTTTTAGTTTTCTCGTAAAGTAAGCATATTCTCCATCTGAAAGACCTTCTTCATAATCTTCCTTTTCTTCACACTTGCAGGTGCAGGTTTGTGCCTTTGAAGTTTGTTTCTCCTTATTGGTTTTCTTAGATGCAGCGAACACAGTTTCTAGATGCGAAGTACCCTCTTCTTCATCAAGTATCATTTCATATGCTATGAGAACTCCATGTAATTCCTCTTTGCTGAGCTTATCCAGATTTGCACTATATTCTAAAACCGTTACCTTTGGGTTGAATCTCCTTGATAAGGATCTAAGAATCTTTTGCATAGGAGATGTAAAAGAGGAGGACAATCATATGAAATATGTTCTTTGTGATAGATCATCAGCGCTGTCACTATGGAGGATAGATCCATATTGAAAATCCTATCTATTGGTGGATTATTCCAAGCATCTTTCTACTTGTATGATATTGGATTACCAGTTGCATGAGGAGGGATATTCAGTTAGATATGGGGTCATATACTATCATGGTAGGATATTTTTATCTAGAGCTTCCAATCTCAAGGAGAAGTTACTACAAGCAGCTCATGAAGATTTCGTTTTCAGCCACACTTATTCTATGAGAGAATACCACACCATCAGGGAGGGGTTCACTTGAGAAGGCTTTGAGGAGGAGAAATATCAGCATTTGAGGAGATGCATGGGTCATGTGGATATGGATGAGCTACATAACTCTTTGGAAGAGTTAACACAACCACCTTTTTCCTCTTTGAGAATGCGAGGGGATTCATCTATGAGCCACTCCATTTGCATGGGAAAAGCATATGGTAAGGATACTATTTGGTTGCATAATGATTTTTATAATGAATATGTGCATTCCTTAACCATATATGTGTAGGACATTGCTCCAAGAAGGAGCATTCCTTCTTCTAGACTTCACAGTCTACTTGAGGCCCTAAGTAGTTTTGATGATGGGGCAACAAGCAATTTGTTGGGAAACCACACATCATACCATTTTCTGATGTAGTTGAGAATAAAACTGTGCTGGTTTCATTTGAGGGACCATTGCCCTTCTCCCTTGTTACATATGGCAGCTAGTATGATTCTCATTTTGGTTCCCTATGTTGATGTTGTTATCATCTTTGTGGAGGGCATGATGGGAGGAGAGACACATTGGTTAGATGTGCCTATGGGGAATGAAAATTCCCACACTTTTTATGTTCCATGCTTCAATAGGAGTATGGGAGATAGCTTGCCATGTCATGCTTGGAAACATCAGTTAGGAAAACTCCGTTGTGACCACTTGGGAGACCTTCGGTACCTTCCAAAACTTCATGAAACCTTCAGTATTCCTCTCATGTGGATGCCATATGGTGGTGATTTCCTATTCAACATATATGGGAAGGTTTGGGCTAGCATGATTCATAATGTTGGAAAGCAGATCTTTTGAGATCCAGTCTTCTTCTTGCCACTTTAGGGAAACATTATTGCAGCCCAAGATCAGTAGCTACTCTACACTTATCATAAGTGGAGAGAGGGACAACATGGGGTAGGCTATTTTTTCTACCATGCTAAGTTATTTAGCCCACCTACATTGTGGGAGCCAAAGGTGGAGGAGAATTTTCAGGAGTTGCCATGTTGGGAGGTAAATCGTTTTGTATGGATGATAGCTCGGGGATGGAGGATCCACATGGGAATGATGATTCCAAATGAATTTTATATCCCATGCCTTAAAGGGACCTCTAGACATCACCTTGTTTCCTCCTTGAGTATTTTACTTCTTCGTGATGATAGCTATTTAACTAGCTTGCATGCTTGGGAGGGGCAATATGGAGAATTATTGATGAGATAGCATCTCATTCCTTGGAGGATTTTATCATATGTGGATGCTACAAGAGGAGGAGGGGAGACTTCTCAGTTCTATCCTTGCAGTTGCTTGAGGACAAGCAACATTTTGGAGGGGAGGACTGTAATATTCCAAAATTACCATGCAGCTAATTGGAATATTGATTTTTCTTTTATCACCTAGAATTTGAATAAATGGGTAAGGAGTCCCATGCATATTAAAAAAAGGAATAAAATCCATCATTATGTGAAAATGAATCACAATAATATTTGGATTTGACACCCTCATCTGTGAACATAGGAAAATACATGTGAACAAGGTCAAGTTTGACCAAGTCAACAGCGCTGGAATAAGAGGTGGAGATCATCAATGGAGACAAAGCAGTGATAGTGGGAGGAAGATTCCTTGGTGGAGGAAACCCTAATGGGTAGGACCCAAAGTGAGAAGGCTTCCATTTTTATATAAGGAGGGCAAGACAGCCATAGCAAGACATGATATGGATTATTTATTTTGTTGTCTGCATGACTATTGCACTTTTTCAACTGTTTAGTTGAGATTGTTGTGCTTCTTAGAACAAGGAATTCCTGTTTAGGAATTCCTTATCCTTTATTGAGAGGTCTCTTGAGGGATCTTGAATTGTATTTCTCCACATCTAGGCTTGATGCCAACCTACCTCCTTCAACTACAACGCAGTTTCTGTTGAGAGCTTGGTTGTGTTGCAGGGTGTTGCATTGGAGGGTTGATAACACCACTTCTGGAGCTTGTTTTTTAGAGGAGGAAGCTTTCTTTACTTTGGAAGATGAATGAGGAAGATTATGGAGCTTATTTCACATCTTGGCACTTGGCCAACATATTCTCCATCACCTAGAGCATAGTACCTCTCCTTGATTGTGTTATTTCAGTGAGTATTTGTAGTGAGGGGTTACAATGTTTGTTTGGAGGGTGAGATCTGTAGTGATTGGTTCATCCTTTCACCCGAAGGATCCTTTGGATGAGATACATTCATCATATACATCATCTATATCCATCTTCATCCATATCTCGAGTTGCAGCTGCTACTCAGTCCTGGGACTGCATTCCGACATTTTGCACTTTTTGCATATTTCAGGAAATGATTTCTGGATTGTCTTGAAATTGTGTTTGGGAGTATAAATATTTACTCCCAACATTGTATGAGCTATATCATTACAGATCCATGTATTGAAATTATCCAGCAGCAGTTATTCCTAATAAAACTGCGTTGTCATAGCCTTGGGCATTTGTCAGTGAGGAAGATTCTGGAGCTTAGTTCACATCTTGGCACTTGGCCAACATATTTTCCATCACCTAAAACGTAGTACCTCTCCTTGACTACATTATTTCAGTAAGTATTTGCAGTGAGGGGTTGTAGCGTTTGTTTGGAAGGTGAAATCTTTAGTGATTGGTTTAGCCTTTCACCTGGAGGATCCTTTGGATGAGATAAATTCATCATATACATAATCTACAGCCATCTTCATCTAGATCTCGAGCTGTAGCTGCTATTCAGTCCTGGGACTACACTCCGGCATTTTTCACTTTTTGCGTATTTCATGAAATCCTTCCAAATTGTCTTGAAATTATGTTTGGGAGTCTAAATATTTACTCCCAAAATTGTATGAGTTATATCATTTCAGATCCATGGATTGACATTATCTAGTAGTAGTTATTCCTAATAAAACTGCGCTATCATAGCCTTGGGCATTTGTGTGTAGCAGTGTTCTTTATATTTTATGTACATGTTCTCTTGAGGCTGTTTTTTCCTATCTTGAGTGACCATATCCTGAAGGACTAGTATACATTTTTCTGCTATGACATTAATATGATGGCTATATGTTCTTCTCACATTTTATGAGTTGATTTACACTGCTATTTCCATTATTGTGTTCATATATTGCTGCTTCTCCATTTGGGATTATTATAGTGGTATCAGAGAAAAATGTTGGCTCAGCCTGTGGATCTCAACCATTATGTTATCAGGATGAAAAGAAGAAGAAAAGATGACCAGAAAAGACAAAAAAAAGACTCCATTATTTGGAGGGAGAAAGGAGGAGAGACTTTCAAAGTTTCTTTCTCAAACTTTCCAGAGCATTCATGGAGATCTTAAGAAGATGAGGAGGGAGATGTGTAGAGAATCTCTAAGAGGGTTTGAATCTGAAGCAAACTCTAGATTTTCCTATAATGAGTGTGAGCATGTAGCCAAACACTATGATGCACAACGAAGTCATATGCCCGGATTTGCTATGAGGGAGATAGAAGAAGAAGAAATTCCTATAAGGGAAACTCTTAGTGATTTTCTACAAGAATATGAATCTCAAACTAAGAATTTTAGAGATCATATCACTTTTCGGGAGTTTTGCAAGATCAAGGTGGAGAGGGGAAATCAACATGACATAGGTAGATTTTCTGTATATACTTTTGATGGTTCACCTAAATGTTTAGCTAGAGCTTCGGTGGAGGAGCTAGACACCTCTTTACAGTAGCACCAATTTTCTAAAGATGAAGCCATCAGAGTTGCAGCGCTGAATTTTGGAGGTAAGGCATATGCATGGTGGATATTTGAATATTTTTCTTTGAAAAATGAAAACAATTCTTCTTATGCAAGGTTCACTAAGAGGATAGTGGAAATATTTGATTCTGAAACACATGTGGTGGAGCTAAACAAACCAAAACAAACAAACATTTTTCATGCGTTGGAGGAACCTATAAACTCAACTCCACTTCATAAAACCATTGACGAGGCTCACATCTTGCATCATACCTTGCTAGATGCAAAACCTCTATCTCATACTCTTGAACAAGAGGGCATGGAGATCCATTTTTGAAAAGAGAATCCAATTCTTGGAAGGTTTTCCATTCATATTAGAGAGGAATAAAATTTGGGTGCAACAGCGTTGGCATATCTAGAGCTTATCTAACACCTCATGCACAGGAAGATGGAGCACTTGCTCCAAAAAGTGGGATTCTTGTACCATTGCAAGGAATTCCCCTGGATCTCATATGTGGAGGTCAAGGCACAACCCATGATCAACATGTGCCATTGTTGATAGAGTGTGAAACCATGCAGATAAAAGGAGGTAGGGAGGATTACCAGCATTATATGATGAGGAGCACACACCCCTATCTATTTCAGAGGGTTGATACATAGAAGAGGGAGACTGAATTTCACAGTGAGGGAAGGGACAAGTCTTTCCATTCATATATGCAACCTACTCTTGATATTTATTTCTCATTGCATGGAGGCATTTCACCAGGGAGACCACCATATCAGAAAATGATGAGGCATGCTTTACAATTTGAGGCACCACTCATTGATTCCAGAGGGGTGATGACCTTGGGAGAGCTTGGTACAATGCTGAGAGTCTTGTGTAGACTCAAGGAGAGGAGAGGTATTTTCTCAACATTGTCATTACCCCCTCTCATTTCATATTTTTCACTATGGCAGGAGAAGCATGGGAAGGATAGCAACCTTCCAACTTGCATCTTTGACATAGGAGATGTCAAAGAGGAGGACACGCATATGACATATGTTCTTTGTGATAGATCATCAACGCTGTCACTATGGAGGATAGATCCATATTGGAAATACCAGCTATTGGTGGATCATTCTGAGGATCTTTCTACTTGTATGATATTGGATTACCAGTTGCATGAGGAGGGATATTTATTCAGATATGGGGTCATATACTATCATGGTAGGATATTATTATCTATAACTTCCAAGCTCAAAGAGAAGTTACTACAAGCAGCTCATGAAGATTTCGTTTTCAACTACACTTATTCTATGAGAGCATACCACACCATCATGGAGGGGTTCACTTGAGAAGACTTTGAGGAGGAGAAATATCAGCATTTGAGGAGATGCATGGATCATGTGGATATGGATGAGATACATAACTCTTTGGAAGAGTTAACACAACCACCATTTTCCTCTTTGAGAATGAGAGGGGATTCATCTATGAGCCACTCCATTTTCATGGACAAAGCATATGGTAAGGATACTGTTTGGTTGCATAATGATTTTTATAATGAATATGTGCATTCCTTAACCATATATGTGTAGGACATTGCTCCAAGAAGGAGCATTCCTTCTTCTAGACTTCATTGTCTACTTGAGGCCCTAAGTAGTTTTGATGATGGGGCAACAAGCAAGTGGTTGGGAAGCCACACATCATACCATTTTCTGATGCAGTTGAGAATAAAACTGCACTGGTCTCTTTTGAGGGACCATTGTCCTTCTCCCTTCTTACATATGGCAGCTAGTATGATTCTCATTTTGGTTCCCTATGTTGATGTTGCTATCATCTTTGTGGAGGGCATGATGGGAGGAGAGACACATTGTTTATATGTGTCCATGGGGAATGAAAATTCCCACACTTTTTGTGTTCCATGCTTCAATAGGAGTATGGGAGATAGCTTGCCATCTTATGATTGGAAACATCAGTTAGGAAAATTTCGTTGTGACCACTTGGGCGACTGTTTGTTGTGTAACTAGCTCTAGAAATAGATGAAAAGAGATATCAACGCCTTAGAAATAAGCCACTTCGAGGGGGCAACCTCCAATACATTACATAAATGAACAATTCTTGGATGATACAATTTACAGAACCTCCTTTCTATATATAGGAGTCCATGTGGCCATAATGTAATCCTAGTGGGCCACAATGTAATCCTAGCCGACCTAACAATAATAATTTAAGGGCACAATAATAACAATATGGGGGTTACAAGGGTCCAACAATAACAATAAGGGGGGGACACACTAACATAATAAGGGACTACACTATTAATATAGGGACTTAACATGCCCCTCTCCTTCAAACAAGTGTTGTCCTCAATGCTTGATTATTTCTTGATGCTTTTGTATAAAATTCTCATCCTCCCATGTGGAATCTTCTACAAGAAAGTTATTCCACTTGCTGAGATACTCTAAAATTGATCATACTTGTCGATTTATTGTTTCTGTGATTGCTTCAGAACTTCTTTTGATGTGATGTTGATATTCTTGTTGTTTCATTATATTCTGCACCAAAGTTAGGTTATCCTTTGAGAGTTGGAGAACTTGTTGTTGATGCTCGATGTCATCTTCCACTAATTTATCATCCATATTATCAATTATTTTATCCTTCAAACCATCCAACCTAGCCTCCATTTCTTCTTTTAAACCATCTATTTCATCTTCAGTTGCTCTTTGTAAGATCGAAATTTGTTGCACTTGGTACCGTAATTTTGATATCTCATACTGAAATTCTTCCTCTTCATGCATCATAATATAGATTTCTGAGGACATAATGGGTGTTGAATTCTTTTTAGGAGGAATATCATAACCAAATACTGAAATATGTGCTCAATAGGCCCTTGGAATCACTTCAAACTGATTTTTCAAACAAGATTTATGCAATTCGAAAAAACAAATAAACACCTTTTACTTTCTTTGAGGAGCTCGATATTGAAATTGAATTATCTCTGTAATTGAAAATATTCAATATCTAAAATTCATCCCTGTAGTAGCCCTATAAATATTCTTTCAAATGCCATAGGTCTGATCTGATTTGGATTCTCCAAGACAAAGTTGTGTCCAATATCCCAGAATGACCTAATTCTGGACTGGTTCAGTAGAGCGAACTTGTACTAATTTCCACGTGTCACTATTTCGTGATTTGTCTCTGAAATTGATAGAGAATAAACTAAAGTCTATTTAATTGCAACCAATTTTTACGGCACTCCAATCCGATGCCCAGAGTGAGAGTTATTGAACTTTTCCCACGATCACCTCTTTGAGATCCAATTCAAGAGCCTGAAAAAGCACTACCTTCCACAGATCATATCTCCAAAAATGTTGCGAACCAAGCTCTGAAACTTTTTGAAAAATTTCCTCAGGATTTAAGCTTCACACCATATGAATTTCAGATTCTGAACCTTCTTAGAAAAAAAGTTATAGCGCAAATTCCACGATGACCTGTTTAGGAGCCTGAAAAAAGACCTAACTTCCACAGATCATATCTCCGAAACTATTGCAAACCAAGCTCTGAAATGTTTAGACAATCTTGCTCAGGATTTCGGCTTTGCACCCTAAAAATTTCAGCTTTTGAAACTTCGTAGAACAAAATTTATAGCGAAAATTGCACGATGACCTGTTTGGAGCAGCGAAACCCTAGAATCCAAAGCTCTGATACCAAATGTTGTGTAACTAGCTCCAAAAATAGAAGAAAAGAGATATCAACGCCTTAGAAATAAGCCACTTCGAGGGGGAAACCTCCAATACATTACATAAATGAACAATTCTTGATATAATAAATTTACAAAACCTCCTTTTCAGATATAGGATTCATGGCCATAATGTAATCCTAATGGGCCACAATGTAATCCTAGCCGACATAAGGGGGTTACAAGGTACAACAATAACAATAAAACACCAATACATAGTAATACACTATTAATATAGGGACTTAACACTGTTGGTACCTTCCAACACTTCATGAAACCTTTAGTATTCCTCTCATGTGGATGACATATGGTGGAGATTTCCTATTCAACATATATGGGAAGGTTTGGGCCAGCATGATTCATAATGTTGGAGAGCAGATCTTTGGAGATCCAGTCTTCTTCTTGCCACTTGAGGGCAACATTATTGCAGACCAAGATCAGGAGCTACTCTACACTTATCATAAGTGGAGAGAGGGACAGCATGGGGTAGGCTATTTTTTCTACCATGCTTAGTTTTTTATCCCACCTACATTGTAGGAGCCAAAGGTGGAGGAGAATTTTCAGGATTTGCCATGTTGGGAGGTAACTCATTTTTTATGGATGATAGCTCGAGGATGGAGGATCCACATTGGTATGATGATTCTCAATGAATTTTATATCCCATGCCTCAAAGGGACATCTAGACATCAACTTGTTTCCTCCTTGAGTATTTTATTTCTTCATGATGATAGATATTTAACTAGCTTGCATGCTTGGGAGGGGAAATATGGAGAATTATTGATGAGATAGCATCTCATTCCTTGGAGGATTTTATCATATGTGTATGCTACAAGAGGAGTAGGGGAGACTTCTCAGTTCTATCCTTGCAGTTGCTTGAGGACAAGCAACATTTGGGAGGGGAGGACTATAATATTCCAAAATTACCATGCAGCTAATTGGAATATTGATTTTTCTTTTGTCACCTAGAATTTGAATAAATGGGTAAGGAGTCCCATGCATATTAAAAATAGGAATAAAATCCCTCATGATGTGAAAATGGATCAAAATAATATCTGGATTTGACACCCTCATCTATGAACAGAGGAAAATACATGTGGACAAGGTCAAGTTTGACCAAGTCAACAACGCTAGAATAAGAGGTGGAGATCATCAATGGAGACAAAGCAGTGATAGTGGGAGGAAGATTCCTTGCTGGAGGAAACCCTAATGGGTAGGACCCAAAGTCAGAAGGCTTCCATTTTCATATAAGGAGGGCAAGGCTTCCATAGCAAGACATGATATGGATTATTGATTTTGTGGTTTGCATGACTATTGCGCTTTTTCAACTGTTTAGTTGAGATTGTTGTGTTGCTTAGCAAAAGGTATTCCTGTTTAGGAATTCCTTATCCTTTCTTGAGAGGCCTATTGAGGGAGCTTGCACTATATTTCTCCACATCTAGGCTTGAGGCCAAGCTACCTCCTTCAGCTACAACGCAGTTTCTGTTTAAAGCTTGGTTGTGTTGCATTGGAGGGTTGATAACACCACTTCTGGAGCTTGTTTTTCAGAGGAGGAAGCTTTCTTTCCTTTGGAAGATCAATGAGGAAGATTCTAGAGATTATTTCACATCTTGGCACTTGGCCAACATATTCTCCATCACCTACAGTGTAGTACCTCTCCTTGACTGTGTTATTTCAGTGATTATTTGCAGTGAGGGGTTGCAGTGTTTGTTTGGAGGATGATATCTTCAGTGATTGGTTCAGCCTTTCACCTAAAGGATACTTTGGATAAGATACATTCATCATATACATCATCTATATCCATCTTCATCCATATCTCGAGTTGCAGCTGCTACTCAGTCCTGGGATTGCATTCCGACATTTTTTATTTTTTGCATATTTCAGGAAATCCTTTCTGGATTGTCTTGAAATTGTGTTTGGGAGTATAAATCTTTACTCCCAACATTGTATGAGCTATATAATTGCAGATCCATGTATTGAAATTATCTAGCAGCAGTTATTCCTAATAAAACTGTGTTTTCATAGCCTTGGGCATTTGTCAGTGAGGAAGATTCTGGAGCTTATTTCACATCTTGGCACTTAGCCAACATATTTTCCATCTCCTACAACGTAGTACCTCTCCTTGACTGCATTATTTCAGTAAGTATTTGCAGTGAGGGGTTGCAGCGTTTGTTTGGAAGGTGAAATATTCAGTGATTGGTTCAGCCTTTCACCTGGAGGATCCTTTGGATGAGATAAATTCATCATATACATAATCTACAGCCATCTTCATCTAGATCTCGAGTCGTAGCTGCTATTCAGTCTTGGGACTGCATTCCGACATTTTTCACTTTTTGCGTATTTCATGAAATCCTTCTGGATTGTCTTGAAATTGTGTTTGGGAGTCTAAATATTTACTCCCAACATTTTATGAGTTATATCATTGCATATCCATGGATTGACATTATCCAGTAGTAGTTATTCCTAATAAAAATGCATTGTCATAGCCTTGGGCATTTGTATGTATTAGTGTTCTTTATATTTTATGTACATTTTCTCTTGAGGTTGTTTTTGCCTATCTTGAGTGACCATATCCTCAAGGACTTGTATACATTTTTCTGCTATGACATTAATATGATGGCTATATGTTCTTCTCACATTTTATAAGTTGATTTACACTGATATTTCTATTATTGTGTTCATATATTGCTGCTTCCCCATTTGGGATTATTACAGTGGTATCAGAGCATAATATTGGCTCAGCCCATGGATCTCAACCATTATGATATCAGGATGAAAAGGAGAAGAAAATATGTTCAGAAAAGACAAAAAGAAGACTCCATTATTTGGAGGGATAAAGGAGGAGAGACTTTCAAAGTTTCTTTCTCAAAATTTCCAGAGCATTCATGGAGATATTAAGAAGATGAGGAGGGAGATGTGTAGAGAATCTCCAAAAGAGTTTGAATCTGAAGCAAACTCTACATTTTCCTATAATGAGTGTGAGCATGTAGCCACACACTATGATGCACAGCGCAGTCATATTCCCAAATTTGCTATAAGGGAGATAGAAGAAGAAGAAATTCCTAGGAGGAAAACTCTTAGTGATTTTCTACAAGAACATGAATCTCAAACTAAAAATTTTAGAGATCATATCACTTTCCCGGAGTTTTGCAAGATCAAGGTGGAGTGGAGCAATCAGTATGACATAAGTAGATTTTATGTATATAATTTTGATGGTTCACCTAAATGTTTAGCTAGAGCTTGGGTGGAGGAGCTAGACACCTCTTTGTAGCAGCACCAAGTTTCTAAAGATGAAGCCATCAGAGTTGCAGTGCTGCATTTTGGAAGTAAGGCCTATGCATGGTGGATATTTGAATCTTTTTATTTGAAAAATGGAAATAATTCTTCTTATGCAAGGTTCACTAAGAGGATAGTGGAAATATTTGATTCTGAAACACATGTGGTGGAGCTAAACAAACCAAAACAAACAGATATTTTTCATGTGTTGGAGGAACCTATAAACTCAACTCCACTTCATAAAACCATTGACGAGGCTGAAATATTGCATCATACCTTGCTAGATGCAAAACCTCCATCTCATACTCTTGAACAAGAGGGCATGGAGATCCCTTTTCCAAAAGAGAATCCAGTTCTTGGAAGGTTTTCCATTCATATTGGAGAGGAATAAAAGTTGGGGGCAACAATGCTAGCATATCTAGAGCTTATCTAACACCTCATGCAGAGGAAGATGGATAAATTGCTCCAAAAAGTGGGATTCTTGTATCATTTCAAGGAATTCCCCGGGATCTCATATGTGGAGGTCAAGGCACAACCCATGATCAACATGTACAATTGTTGATAGAGTGTGAAACCATCCAGATAAAAGCAGGAGGTAGGGAGGATTACCAACATCATATGATGAGGAGCACACACCCCTATCTATTTCAGAGGGTTGATGCACATAAGTGGGAGACTGAATTCCAAAGTGAGGGAAGGGACAAGTCTTTCCATTCATATATGCAACCCACTCTTGATATTTATGTCTCATTGCATGGAGGAATTTCACCAGGGAGACCACCAGATCAACGAATGATGAGGGATGCTTTACATTTTGAGGCACCACTCATTGATTCCAGAGGGATGATGACCTTGGGAGAGCTTGGTACAACACTGAGAGTATTGGGTAGACTCAAGGAGAGGAGAGGTATTCTCTCAACATCATCATTACCGACTCTCATTTCAGATTTTGCACTGTGGCAAGAGAAGCATGGGAAGGATAGTAGCCTTCCAACTTGCATTTTTGGCATAGGAGATGTAAAAGAGGAGGAAAAGCATATGACATATGTTCTTTGTGATAGATCATCAGCACTGTCACTATTGAGGATAGATCCATGTTGGAAATCCCAGCTATTGGTGGATTATTCCAAGGATATTTCTACTTGTATGATATTGGATTACCAGTTGCATGAGGAGGGATATTCAGTTAGACATGGGGTCATATACTATCATGGTAGGATATTCTTATCTAGAGCTTCCAAGCTCAAGGAGAAGTTACTACAAGCAGCTCATGGAGATTTCATTTCCAGCCACACTTATTCTATGAGAGAATACCACACCATCATGGAGGGGTTCACTTGGGAAGCCTTTGAGGAGGAGAAATATCAGCATTTGAGGAGATGCATGGATCATGTGGATATTGATGAGATACATAACTCTTTGGAAGAGTTAACAAAACCACCTTTTTCCTCTTTGAGAATGAGATGGGATTCATCTATGAGCCACTCCATTTGCATGGGCAAAGCATATTGTAAGGATACTATTTGGTTGCATAATGATTTTTATAATGAATATGTGCATTCCTTAACCATATATGTGTAGGACATTGCTCCAAGAAGGAGAATTACTTATTCTAGACTTCATTGTCTACTTGAGGCCCTAAGTAGTTTTGATGATGGGGCAACAAGCAAGTGGTTTGGAAGCCACACATCATACCATTTTCTGATGTAGTTGAGAATAAAAATGCGTTGGTTGCTTTTGAGGGACCATTGTCCTTCTCCCTTGTTACATATGGCAGCTAGTATGATTCTCATTTTGGTTCCCTATGTTGATGTTGTTATCATATTTGTGGAGGGAATTATGGGAGGAGAGACACATTGGTTAGATGTGTCCATGGGGAATGAAAATTCCCACACTTTTTATGTTCCATGCTTCAATAGGAGTATGGGAGATAGCTTGCCATGTTATGCCTGGAAACATCAGTTATGAAAACTGCGTGGTGACCACTTGGGAGACTATTGGTACCTTCCAACACTTCATGAAACCTTTAGTATTCCTCTCATGTGGATTCCATATGGTGGAGATTTCCTATTCAACATATATGGGAAGGTTTGGGCCAACATGATTCATAATGTTGGAGAGCAGATATTTGGAGATCCAGTCTTCTTCTTGCCACTTGAGGGAAACATTGTTGCAGCCCAAGATCAGTAGCTACTCTACACTTATCATAAGTGGAGAGAGGGACAACATGGGGTAGGCTATTTTTTCTACCATGCTCAATTATTTATCCCACCTACATTGTAGGAGCCAAAGGTGGAGGAGAATTTTCAGGAGTTGCCATGTTGGGAGGTAACTCATTTTGATGGATGATAGCTCGGGGATGGAGGATCCGCATGGGAATGATGATTCCCAATGTATTTTACATCCCATGCCTCAAAGGTACCTCTAGACATCAACTTGTTTCCTCCTTGAGTATTTTAATTCTTCATGATGATAGCTATTTAACTACCTTGCATGCTTGGGAGGGGAAATATGGAGAATTATTGATGAGATAGCATCTCATTCCTTGGAGGATTTTATCATATGTGGATGCTACAAGAGGAGGAGGGGAGACTTCTCACTTATATCCTTGTAGTTTCTTGAGTAAAATCAACATTTGGGATGGGAGGACTGTAATATTCCAAAATTACCATGCAGCTAATTGGAATATTGATTTTTCTTTTGTCACCTAGAATTTGAATAAATGGGTAAGGAGTCCCATGCATATTAAAAATAGGAGTAAAATACCTCATGATGTGAAAAGGGATCACAGTAATAGCTGGATTTGACACCCTCATCTATGAAAAGAGGAAAATACATGTGGACAAGGTCAAGTTTGACCAAGTCAACAGTGCTGGAATAAGAGGTGGAGATCATCATTGGAGACAAAGCAGTGATAGTGGGAGGAAGATTCATTGGTGGAGGAAACCATAATGGGTAGGATCCAAAGTGAGAAGGCTTCCATTTGCATATGAGGATGGAAAGGTAGCCATAGCAAGACATGATATGGATTATTGATTTTGTGGTCTACATGACTATTGCACTTTTTCAACTATTTAGTTGAGATTGTTGTGCTGCTTAGCAAAAGGCATTCCTGTTTAGGAATTACTTATCATTTCTTGAGAGGCCTCTTGAGGGATCTTGCTCTATATTTCTCCACATCTAGGCTTGAGGCCAAGCTACCTCCTTCAGCTACAGCGCAGTTTCTATTTAGAGCTTGGTTGTGTTGCATTGGAGGGTTGATAACACCACTTCTGGAGCTTGTTTTTAAGAGGAGGAAGCTTTCTTTCATTTGGAAGATAAATGAGGAAGATTTTGGAGATTATTTCACATCTTGGCACTTGGCCAACATATTCTCCATCACCTACAATGCAATACCTCTCCTTGACTGTGTTATTTCAGTGAGTATTTGTAGTCAGGGGTTGCAGTGTTTGTTTGGAGGATGAGATCTTTAGTGATTGGTTAGACTTTCACCTGAAGGATCCTTTGGATGAGATACATTCATCATATACATCATCTATATCCATATTCATCCATATCTCGAGTTGCAGCTGCTACTTAGTCCTGGGATTATATTCCGACATTTTTTACTTTTTGCATATTTCAGGAAATCCTTTCTGGATTGTCTTGAAATTGTGTTTGGGAGTATAAATCTTTACCCCCAACATTGTATGAGCTATATAATTGCAGATCCATGTATTGACATTATCCAGCAATAGTTATTCCTAATAAAACTGCGTTGTCATAGCCTTGGGAATTTGTCAGTGAGGAAGATTCTGGAGCTTATTTCACATCTTGGCACTTAGCCAACATATTTTCCATCACCTACAGTGTAGTACCTCTCCTTCACTGCGTTATTTCAGTAAGTATTTGCAGTGAGGGGTTGCAGCGTTTGTTTGGAAGGTGAAATATTCATTGATTGGTTCAGCCTTTGACCTGGAGGATCCTTTGGATGAGATAAATTCATCATATACATAATCTACAACCATATTCATCCATATATCGAGTTGTAGCTGCTATTAAGTCTTGGGACTGCATTTCGGCATTTTTCACTTTTTGCGTATTTCAGGAAATCCTTCTAGATTGTCTTGAAATTGTGTTTGGGAGTCTAAATATTTACTCCCAACACTGTATGAGTTATGTCATTGCAGATCCATGGATTGACATTATCCAGTAGCAGTTATTCCTAATAAAATTGCGTTGTCATAGCCTTCGGCATTTGTGTGTAGTAGTGTTCTTTATATTTTATGTACATGTTCTCTTGAGGTTGTTTTTGCCTATCTTGAGTGACCATATCCTCAAGGAATTGTATACATTTTTCTGCTATGACATTAATATTATGGCTATATGTTCTTCTCACATTTTATGAGTTTATTACACTACTATTTCCATTAGTGTTCATATATTGCTACTTCCCCATTTGGGATTATTACAGTGGTATCAGAGCATAATCTTGGTTCAGCCTGTGGATCTCAACCATTATGCTATCAGGATGACAAGGAGAAGAAAATATGTTTAGAAAAGACAAAGATAAGACTCCATTATTTTGAGGGAGAAAGGAGGAGAGACTTTCAAAGTTTCTTTCTCAAACTTTCCAGAGCATTCATGGATATCTTAAGAAGATGAGGAGGGAGATGTGCAGAGAATCTCCAAAAGAGTTTGAATCTGAAGCAAACTCTACATTTTCCTATAATGAGTGTGAGCATCTAGCGACACACTATGATGCGCAGCGTAGTCATATGCCCAGATTTGCTATGAGAGAGATAGAAGAAGAAGAAATTCCTAGGAGGGAAACTCTTAGTGATTTTCTACAAGAACATGAATCTCAAACTAAAAAGTTTAGAGATCATATCACTTTCCCAAAGTTTTGCAAGATCAAGGTGGAGAGGAGAAATCAGTATGACATAAGTAGATTTTCTCTATATACTTTTGATGGTTCACCTAAATGGTTAGCTAGAGCTTGTTTGGAGGAGTTAGACACCTCTTTGCAGCAGCACCAAGTTTCTGAAGATGAAGCCATCAGAGTTGCAGCGCTGCATTTTGGAGGTAAGTCCTATGCATGGTGGATATTTGAATATTTTTCTTTGAAAAATGAAAATACTTCTTCTTATGCAAGGTTCACTAAGAGGATAGTGGAAATATTTGATTCTGAAACACATATGGTGGAGCTAAACAAACCAAAACAAACAAATATTTTTCATGTGTTGGAGGAACCTATAAAATCAACTCCACTTCATAAAACCATTGACGAGGCTGACATCTTGCATCATACCTTCCTATATGCAAAACCTCTATCTCATACTCTCGAACAAGAGGGCATGGAGATCCCTTTTCCAAAAGAGAATCCATTTCTTGGAAGGTTTTCCATTCATATTAGAGAGGAATAAAAGTTGGGGGCAACAGCGCTAGCATATCTAGAGCTTATCGAACACCTCATGCAGAGGAAGATGGAGAAATTTCTCCAAAAAGAGGGATTCTTGTATCATTGCAAGAAATTCCTTGGGATCTCATATGTGAAGGTCAAGGCACAACCCATGATCAACATGTGCCATTGTTGATAGAGTGTGAAACCATCCAGATAAAAGGAGGAGGTAGGGAGGATTACCAACATCATATGATGAGGAGCACACACCCCTATCTATTTCAGAGGGTTGATGCACATAAGAGGGAGACTGAATTGCACAGTGAGGGAAGGGACAATTATTTCCATTCATATATGAAACCCACTCTTGATATTTATGTCTCATTGCATGGAGGCATTTCACCAGGGAGACCACCATATCAGCGAATGATGAGGGATGCTTTACATTTTGAGGCACCACTCATTGATTCCAGAGGGGTGATGACCTTGGGAGAGCTTGGTACAACGCTGAGAGTCTTGGGTAGACTCAAGGAGAGGAGAGGTATTATCTCAACATCATCATTACCCACTCTCATTTTAGATTTTTCACTGTGGTAGGAGAAGCATGGGAAGGATAACGGCCTTCCAACTTGCATCTTTGGCATAGGAGATTTCAAAGAGGAGGAAAAGCATATGAAATATGTTCTTTGTGATATATCATCAACGTTGTCACTATGGAGGATAGATCCATATTGGAAATCCCAGCTATTGGTGGATTATTCCAAGGATCTTTCTACTTGTATGATATTGGATTACCAGTTGCACGAGGAGGGATATTCAGTCAGATATGGGATCATCTAATATCATGGTAGGATATTCTTATCTAGAGCTTCCAAGCTCAAGGAGAAGTTACTACAAGAAGCTCATGAATATTTCGTTTTAAGCCACACTTATTCTATGAGAGCATACCACACCATCATGGAGGGGTTCACTTGGGAAGCCTTTGAGGAGGAGAAATATCAGCATTTGAGGAGATGCATGGATCATGTGGATATGGATGAGATACATAACTCTTTGGAAGAGTTAACACAACCACCTTTTTCCTCTTTGAGAATGAGAGGGGATTCATCTATGAGCCACTCCATTTGCATGGGCAAAGCATATGGTAAGGATATTATTTGGTTGCATAATGATTTTTATAATGAATATGTGCATTCCTTAACCATATATGTGTAGGAAATTGCTCCAAGAAGGAGCATTCCGTCTTCTAGACTTCATGATATACTTGAGGCCCTAAGTAGTTTTGATGATGGGGCAACAAGCTAGTGGTTGGGAAGCCACACATCATGCCATTTTCTGATGTAGTTGAGAATAAAACTACACTGGTTACATTTGAGGGACCATTGTCCTTCTCCCTTCTTTCATATGGCAGCTAGTATGATTCTCATTTTGGTTCCCTGTGTTGATGTTGTTATCATCTTTGTGGAGGGCATGATGGGAGGAGAGACACATTGGTTAGATGTGTCCATGGGGAATGAAAATTCCCACACTTTTTATGTTCCATGCTTCAATAGGAGTATGGGAGATAGCTTGCCATGTTATGCCTGGAAAAATCAGTTAGGAAAGCTGTGTTGTGACCACTTGGGAGACTATTGGTACCTTCCAACACTTCATGAAACCTTCAGTATTCCTCTCATGTGGATGCCATATGGTGGTGATTTCCTATTAAACATATATGGGAAGGTTTGGGCTAGCATGATTCATAATGTTGGAGAGCAGATCTTTGGAGACCTGGTCTTCTTCTTGCCACTTGAGGGCAACATTATTGCAACCAAAGATTAGTAGCTACTCTAAACTTATCATAAGTGGAGAGAGGGAGAGCATGGGGTAGGCTATTTTTTCTACCATGCTTAGTTATTTATCCCACCTACATTGTACGAGCCAAAGGTGGAGGAGAAGTTTCAGTAGTTGCCATGTTGGGAGGTAAATCATTTTGTATGGATGATAGCTCGGCGATGGAGGATCAACATGGGAATGATGATTCCCAATGCATTTTATATCCCATGCCTCAAAGGGACCTCTAGAAATCACCTTGTTTCCTCCTCGAGTATTTTACTTCTTCATGATGATAGCTATTTAACTAGCTTGCACGCTTGGGAGGGGCAATATGGAGAATTATTGATGAGATAGCATCTCATTCCTTGGAGGAGTTTATCATATGTGGATGCTAAAAGAGGAGGAGGGGAGAATTCTCAGTTTTATCCTTGGAGTTGCTTGAGGACAAGAAAAATTTGGGAGGGGAGGACTGTAATATTCCAAAATTAGCATGCAGCTAATTGGAATATTGATTTTTCTTTTGTCACCTAGAATTTGAGTAAATGGGTAAGGAGTCCTATTCATATTAAAAATAGGAATAAAATCCCTCATGATGTGAAAATGGATCACAATAATAGTTGGATTTGACACCCTCATCTGTGAACAAAGGAAAATACATGTGGACAAGGTCAAGTTTGACCAAGTCAACAGTGCTGGAATAAGAGGTGGAGATCATCAATGGAGAGAAAGCTGTGATAGTGGGAGGAAGATTCCTTGGTGGAGGAAACCCTAATGGGTAGGACCCAAAGTGAGAAGGCTTCAATTTGCATATAAGGAGGGCAAGGCAGCCATAGCAAGACATGATATGGATTATTGATTTTGTGGTCTACATGACTATTGCGCTTTTTCAACTGTTTAGTTGAGATTGTTGTGCTGCTTAGCACAAGGCATTCCTGTTTAGGAATTCCTTATCCTTTCTTGAGAGGCCTCTTGAGGGAGCTTGCACTATATTTCTTGACATCTAGGCTTGAGGCCAAGCTACCTCCTTTAGCTACAACGCAGTTTCTATTTAGAGCTTGGTTGTGTTGCAAGGTGTTGCATTGGAGGGTTCATAACACCACTTATGGAGCTTGTTTTTTAGAGGAGGAAGCTTTCTTTCCCTTGGAAGATCAATGAGGAATATTTTGAAGCTTATTTCACATATTGGCACTTTTCCAACATATTATCCATCACCTACAACGTAGTACCTCTCCTTGATTGCGTTATTTTAGTGATTATTTGCAGTGAGGGGTTATAGTGTTTGTTTGGAGGGTGAGATCTTTAGTGATTGGTTCAGCCTTTCACCTGAAGGATCCTCTGGATGAGATACATTCATCATATACATCATCTATAGCCATATTCATCCATATCTCGAGTTGTAGTTGCTACTCAGTCCTAGGACTGCATTCCGACATTTTGCACTTTTTGCATATTTTAGGAAATCCTTTCTGGATTGTCTTGAAATTTTGTTTGGAAGTATAAATCTTTACTCCCAAAATTGTATGAGATATATCATTGCAGATCCATGTATTGACATTATCCAACAGCATTTATTCCTAATAAAATTGTGTTGTCATAGCCTTGGGCATTTGTGTGTAGTAGTGTTCTTTATATTTTATGTACATGTTCTCTTGAGGTTGTTTTTGCCTATCTTGAGTGACCATATCCTCAAGGACTTGTATACATTTTTCTGCTATGACATTAATATGATGGCTTATTTTCTTCTCACATTTTATGAGTTGATTTACACTGCTATTTCCATTAGTGTGTTCATATATTGATGCTTCCCCATTTGGGAATATTACAGGTTGATAATGAATATTGTGATATCAATTGCTTGAACCCATAATTTTTCATCCAATTTTGAGTCCTTCAACATTTTTCTACCCATTTCCTATACGGTTATGTTCTTTCTTTTAGAAACTACATTTTTCTGAGGTGTTCGTGTTGTTGAAAAATATCGTTTTATTCCATTTTCATCACAATATTGCTGAAATAATTTGGAAGTGAATTCTCCACCATTATATGATCTTAGACACTTTAATTTCAAATCAGTTTCATTTTCGACCAACTCCTTATAGATCTTAATGCACTCAAATAATTCAAATTTTTTCTTTAGGAAACTTACGGCTATCATCCTGGTATAGTCATCTATCATTAACATGAAATATAATTCTCTATCTAACCCTTTTGTTCTCACAGGACCACATAGATCAGTATGTATCAATTCCAATGGATGTGATGCAAAGTGTTCTTTTGTTTTAAATTGGACTTTTGTCTACTTGTCGTGCCGACAGGACTCACATAGTGTGTTGGAAGGTTTTGACATTTTTGACATTTCTCGTACTGCTTCCTTTTTTCTTATCCTGACAAGATTTTCAAAGTTTATGTGACCCATTCGTTTGTGCCATAACCAGCTTTCATCTTCTTTAGCTAGTAGACATGTTTTAGTTGCTTCATCTAGAACATATATGTTGTTTGGAGCTCAACTTGTTGTAGCCACAATTTTACCATACCTACCTTTCTTGATTTCACATTTTGTGGAGTTGAATAACATTGTGTGTCCTTGATCACGCATTTTTCCAACACTAAGTAGATTGTGATTCATTTTTTCAACCAATAGAACATTCTTGGCTAGAACATCTTTGCTTCCGAGAGTTATGGTACCTGATCCTATAACATTTGAAGATCCATCATTTCCAAAGGATATGGTTCCATCCTTATTCTCTTTCAAAGATACAAACTTATTTCTATCTCCAGTCATATGCGTTGAGAAACCGCTATCAACATACCACACATCTTTGTTGTTTTGAGCCTTGAGAGCGAGAGCACAATTATCAGTCTTCTTCTTCTTCCATGTTTGTTCGTTTTGTGGCTTCAAAGATTCTTCTGGAGGATTTTCAAGTCTGCAGTCTCTGGCTATGTGTCCAAAGTTCTGACATTTGTAACATTCCATATTATTTATTAAATGTTCAAATCTATTGATGTTTCGTTGAGCCCTGAGAGGTTCATATTTGAAGGATATCCCGGAATTGTATTGGTTCCTAAGGTACATGCGACATTCTACAGCTTTATGACCAAATTTTCCACATGAACAATCATGGCCATGAAAAATATGTTGGTACCTGGATGGAAATCCTCGTCGAGGAATCATCTTCCAAGGACGTTCTTGCGAATATTTTCCAATGAAGTCTACATGCATGGCAGATCCCATAGGTTCATTTTATTTTGTTGTATAGGGCCCTGCTTCTTCTTCTTTGTAACCGAGGCCAGTTCAGTCATTGTAAGATCGTTTATGTTGATGATTTATTCCAATTCCCTTGAGCTGTTGGCATAGTTTTGGACAGTTTTTCCCTTCTTCACTTCCTTATGTAGTGAGACTACTTCGGCTTCTAATGCTTCCCTTTCTTGGTTGCTTTCTTCCAACTTATTTTGAAGTGACTCTTCAATACATTTGTGTTCTTCAACTATAATTTTGAGACCTTGAAATTTTTCTTCAATAGTATTGGAACAGATCTTCTTAGCCTTGAGCTCTTTTATAATCTTGATTGCCTCCTTAGAAAATTATTCTATGGTCAACCCTTCTTCTTCGTTGTTTGATACCTATTGTTTATTGTTCTTGTCCATAAACAATACTCTCTAATTGGCTTCTTCTTGCTGTCACTGTCTTCATTGGATGATGAGCTATCTTCTTTAGAGAGAAATTTCCTTTTGGATCCTTTCATTTTTCCTTTCTTGCTAAATTTATTAAAGCCTTTCTTTCCTTTTGAGTTTCCTTCACTTCTTTTCTGACGTTTTTCTATGAAATGCCCAACCTCACCACAGCCAAAACATATCAATGGAAGTTTACCTTTGAATTTTCCCTTACCAATTTTTAGTTTTCTCGTAAAGTAAGCATATTCTTCATCTGAAAAACCTTCTTCATAATCTTCCTTTTCTTCACACTTGTAGGTGTAGGTATGTTCCTTTGAAGGTTGTTTCTCCTTATTAGTTTTATTAGATGCAGCGAATGCGGTTTCTAGATGCGAAGTACCCTCTTATTCATGAAGTCTCATTTCATATGCTATGAGAACTCCATGCAATTCCTCTTTGCTGAGTTTTTCTAGATTTTCACTATATTCTGAGACCAATACCTTTGGGTTGAATCTCCCTAATAACATTCTAAGAATTTTTTGTATAATAGTCTTCTTGTCAATAGGCTCTCCCAATCATTCAAGTGTGTTGGTTATTTCATCAACGTATTGGAAATATACAACAATGTTGCCATCTTCTTTCATTCTGAGTTTGTTGGAACAGGGTCTCCTACAAGCTGCGAAACTGGTCCATTTTGAATATTTTTTATTAGATTTAGTCTAGCGGAGGGGTTTTGGTGTGGGTCAAAGCCCCGAAAGCATTGTAAAGGGTAAAAGGGTAAACCAGGGGTCCAAAAACCATGGTTTGCAGACCATAGGAATGTCTAGGCTAGATTATTATAAATAGAGGGAAATTTTGTATTGTAAAGGATAAGAATGATAAACTATTGATGCAAATTTTGGTTTAAGATATCTATTTGGGTTTTGGGGAAAGGACTCCTGCTAGATGTGTGCACACAGATCCAAGTCCAGCTATGTGTAGACCTTGATGCTATGTGCACAGGTTGGGAAGGGAATTATAAGGAAGGATTGATGAATGAATGAATAAGAAATATTGATAGAGAAATAAATATGTGAGTATTCTTGTGCGAATTGTTGGTAATTGCTGTACTATGTATTTTCTGTATTTAAGCTGCAAAGATCTGTGTAAGTGTGTTTTCGATATCAGGATTGGTTCTATTCTATTCTGTTCTATTTATGTAATGCTGGGTTACTATCATAAAGGCATATAATTATAGATCTAGTGCACATGGATGTGAACCGAGACCTAAGTGACCCTACACAGAATGAGGTAATCTGGGAATTACAGGGTCTAACACAGCCCTTCTTGCCTTACCTATCCTTTCTCAAGGTGCGCAAACCTATTTCCAACACCCACCCATACTACTTCGGGTGAGACTTTGACCTGCGAAAGGGGGTCACTGCCGAAAGGCCCGGTAGTATAGGGGTTTGTTGGAAAACCTTGAGCTTCGAACCTGGGTCAGGACCCCTCGAGCCAAAAAATGGTTCCATTGCCGGGACCCGTAGCATTTTGAGGAAGTGATCAGGTACTGACAAGCAAATACTGAAGGTATAACACGGAGGTGAATGAGTGCTACTTTGGAAGGAAGTGCAACACAGAGTGGTAAGTACCATCGAGCCGATCAGGAAAAGGATCACTCTGTCGGTAGCCCACTAAGAAGAGAAACAATGCAAGGTCCGCCAGTTACCCCCATGTCAGACTCACGGGAGAGAAATCCCTTGACCAAAACCTCGCTAGAAGGAGACATGGGAGTACACTTGAAATTACCTACCTTTAAAGGAGCGGCTAATGAGGACATGGATCTTTTTTGGTTTGTGGCCGACTCGGTATGGACTGCATAGGGGGTGGTGAGCGATACTGGGAAGAGAGCACATTTGTCCCTAGCCTTCGAAGACCGAGCACTAGATTGGTATATGTGGTACATATCTCAAACGGGAGTGCATCTCTTAAAAATATTAAGGACACCCTAAAACAACAGTTCCAGAAGCCAAAATCATACTCTCAGTTGGTAGCAGAAGTAAAATATTTCAAGAAAGGTACGTCGGAGTCGGTATGGGAGGTCGATCAGTGATTAAAAAAAGCAATCAAGGAAGGAGGGTTCAGTACAATGATAGACAACACACAGAATGGTTCATCACTATGTTGCTACCTCACCTACGTATACCAATGGGCCAATAGACCTTTGAATCGCAGGAAAATGCCTTGGAAACTGCCATGAAACTCGAAGCTGCACCCAAGGACGACATGCTGGGGGGAGTACCGCAAATTCAGGAATAGCTTGTGGATATGCATATGGAAATTCATAACCTACAAAAAGAGAGAGAAAAGTATGGGCACGCTGATCTATGGTGCCTATGATGTTGGGTGTCTGGCCATACAAAGGACCAGTGTTCTATATTGATGGATTACATACAGGTAGGCAAACCTAGTCCACTTTTCCTCGACTCCAGTGGATCTGCACTATGGTGCAATGATTGTCGGGTAGCGGGAATATATGATATAACCCAGTTCCCTCGACTAAGTATGGGTGAACTAAAGAAACAGTGGTGCAGGTTCTACCAGTTGGTAGGGCACAATGAGCAGAACTGTCACACGTATGACTTGATTTTGGATCGAGGGAACCTCTATAGGGTACAATAAGACCCTGCATCACCAAGATCCCCCGTGAACTATGGTGGCTCCTTAAGGGGCAGGGGAGGTCGGGGAGGAAGTGTAGGATAGGGGCGGGGGTAGCTGATCTGCTATAACTACGGGGAGGTAGGAAACTTCGCAAGGGACTGCCCAAATCCCACCAGACAATCCTGCAAATATTGTCTGCAGATGGACCATGAGATTGAAGACTGCCCAATCCTGACAGCCAGAATGCAAGAAAAACAACCCACTCCTATGCAGAACATGTAAAGGGTTAAAACTGAGCTAAGGAATGAAGATCCGAGTGGAAAAGTCATGATACGTAGCGAGATGGTCACCCAGGGAGCAGAGGAGGGGATTTCCTCTCAACAAAAAGTGGGTTGAAAAGAACAAGAACCAATGGAATCCCTTGCGCAATTGACGATGCACCTCAAGAAAGAGGAAGGGGTTGAGCCCTTTCTAAAGGCATGTCTGAAATTACTATGCAACCTATCGGCTGTAGAAAATTCTCAAGAATTATCGCATAGCTGCGCAGCCTGACCCAACATAGTTCCTGAGAATAGGGATGTACACAAGCTATACATCTATAAGAAACACACTGGAAGAGAAATGCGGTTGACTGCGTAGATTGGTGACTACGAGATGGATCAAGTTATTCTCGATCTAGGGTCGGATGCGAACATATTACCGAAGAAAACGTGGAAATGAATGGGGGAACCTAAGTTGGAATGGTCCACCATCCAGCTGCGCATGGAAAATCAACAGAAAATCATCCCACTGGGATGGTTGCTAAAATTCATGGTAGATATCGCAGGAGTAAAATTCCTAGCTGACCTTGAAGTCATAGAAATCGTGGAAGATACAGATTCGTACCCTGCACTCCTCGAACTAGATTGGGCTATAGACATAGGGGGCGTCATTAATCTCAAAAAGTGCAACATGGTGTTTGAGAATGATGGTATACGCCTAATAGTACTGGTAGATTTGGCAGAGGGTGCACGGTATACAGAGCCAGCCTACAAGAAGGAGGAGCTAGATCACATTTACAGATTGTCGACACAGAATGAATATAGGGTTAACCCCACAACAAATGGAATATTATGTGGGGGGAGAGACAGTGAATGCTTGTCTGACACTGATGAGGAACTGGAGATTTGGAAAAACCAGTTACACAAGGTTTCAGTGCTGCGTTGCCCTCAGATCGCAAGGACCCTCTACTGCATTTCCTCGGAGGTAAGATATCTACCCCAGTTTGATGAGGCTGATAATGTCCAGGAATTCCTAAGGACACTGGAAGCTAGGGTGACAAGAGAATGATGACTCTAGGCCCTTAATCTGGCTATGCGTGGCACACGTGCGCGTTGGTGGGATACCCACAAGAAAGCATTCTCAGACTGGGAAACATGTCGAGATAGGATGATTCTGTGGTTCTCCCCTCCATCTGACATACGCACCAAGATGTTCCTCGGACCTAGGGATCCCCGCTCACATCTGCGTGCCTAGATGGCCAAATGGTCCGACCAAACTACAGAAGAATGGGTCCATCTATTTGTTCATGCCCTGGGCCCTATCTCGGCCACATGGTACTTAGATGTGGAGTTACACCAACGCACCCACCACTGGGAAGTGTTAAAAGAGGACTTTGTAGGAACGTTTGGATTGATTGGGGGGACAAAGATGCTCGACGAGGCTCTGTAGGAAATTGATGCATTTGTATTTAAGAACTCTCACCGCCACGCCGTACCAGCGGTCCTGACATGGGAAGTGCAGATGCAAGACATAGCCAACTGCTGGAGCTTGGAAATTGACGAAGAAGACAATAACCCTCGAAACATTTCTGTTCCATAATCTGAGAGGGAATGCACTATTATTGGGCCATCGCTGTAGAATATCGATGTAACACAGCCTCTAAAACTACATGATGTTAATATTGGGATGGAAGAACACCCTAAGCTAGCTAAAATTGGGGATTATTGGGACGAAGGAACTGTAGGAAAAATTGCAGAATTACTCATGGAGTATCAGGACTTATTTCTGACAAAGTTTTTTGAGCTCAAGGGAATCACCGGGGACCTCGGCATTATGCACATCACTTTAAAACCTAAGGCGTGCCCTATCAAGCAGCGGCCTTACTGACTAAATCCTAAATATAAGCAAAAAGTCAAAGAAGAGCTGGACAAAATTCTTGCCGCAGGTATCATTGAACTAGTTGAACAGTCGGATTGGGTAAGTCCAATGGTCATCCAGGAAAAGAAGACCAAGGGGGGAATACACATCTGCGTAGATCTACGTAAGTTGAATGATGCCTGTGTCCATGACCCTTTCCCTACACCCTTCTTCGATGAAATCCTTGATAGCGTGGGCAGGCAGGAGGCTTATTCCTTCACCAATGGGTTCTCAAGGTACCACCAGATCCGAATTACACCTGAAGATCATAGTAAGACTACCTTCATGACTGAATGGGGGTACTTTCAGTGTACGGTCATGCCTTTTGGCCTCAATAATGCACCTGTTATTTTTTCAAGGGTCGTATTCGTTGTATTCAAGGAGTTTATTCATAATTTCCTAGAGGTTTATTTTGATGACTGGATGGTTTTCGGCCTGGTAAAGCAGCATGTCTCTAACCTATGACTAATGTTGGATGCATGCCAGAAGCACCAGATTTCCTTGAATATTAAGAAGTGAAACTTCTGTGTACCGTTTGGGATCTTTTCTCAGGCACATAGTTTGTCGACAAGGGTTGATGGTTGATCCTGTGAAGGTAGCTGTAATTATAAACCTTGCGGTCCCAACCACGGAAAAATAGTTGCGTTCTATTCTTGGACACATGGGCTATTACAGGAAATTCATTCAAGGGTACACCCTATTCATGACACCCATGGAAAAGCTACTTAAAAAATATGTTTCTTTTTTTTTGAATGATGAATGTCATAAGAGCTTTGAACTACTCAAAGAAAAGATGATTTCTGCCCCCGTACTCATATTTCCTGATTGGTCGAAGGAATTTCATGTACATGTGGATGCATCAAGCATCGCTTTGGGAATTGTCCTCACATAGCCTATAGAAGGAGATATTTATCACCCGGTTGCCTTTGTGAGTCAGAAAATCTTAGGCGCAGAATGGAACTACTCTACCACCGAGCGTGAAGGATTGGCTATGGTCTACACGTTACAGAAATATCATCACTATCTACTGGGTGGCCACTTTAAAATGTTCATTGATCATTCAGCTTTGAAATACCTGGTCAACAAGCTTGTGTTGGGGGGGGGGATATTTTCCGATGGCTGTTGCTATTACAGGAATACGATTTTGAGATCATATTCAAGCCTAACAGGTTGAATGCAGGCCCGGATCATCTGTCTCGCATTGAATCAGGGGAAGAACCTACTAACTTGGAAGAGGGTTTACCAAATGCACAGTTGTTCACCATTAAGGTGGTTGATGAACACTTCGCTGATATCATTGAGTTCGTCACTATAGGCATGGCCCCTATAGAATATTCGATACAGAAAAATAAGGAGTTGCTTACTTGGGCAGAGGAATTTACTATCATCATTGATCAGTTATACAAACTAGGCATAGATGAAATACTACACAGATATTTCTTGGAACATGAACGGCCTGTCGTATTAGCAGAAGCTGCTCTTGTAATCCTCCTTTTTTATAAATCAATAGAACTGTATCTGTTTTGTCCATTCTATGTGTTGATATTGTCATTATTATTTAATCACTTATATAGCATGTGATGAATGGCTTAGATGTGCATATTTTAAGTGTTTATTATATATTGGCTTAATTGATAGGAAATATATGTTATGGTAGAGATTAAATGGGTGCTTTAATTGATTGCAGGGCCAAGATTTGGAGCTGGTGAAGGAGAACTCCTGCTTCGCTGCCTAGTGCTCTCCATG
>CM076574.1:325318150-325536632 GCA_034641835.2 Pinus albicaulis
ATACTATTCCCTTAAGTGGTTTAAATATAGGTGTAGGGTCTATGCCGTTGCTAAACTATGCAAGTAGTAGCATGTCTCCGGGAAAATCTATTGCATCCATATGGACTAACCCACCCCAACCTCCATCTGGAATGGGAGGGCACTTTTATACTGGGGGAAACCAACCGTTTTCCCCGCCATACAACATGCCCTATGGACAACAACCATATGTCCCTACCCCTCCACCTATAGGAAATTTTTATCAAAGTCCTACTTATCCTCCTGGTAACACATTGATGGGCGGACCCTATTGTCTAAATAGTCAGCCCATACTTCCTTGGTTAGATTCGGGGGAAAATCCACAATTGCCATTTTTGGCAGCTCTGGACATCCCCGACATCCATAAATTGACTAATGACCCCATAAATCACAACCCGCTCTGGCCTCCAGTACCGCACAAGATTCCTTCTGACATCCCAAAGTTCGATGGGAAACAAGGGGACGACCCAGCCGCACACATCACTACCTTTCATCTATGGTCTATATCTAATTCCACGGTGGATGATAGTGTCCGGCTTCGACTGTTTCCCTGCACCCTTACAGACAATGCCGCCAAGTGTTATATTGAATTGCCACGCGCCGCCATAAACACTTTTGGCGCTTTAGCAACGGAGTTTCTAAAGAACTTGCAATTACCAATCAGATTTGAAACCGGAATGGAACTGTTAACCTTGTTGTGCCAAGACACCGCCACCCACATCTCCGATCACATCCATGAATGGAGACGTAGGAGGAGGCTAGTCAAAGTGCCAATCCCGGATCATCTCTTAGCTAATTGGTTTTGTAAGTCTCTCTTACCCCACATCTCTAAAGACATTGGCCTTTCCGGTGCGGTGACAGAAGATCAATGCATTCGTCGTGCCCAACATTTTGATTTAATCTATTCACAATCTAGCACGCTATATGATTTGCTCCCCAATGCCCCTGGTAACCCAAATCCTCCAGCTACTTAGAAAACTGGAGCTCATGCCGACGGTCTCGCTGGCACAATCTTTGGTGTAGCCACAAAACAGTCTCGGGGGAAAACCTCCCAGCTGTCCTCGGCTGCCATCGCCCCTCACCAAACAACTACTCTTCCTACCACTGAGGTAAATTCTGTGCAAAATTCACAAAAACCTAGTGGGAAAAATAAGAAGAACAAGAAAAAGACATCTTCTTCGGAAGAGCAGTCGGACAATCAAAATAACCCTAATCAGAAAAACGCTACCAAAAATGACAAAGGGAAGGATAAACCCATGAAATTTCCTTGCAAGATCTGTGCGGAGGACCACTTGACATACAAATGTCCTTGGCTGCAGGAATGCATCGATTTTATCGGAAACAAGGATTCTGGGGGAACACCTGCCGTTCTTCATAATCCTTTCCCTAATAAACAGTAGCAACATCAACACATGGTTGACAACCCGCCACAACCCCAGCAATGGGGCAATGGTGGTTCACATCCTTCCGGTGAAGGACCATCCGCCATTTATGGCATTGAGAGTGTTGAACTTCAAACACGAGCCAAGCTTTATGGAAATCCTACCATAGATGCTCAAGAACTTGGTACTAGTTCAAATCCACCGCCGCCCAATGATTTGCATATTGAACGGCCTACTGCTAACCCCGTGATTTGTCCCCCCAAAGGGACACTTCGACGCACGATTCATAACACCTCTGCACGTGCAGCCCAAAACTACAACATTGTAGAAGATTTGGTGCAAGCACCGTCAACTATGTCTTCTCTCGAAGTATTGCAAACTTGTACAGCACAAAGGAAAGCCTTGCTTTTGGCCATTGGTGGAATAGACCCCTAGGATTCCATGCTAGCTATCTTTGATATGGAAAAATCTAAACCTCGCCTCTCACACCAACTCGCATTCCAGGTGCAGGTTGCGTCGAAAGGGAGATCAATCCATCACACTGTCATAGACGAAGGTGCTTCGACCTGCGTTATGTCACAAGCTTGCTGGCTCAATTTAGGTTCTCTTACCTTAACACCGCCGTCGAATTCCCTCAAAGCTTTCGATGGCCACACGTTCCTCCCAAAAGGATACCTTGCTAGCTTTCCCATCATTATGAGTGGGAAAACAGTAACCGTGGACGTTGAAGTTGTAGAGCGCCATCTCGACTATAATCTATTGCTTGGTTGCAGTTGGTCTTATGCCATGACTGCCATTGTTTCTTCGGTCTTCTGACTCATCCTATTTCCATTGGATGGGAAAATAGTCACATTGGATCAGTTATCCTTCTGCACCCCTGATTATACTACGTTACCAAGTAGCACTGTACCCCTAATAGGAGGCTTTCCTGACTCTTACGTCAGTATAGGTAACGGTCTTCTGAAGACATCTTCCCTACTGGGTTGTTTTCTCTCCCGCCGCCATAGATACCAAACACGGTTGCAATGATATCCACCACTTTGGATGGCTCTATCAACCCATGGATCATCTCGGCACCTTCAGACATTGCTTCCTACGGAGATTAGATGCCGCTCTCACCAGCCGAGTTGGCCTACCAAGCCATCCAAATCACATCTGAACCCTCCACTGCTATGGTTTCGACCAAAGGTACAAACCTCCCACCCATCACAGTTCTCTCTAAGGATATCTTCAATGAAGTCTTGCCTACAGATGAAGCTATTCGAGAGATCATGTATCTAGAAGAATGACCTTGGGGAGAGTTTCACCATCGCGCTTTGATGATTGACTCGGACGTGATAAAAACTGAAATCCCATCCTTTGACCCACCTGAGATGGTTCCCTCTGCTTACACAATTGTTCAAACTATCGATTCAGAAGGGAACATGGGTAATATTTCTAAGATAATGCTCATTTATATCTCGGTCAAAACAAGTATCGTGGAAAATATTTAGATTGGAGCCGATTGCAATCCTGAGGAAATTGCATGCTTCACATCTCTTTTCAAGGAATTCCGCGATGTGTTTTCTTGGTCTTACGGCGAAATGCCCGGCATAGATCCATCTATAGTCGAGCATGAAATCAAGATTTATGGCAATGCTAAACCAATTCGGCAGCGACTCAGACCTGTCCACCCGTGCAAAGAAGCTGCCATCAAAATTGAGGTAGAAACACTTTTAAACGATGGTTTCATCTATCCCGTTCCTTTGACAGAATGGATTTCTAATCCGGTTCCCGTCGATAAAAAACAAGGCACCATTTGAGTTTGTGTTGACTATCGCGATCTGAACGCCGCTTGTCCCAAAGACAATTATCCTACACTGTTCATAGATCAGATTCTCGACGACTATGCCAGATGTGAATATTTTTCCTTCATGGATGGATTCTTGGGCTATAACCAGATTACAATTAAAAAAGACGACCATCATAAAACTGCCTTCATCTGTCCTTGGGGCACATTTGTGTATCGTAAACTCCCATTCAGTCTGAAGAATGCTAGAGCAAATTTTCAGTGGGCTATGGACTACGCTTTTCATGACATTCGACATATTATACAGGCTTACTTGGATGACCTTCTGACCCATTCCAAGAAACGACTTGATCACCTCGCTCATCTGAAAGAAATTTTTGCTAGGTGTAGATTCTACAATATACGTTTGAATCCTCATAAGTGCGTATTTATGGTCGAGTCCGAACGTCTATTAGGTTTCATTGTCTCCAAGCACGGGATTAGGGTTGATCCCGATAAGGTTAAGGCAATTGTTGAATTGCCAGCACCACAATCCATCCTTCAACTCCAATGTTTGCTAGGGAAGGCAAACTTTTTGCGTCGATTCATTGTTAACTATGTCGAGATGACGAAAGGATTTATGTGATTATTGAAGAAAGGAACACTATACTTGTGGGATGACCAAGCTCAACGGTCATTTGATGCTTTAAAACATGCACTTGTTTTAGCCCCACTCCTTAGTGCCCCCGACTACTCACGCGACTTTCTCCTCTACCTGGCAGCCTCACCATCCTCACTTGGAATGGTTCTGGTTCAAGTTCACAATGGCGACAGTGAACATGTGATATACTACTTGTCAAAAGGTCTAATTGGACCCGAACTACATTATTCACATGTGGAGAAACTCTCTCTGGTGGTAGTTTTTGCCGTCACCCGACTCCGACACTATATATTGCTGCGACAGACTACTGTTATTGCTTTGGAGAACCCCATGCAACACATCCTGTCTCGAAAAATTATTGGAGGAAAATATTCCAAATGGATCATAATCCTCCAACAATTTGATTTGGTCTTCAAAGCTTCCAAAGCAAAGAAATCTCTCGTCTTCGTCAAATTACTATCAGACCTTCCCAGAATCGACCCAAGAGAAGTAGCTCATGATCCATTTCCTGATGAATTTGTATACTTAGTCGATTCTTCAGACCCATGGTATGGAGACATTTTGGTCTACCTACAAACCCAACGCTTCCACCCATCTCTCACGTCCGACGACCATCGTCGTATTTTCCACTAGGCAAAGCACTCCCTCATGCTAAATGATACATTATATCGCCGTGGTATCGATACTATTCTCCGGCGTTGTCTCACTTTCAATGAATTGGATCGCGTTTTGAATGACTGCCACACAGGGGCGTGCGGTGGTCATATTTTGGGCATAGCTACTACCCAAAAAATCCTGCTTGCAGGTTATTATTGGCCCACTTTGTTTAAAGACTGTATTTCAGCAGTCCAAAAGTGCCACCCATGTCAAATTTTCACGAATAAAATGCGTGCTCATCCTACCCCCCTTCATCCGGTTATCTCCATTGGTCCTTTCGCTAAATGGGGAATTGACTTCGTCACCTACAATCCCATTTCGGAAAATGGACACAACTACATCATGGTTGCGGTCGACTATTTTACGAAATGAGCAGAAGCCATTCCCACTTTTAAGGCTGATGGCGAAACCGCCGCTCTCTTCGTGTTCAATCAAATAATCTGTCAGTTCGGCGTACCCCTATCTATTGTCACAGATCATGGATCCCACTTTCAGAATCATATGATGACCAAATTAACTTCCATGCTGGGTTTTCGTCAAGATCAATCTTCGTCTTATTATCCTCAAGCTAATGGTCAATTCAAAGCCGTAAATGGCGTCCTCAAAACCATGATTCATCGATTGGTTGGAAACCATAAAACCACATGGCATCGGAAGTTGTATTCCGCGTTATGGGCAAACCGAATGTAAGTCAAATTTGCCACAGGCTTCATGCCATTTCAACTTGCGTTCGGCCTGGAGGCAGTACTTCTAATCGAGTGTGAAATTCCATCACTCAAACTCGCTGTTGAACTCCTACCTGGCACCACCGCCATAGAAGAGCGCTTTCTCTCACTTGATCATTTGGACGAAACTTGTTGAGATACTACACTAGCACTCGAAGCTCACCAGCGCCGAGTCAAAGCTCAATACGACAAATCTGTCAAGCCTCGTTCTTTCCAAGAGGGCGATCTTGTTCTACTCTATGATAAAAAGCATGACCTCTTGGGGGCAGGAACACTCCAACCATTATTGCTTGGTCCTTACATTGTTACTAAAGTCCTCTCAAAAGGGGCTTACGAACTTCAGGACTGTACTGGAATTCCACTCGCGGAGCCCCACAACGGGCTCTATTTAAAGAAGTATTTTGCCTAGTTTCGCACTAGGCATATGCTTTGTAATTTTATGTATATATTTTTTGCCTATTGTTTTGATGTTTTTGGATATTTTTTTGGTTTTCGAGGTGTTTTTTCTCATGAATAATCTTTTTTTTTCACAAAGATGCCGTCACCCTCCTTATCATATGTTGGATATGCGGACGGTGCTAGTTGTCACACTAGATGCATTGCTTCAGCTGCTTGGGTTCTCTACACTCCTGAGTCGGACCTTCTTGGTTCCGGGGGAATCTTCCTGGGTAGCGCCACCAATAATGTTGCCGAGTACATGTCAGTGATCCAACTCCTCATGGAAGCGACATCTCATGACATCTCCAATTTAGTGGTCAGGTTAGACTCCCAACTCGTCATTATGCAGTTAAACAATCATTACCGAGCCTGTCATCCAGTCTTGTTACGTTATTTTTTAAGGGTGCGACTTTTAGAACGTCAATTTCAAACAATTTCATTTGAGCACGTTCTTAGAGAATTTAATGCATTAGCTGATTCTTTGGCAAACTATGTGTTATATCGGAATTTGTTACATCTATTATAAAATATTTATACATGATTATATTTTCATCCCATTGAAAAATACATAAAAAATTAAAAAACAAAAAATCACCAAAAAATATGTATATATATATATATATATGTCGTGTCCAGTACAATAGTCACATCAAAAAATCTTCCAAAACTTGGGTGTTTTACAAAACTTTGGCTACACTAAGCCACACTCTGACACTAATACATCCGCTTCGCCAACTAGGCCTGATGATCATGGTAGCATATAACTTCTCTAGCTATCCTCCTCAGAGGCACCAGGTATCTCTCCGGCACACCTACGGTATGCCGCTGCAAACGAACTAGAACCTTCCGCATAGGAAGGGGTGGTATGCCCATACTCAAACCCTCCAGGTTTCTGGAGAGTTCATTTAAAACCTAGGCATCATCATCCTCGGCGGCTTCCGCATCCTCTGCTGGTGCGCCAGCCCCGGGTAGCTGCAGTCCTCGCCGTGCATAGCGAGGGACCCCAACTGGCCGGACAGGTGCCACATCTGTGTCAAGCAAACAAACGCTTCATGTCAAAACATAATTTTCACCCTATTTCAACAAAAAAATTGCATAAACATTCAAAAGACAAAAAATAAAGTACTTCTTTGAAGTACACTGATCGTTTCCTTCTTACCATCGAGCCCCCACTGGGTGCTAGGGGGAAAATCTAACTCCGGATCGCCTGTGAAGTTCATCCCTGCATAGGGATAATCCTCAATCATAATAATCTGTGAGTTTAGCCAATCAAAAAATCCATCATCAAAACAGTGGTGGATGGGATCCTCTCCAGTCCGCGGAAGCAAAGCCCTTGCCGAACTATAAACAAAGTGGGCTTAATGGCGTTGTAACGATCCTGGGCCTCATCAATGGTACCCGCTCTAGTAAGAAAGAGACAATCAGTGTACCGTACCCAAACTCTCTCTGGGTGCGGGTCTTACATGCGGTAAGCTCTGCTTGGACTCGACGGACAACTCCGTCACACCAGTTAAAAACCTGAGGCTGCATACAATCCAAGGCTAGGAGAATCTAGGCCTTGGTGGCCACATGATGAATCTTGGCACCTGCCAAGCGAACAATCATCCATAATATAGACCGCAGTGGTCTCAAATTCACCCGTACAATCGGTACCTGGTTGCTCACAGCCTGAGTGTCAGGTATGCAATGCTCAAGAATCAGATCAACAGTGGAACGTGGGTCAGCTCTGGACCTCATCAAGTTGGGCCTTTGTCCATGACATGATAGGCCGGTCAAAAATTACACATCATCCTTCTTGATTGAGAGCTCATTTCCCCCAATCCGAAAGACATGGTGCCACTCGTCCCATTGCCGGATTAGCTACCTCAGGAGGTCCTCTTGACCCCTCATCAGTTCTAAGCGGGCATATTTTAGCAATCCGCATTTGCGGAGAGCCATCAAGCTTGCAGCATCTGTCATCATCTCTCGTTCTTCCCGTTCATGTTCTCTTTCTCGCCAGATACTCATGATTAACAGCTGAATACCTACAAAAGTGACATTTTCAATTGATTAAAAATTGACTGGACCACTTCAAAACAATGGGAAATGAGTTGCTAAAAAACACGGTGTGCCTAACGCTAGCCTTAGTGTAAAATGGAGTGCTAATGTGGCATCCCTTTATGGGATATGTGTTTAACACGTCTCTAACACTACTAGCCCGTGTTAGTCGCAAACATTTTTTAGGGCCTAAAAAATTTTCTATTTTGAACCAGCAAAACTTAACAAAAAGACAATTAAATGATAGCAGGAGGTTCTAGGTCTTACCTGGATCTCACGAGAAGGAAAACCATTGCCCAGATTGACCGCAATCATCAGCTGAAGATTTCACCCCTGTTCACCCCAGAGCTCCTTCACAACACTCAAAACAGTGAAAATGAAGGTCTTCCGACCTTCTTATAGCCAATTCTAGGGCATGAATTTCTTAAGCTAGTTGGAAAAAGTCATGAATTCTTGCTGCACATGTGTCACAACTATTGAGATTTGTTACTGATGTTAAAATGAGTGATCAAGATTCATATGCAGACATACTCATGTTTACACGAGAATTTTTTTTACGGTATTTTTCTTGCTAGTTAATCCGAAAAACCTCGAGTTCCCTTCTTTGGACTCGTTAAACTTATACGAAGTTGATATCGAGCATACTTTTTATGGTATTTTTCTTGCTTGTTAATCTAAAAAACCTAGAGTCCTCTTCTTCAGACTCGTTAAAACTGATATGAAGAAGCACTGATCTTTCTTTTTAGGGACCTTTTTCTCACTCATAAAACTGAAAAAACCTCTAGTTGACTTTTCCGGGCTCGCTAAACTACCGCGACAGAGAGTAAGGAGCCATTCTTTTCCTCTTTTTTCAAAGCTATTTAAACTGAAAAAGTAACCGAGTATTCTCCGCGTGACTCGTTAAAATTTCACGGAGGGCACCGAGTTTTTCTTTGTTGGACTCGTTAAAATTTCACAAGGAATACTAAGTTTACTCCGTCTCCTCGTACTCATAACAAAATGAGGTAGACATCCATCGAACATAGATTTCTCACTTTTCTGGCTTTGATGGACTAACTCATAGAAAATGAACTGTTTCGGGCTTACTATTCTCCCTTTGAGGTGCCTGGTTATCAAGACATGACAAAGGTACCCCAATGGAGTTGTCTTTTATGATATTTTTCAGACTCTCTAAACATGAAAAATTCACCGAGTTTACTCGTCTGGACTCATTAAACCTAATCAGATGGGGCACAAATTTATCTTTTATGATATTTTTCAGACTATCTAAACATGAAGAATTCACTGAGTTTACTCGTCTGGACTCGTTAAACTTAATCAGATGGGGCACAAATTTATCTTTTATGATATTTTTCAGACTATCTAAACATGAAGAATTCACTGAGTTTACTCGTCTGGACTCGTTAAACTTAATCAAACGGGGAAAAATTTGGACAAAATGGATACTACCTCTGTTACATTTCAGAAAGGTTGAGTTGGCAGCAAAAATCTTGAACATGGCACTTCCCAGAAAACTCTTTTGCAGTTAGCCAAACCCTACCATATATGAGTATTAGCCTTCATCTCCCAGTGTACCTACACCGATAAAATCATAACACACTCTTTGGTGTTCATTAAGTCTTAGCTGCCTAGTACCCTGTTACAATGCCTTCTATAGTTCAAGCATATCTCACTATCTACTGCTCCTCTTATCAACCAAACCGCTCATTATGCTAGAAATTATTTGTCGTCCGACGTCCCCATTTACTCTTCATTATCTCAATCATAAAAAAAATCAGTTGGTTTTCGTTTCGTTTTGACTGATGTAGGACACCTCAGTGCCTACCTTTCAACAGATATCTTCCTATCGACTTCAACATCTTATCTAGGAAATTGATCCAGAAACCCATCAGTACTCGGATACTTGCAGACATAAGTGGCAGGTAGTCTTGTGTTTGATCAGGAGTCTTCATCATTGGCTCCTGGTCGAACGATTCTACGAGTGTTTGACTTCAACTCATTTTATTCACACTCGCTAGATTATACTGTGCATCTTAGGGACCATCATCATTATCGGTGGCCACCTTCGCATCTGTTAACAGTTTTCATTATCGACTGGTAATCAGACGATTTCTCACATGTTCGACGACAACTCCTTCATTCACATGTTGAGAAATATGCAGTTTAAGTGAATCAGCGGTCAAGACCTTGGGGCAAAGGTTACATCATTAAAGTTGTGTTTCCTTCCCCAAGTTGCGATATTGTTTATGGAGACAGCTTCTTCAGCCTGATCTTGTCATGACAGACACTTCCACATTGTGCTTATCGGTGGACAGATTCTTCATATCTCTATTCTAGAGAAATCATGTTGTTTAAGCTACTGAGCATGGGAAATTCCCGACTCTAGGAAAATACTATATTTTCTGACGTATGTTGTTGTTTCAGGTTTTCCTCAGTCTTTCAATCTCTCTATCTCTACACAAATTGTAAAGTATTTCGGCCATCATCTTCGTCTCTGACCTCACACTTTAGGGGGCATCTGTTACAGGTCAAAATACCTCCTCATCAGCTCAGAGGAGAAGATAAATATGGAAGGAATACAAAGACCTAAACTAAACCTATTTCTGCCAAGGTAACGCCTCACTATAACAACACAAGAGCGTTATAATGCAGCTGATCAGTGAATGGGCCATGTTAGTGCCTAGGGAAACACTCTTTTTACACTAGAGGGCAGTGTTACCCATGTTTTAGTTTTGAAATGGGAAAAACCCGCGGAGAATGATTTGAATCTCCAACTTTTTCTCACAAGAGAGTCAGTACAAAAAGGAAACTGCAAAGCACCAACTCTTATTGGGCCTTGCCATAAACAACTGAACTCTGAAAGAAGGAAAAAGCATGGAGGTTGAGGAAACATCTTGGTTTTTTCTATTCAGAACTGGTGGAAAGAGAAGGGCAATGATTGCTCTCTCCATCTCCTATAAAATGGAGTTGAAGGCTCTTGGTTCAAGGTCGAAGGATTGTCAAAGTTTTTGCATACTTGTGAAGTAGAGATCATTGTTGTAGTGTGAAGGTCAAAGGTCAAAGAGGTTCATTGAGAACTTGTTGATGAATACATCACCACTTTGAGAGATAGAGAGATTGGAAGGCTGAGGAGGGCTTGGTACAGCCGATGGTTGTAATCCTCCTTTTTTATAAATCAATAGAACTGTATCTGTTTTTTCCATTCTATTCGTTGATATTGTCATTATTATTTAATCACTTATATAGCATGAGATGAATGAATTAGATGTGCATAGTTTAAGTGTTTATTATATATTGGCTTAATTGATAGGAAATATATGTTATGGTAGAGATTACATGGGTGCTTTAATTGATTGTAGGGCCAAGATTTGGAGCTGGTGAAGGAGAACTCCTGCTTCGCTGCCTAGTGCTCTCCATGGGACTCCAAGATCATTAAAGAGGTAATATTCTATCTCGTTCTATCAAGTTTTTTTAAGCTAATATGAACATGTATGTGCCTTCTTTGTGAACTATACAGCTAATCTTACTATCTGCCTTGGGCACTGGAAAGACTTGGAGGGATATTCGATAACCAACAACCCAAGAATTTTACCCTATAGCAGTTACCACAGCTCCAGACGGCCCCACCTCCCTAACACTTGTCAACATTGCACAGCGAGCTGCTACCCAGAGTTAGGAAGTGCTCCCTCTTCTCATCTGTGCCCTTGATACCTTGCATGCACAAATCGAGGCCACACCACTGCAGTGACTCGGGACGAATCACAAGATTGTGTTGGGGGACTATTGGAATAAGATCTCCTACAAGCTGTGAAACTGGTCCATTTTGAATATTTTTGATTAGATTTTCTCTAGTGGAGGGGTTTTGGTGTGGGTCAAAGCCCCGAAAGCATTGTAAGGGGTAAAAGGGTAAACTAGGGGTCCGAAAACCACGGTTTGCGGACCATAGGAATGTCTAGGCTAGATTATTATAAATAGAGGGAAATTTTGTATTGTAAAGGATAGGAATGATAAGCTATTTATGTGAATTGTGGTTTAAGTTATCTGTTTGGGTTTTGGGGAAAGGACTTCTGCTGGCTATGTGCATGGAGATCCAAGTCCAGCTATGTGCGGACCCTGCTACTGTGTGCGTAGGTTGGGAAGGGAATTATAAGGAAGGATTGATGAATGAATATATAAGAAATATTGATAGAGAATTGAATCTATGATTATTCTTGTGCAAATTGTTGGTAATTGTTGTACTGTGTATTTTCTATGTTTAAGTTGTGAAGAACTGTGTAAGTCTGTTTTCGATATCAAGATTGGTTCTGTCTTGTTCTATTTTGTTTATGTAATGTTGGGTTACTATCATAAAGGCATATAATTATAGATCTAGCGCACATGGATGCGAACCGAGACCTAAGTGACCCTACGCAGAACAAGGTAATCTGGGAATTACAGGGTCTAACACAATCCTGCTTTCCTTTCTCAGGGTGCGAAACCTAGTTCCAGCACCCACCCATACTACTTCGGGTGATACTTTGAATTGCGAAAGCGGGTCACTGCCAAAAGGGCCAGTAGTATAGGGGTTTTTTGGCAAACCTTGAGCTCTGAACCTGGGTCAGGACCCCTCGAGCCAACATAGTTGCTCAAACTTTTCTCTATAGATTTGAAGCTTTGCTTCTTTGACATTTGAATCACCTGCATATATATTCTCAAGCTTGTCCCATAGATTTTTGGTGGTTTTACAACCCAACACCTTATGATAAGCAAATTCAATAAGTCCGATGATAATAATACTGTTTGCTTTTGCATAATTTACCAAATTATTCTTACCTTGTTCATCCATGGTTAGTGTAATGCCATTTCGAACAGTGTCTCATACTTCGTAACCTTGCGTCAAGAGACAAACCTCCATTCCTCCTTTCCAGAGTGCATAATTATTTTCATTGAACAGAGGTACACCATTCTTGGTATTAGGTCCCCGTAATTTGTTAGATTTGTAGAAGAAAATATATAAGGGTAACATCAAACTAATATTTAGAGTCCTAGGACCTAGCCTTACTGGACTCAGAGAGGGCTCTCTCTATGTTTTTGTAAAGGATGTAACTTGATAGCTTTAGGGTTTTGATTTTAGGCTAGTTATAAGGATTAGGGTTTGTTTGTTTGTTTGGTTGGTTGGGTCGGTTTTCAAGTAGGTTTAATAGAGTGAGACAGTTTTAAGCCATTGGGATATGGAGTCTACAAAGGGCTTGAAAGGTTTAATCAATGGATCAAGGGTGCATCACAGGGAAAGTCTACCAAGGTCAAATGGATCTAAAAAACTTATGTGGAAGAGATGAACATCAAATTAACATAGTAGGTGCAAAGAGAAGTTAAGAATCCTTTGTCAAATACCTTAAAAATAATGGCCTTTATGATTACTAATCATCAATAAATCATCAAAGACAGGGCACAGTAATATCTTCTCTGAGTAAACCCTAGCAAGCAAGTATTAAGACAATGATCCAGTGAATGATAGAAGGAAAGAAACTTGTAAATATTATAGTGATTTCACCTTCAATCTAAGAAAACATTTAAGATAAAAATATAGTAGAGATCAAAGAAGATGGAACTCCTAACTTCATTAATCAAGCTACAAAGACCTCCAAAGCAACCATTTAGGGTAAACAAATGGCATGGTGAATCATAAACCTTTTTAGCTAAACCTAACGAACAATACTTTGAATTAAAGACCTTAAAAACAACGTTTAAGTAATGGTAAAGAGAAAGGATAACCATAAAAATAATTTGAAATTTGCTTCATTGAATCATTCTTAAGATAAAAATCATAAGTGGGTCTAAAGAGCAACTAAGAATTCTCTAAACTGACCTAGCAGAGGAGTGAAGAACAAACAGAGCTAAGGTGCCTCTAAACAACATTTCTTAGCCTAAAATTTTTCTCCTACTACAATAGAAATATGTAACAACATGATAATATGATAAAAAAAAAACTAAATAAGGAACACATCACCATTAACTATTCTCATGAATTCTGCAAGTAAGCCTTCTCCATTATCAAGCAAGCCAAGCCATTCACAAAATCCAAATCCAAATTCTCTTTAATATCAAAGTCTATGTATATTTCTCAATAAACATCCAGAAAAAATAAAATAAGGCCTCCATGCTCTATTTAACTTGCATTGGAGGTTCAAAAACCTAACTAGGGTTTGAAAATGTCATAAATACCCATAAATACCATTTATGTCCAAGAGACCATGCAAGGCCCAAGCCATAAAATATTTAATGAAATAAATGCAAAAATAACTTCTAACACCTAAATTTGGAGTTATTTGCTAAAAAAAAAATTAAAATATCCTTTTTCCATAAATGAGAGCATTTTTTTGACCTTTTCACACAAGGGCGCAGCGCCTGCACGAGAAAAATGGGTCACTTTACAGTTGAATTTTTATGGCCTTCCCGATATCAGAATGGGCTCTGTGATGGCTCAATGGAAAGCTTGTTGAGCATAATTTCCAAAAATTCCCTTGGTTTTCTGATTGGGAATCATTTACTTGTACACAAATCAAAACTCCCAAGGCTTCTAAGGGTGCAGCGCCAGCCTTGAAAACTAGGCAGAAAGGTGAAATTTTGGGGGTTTTTGACCCTTTTGGGGGACGAAAAATGCTCCAAATGATATGAAATTTGGTGTGAATGATTCCTTTGGCCTGATGAATCCAAAAATGTAAACCAATCCTTCAATGGATGCATGTAGAAAAATCACAGCGCCAAGGGTGTTGTGCCCTTGGCCCTCAAAATTAGTCAAAATCCAAAAATGTCAAAAACTTGCCAACATTTGCAATTATCTTCCTCATGGGGTTTGGGATGCCTGTAGGGAAGAATCAGATAATATTTCAAGTTTTTCTTGGTCTTTGCCTCATTGAGTGCTTGAATTTTGGCAAGGGCTCTTTCGAGCTTGGCCCTTGCAATTTTATTTCTCAAGGCATAGTGTTTGGCCATCTTCTTTTGAAGGCCACAGTCCCTTTGTGTATTTTCTATTTGATCCTCCAAGTGTATGTTGGCCCTTTCTAACCAAGTCTCCCAATCATAATCAATCTCCATGCGAGCAGCTCACTTGGAGTGAGTTTCTCGACCAAGGATACCTCTTACTCTCTCTCCTTGGCCAAGGTCTTCCTCAAGCCAATTGTCTTTGGCCTTATCCTTGACACATGTCCTTCTTCATCTTCAATCTCATCAGGAGTACCCAAGACCTCTTCTACCCTTGGCTTTGCCTTGGAAACCTCTCTCTGGGATCTGATTGCCCTGACCTCATAAATGGCTTTTTGTGCCTCTAGCTTCTTGTTTTCAGTCTCATAATAATGAATGGCATTCCTAGATCTAGATAGATTGGCTTGTAAATCTTTGATTTGGGCCTCTTTACCTTTGAGTAGCATGCTTGAAATCCTTGACTCATTTTCATCATCACTGTCAATATGGATAAGTTGAAATTCTTGCTCATTTTCATGCTGATCTCCCAGTGGCATCTGAGGACAACTCAAAGTTTACCCCTGCAAGATTGACTTGTTTCTCATGTAGGTTAAGAATGAAGAGCCTAGTAAGCTTAGGGTGACTTTGTACCTATTGTACTCTTTCACAAAAATGAAAACACCCCACATTTTGGAAACATGTGACAGTTATATGAGAGGCACTAAGCTCCATCGTGTTTAGTGTTTCAAACCTATTAATCCTCCCACCTCTATGTTGATGCCTTCTTGGCACTTGGCCTTCCCCTTCACTAGCACTAGCACCTTCTCTTAATATTTTACCAATTCTACTTTTGAAACCAAAAACCCAATTTTGCTTATGAAATGGAGGTGGAAAATGGTAATGGAGTGGTGATGAAAGGGGAAATTTTTACAAGTGAGGGATGGGAATGAATGAGTGAAGGGGAAATTGGGCAGAATGAGGGGCTTAAATAACTTGAGTGCAAACCAACTGATATGTCAAAACCTACTGTAAAAACACCTTAGTAATGATGACAATAGAGGATGATGAGGGTATGTAATTGTCAATGTTTTGAATTGTAAGGGATTGACTTTGCTCAGTCTGCACATAGCATGTGTTTTAGGTGTGCAGTGCTAGAGTTCTTCTGTCAAGCCTGTCGAGTCTTCTATTTGAACGCTTAGCACACATCTACAGGTGCATAGCACTATGTAGATTTTCACGAGGAAAATACCCAGGTGCACAGCACATGACTCCAGGCACACAGTGCCTTCCTGAACATGCATCACCGGGTAGACTTGCCTAATTTTGACTAAAAACTTACAGTTTCCTCCTTAACTGCTCTAATGATCTTTGCAAATGCATAATGAGTTATGTGAAGAACAAAATGATCCTTTATATTCCTAGGATTTTAAATTTAATCTTGGTAGACCCACTTTCTAATGTTTTTTGTCCATTTCTTTTTACTGATATCCCTTTGACCATTTTTTGCTTGTAGGTGCCTAAGAAGATGAGCTTGACCTTCTACTTTCATTCTTTGTAAAACTTGACATGTTTATTCTGACCATCCTGTGATGATTATACAAAATAACAGCCCCAAAATCCTTTGTGGTTTCCATTATGCATTTTAACTTAACTTTCACCTCTTCTCATTTAACAATTGTGCAATGTTTGCTATGCAGGTGACTAAAATGATAAACTAAGATTTTCTTTTGGTTCGAGGCATGAAGATTTTATTCTAACACTATGGTGAAATTTTCCACATAGTAGCTTCTTGAATTTGATGTGAAATCTCTACTATAAAACTGAGTTTAAGCCTTTCACCTTCACAAACCTCTTTTCACTGTTTGTATGCATTTTTGTTGAAATGGTGAATTTAAATTCTTTAATATTGGAGGCTTGATATGTTTGCTGTTGACACTTTTGAGATTGAAACACAAGGAAACACCTTTATAACACTCTTTTTCCAACACCATTGATTTAAACAATTTCTTTCACCTCCTCTGGCCACTTCTGATTTGCAGGTGCCTAGAAAACAATGATTTTAACTCTCTCACAAAAACTTTTATATCTTTGTCCTTGGAGGTAATGAGACACTTACCTTGGAAAAATTTTGAGATGCTTCTACACAACAGTAGCCTTAAAAAATTCCCTTTATTCCTCCTTGAAACCTAACACATCTATTTTGCTCATTTAGTCATGGTAAGCTTATAAAACATCTTTGAGGGGTTTTTCTCATAGCAGCACTATCAAAACCCTTTCTTGCTTGCATTATGAAGTCGTAATCATGTTGTTACCCTTTTTGACACTTCTGAGTGTGGGTGACTTGAATACATGGATTTTCCCTTTCTCACTAATCTTCTTTACACCTTTACTCTTTGACACAGTGAGGCATTTCACCTTGGCAAACTTTGGGATGTCACACAGGAGCAGTATTTTCATAATCCTTTTCTTTGTTGGCGTCATGGAGCTTACCTCTCTTGACAATTTTTGGCATGAAAAAGTCCTTGGGATGAGTTTGGAATCTCTACAAAAAGTGATATCTTCAAAATATCTTTATTGTCATCATGGGGTCCAAACTTACACTTTCACCTTCTCTGATCATCTTACCAAAACCCTAGGTGTCTGGAATTCTTGAGAACAATTATCAGTGTTGTATTCTAAGTTCTCTATATCCCTTTTAAGTTCATTCATTTCTATCCAGTTCACCTCACCTTTTCCCCTTTTTTATCTATAATTTATGAAAACTTCTCTTCATGCTTGGTTACTTGGTGTACCTCCTCCATGGTTATTTGCTGCATTTGATTCACTTCTTGGCACACTGTTGGCCCAATTAGGCTTAGAAACCTTGATTCTTCTTGAACACAAACTACTTCCTCCCTCTTTTCTGTGAATGTATTTATTTAGGAGCAGGCCTCTTACCTTACCAACTTTCTGCTAATAGTCATTTTAACACTCCTGTAGAAATTTTAAAATGCACAGTTACCTTTTGAAGAACTTGAACTTGATAAGGTGGTATTATTTAGAGATTTTCTTATTTTTATTGGACAACAATGTTTTGATCTTCATTTATATTTGAACCAAATTCTAGCACAAGAAAAAAAGAGCTTAAAACACCAATGATGACCCTACAACCTATGAAACCCTAATGACCTAGTGGGAGGGTCCTTTGACCTGGTCTTTGAATAAAACTTTGTTTTGGGTCTTCAAGTGTAAAACCAGAGTATTTGACAAATTGATGTATTGAATATCCAAAATCCAATATACTTGATTTATCTAAAGAGCCTACAGAGATAGTTTTGATATCATCACCGCTTGAGGAATCTGGTGAACATGGGAAGGAATAGGTTGACTGGTAACCCTAAATGAGAAGTGGAGTGATAGCAAGGGAAGGATAGAGTGATGAGGTTATATGTAGGAAAAATGATGGAGATGAGTAACACAATCCCATAAGGAGATTTTTAGGAGTGGCAGGGTGACCATGACATGGAAAAATGGTAGAATAGTGAAAAAATTGGTAGAGGTATAATGAAGGAAATGAGATTTCTAAAACTCACAATATTCAAGAATCTTGTTTTTAGAAATATAGAAACAATATTAGTCATCTATAGATAGTAAAAATTACCGATGACTAATAGTGGCTCCACTTGGGGAGGGCAACTCATTTTCAGGAGGTGTCCAGGACCTCAGAGCTCAACTCTCTGAGTTTTGAAGACCAGTGCCTTACTTGCACTTTGCAGATTTCTTTTCTTCATCTCTGATTTTTTCTTGAAGCTATGATCTCAAAATAAGAAAGACATGTTTTCTTTAGCCTCATTTCTATGTACACATCATACCTTTCCTAACATTTTTTCTTCTTCTTTTGGGTGCACTTGGACTGGCAAACCCTTGACACTTTCTTCTTTTGAAAGCATAAAAACTATTTACTTGTACCCTTATCACTCCCAAAAGTCCAGATTAGGCTAATGAACTCTCTTACTCTCTACCTAGTCTAATCATCTGCCAAGATTAAGTTGTTTGACATATTTTTTATCTCTATCCTACTAACATGAAATTGAAAACATGATCAAAACATGATTAAGAAATCTGATTTCCCATGAGTTGTGGCATTTGAAAAAGATGCACATAGACATTATTTTTGTAGAATAAAAAACTAGAAAGCATGAGGGTTGTGATTTAGAATTTGTTAGGCATCCCACTCTTTCTCTTTGGTTTAGATTTGAGAATTTAGAACCAACATATTTTCCTAATCTGATCTACTGACAAGTCAAGCTTAAATGGTTTGAAAAGTCTTTTCCTCAACATTAGTGCCATTTAGTCTTGCACACTTTCAGAAGTACTCTTTTTTGGGTATGGCATTGTACCTCTTCCTTTTCCTGCCCTCTTTTTCTTCTTTTCTCTGTTTTTTGTGTTTTCTTTCTTTTTGTCAAAACAACCTGCAACTATACTAAAAATCTGCTCATATTGTTCAGATTATTTTCATACCTATCTATCTTAATCTAACTTGGAAATTTCTGTTGTTATAAATGATACAATAGTGCCAGTGCAACCAATTAAGCAGCAACAAAAATAGGTAGACAACCTGACTGCTTGTCAGAGGGAACAACAGTATACCTTGATTATGTGTCTTTATAACAAAGGTTATTATATGTAGTGGTAGCTTCAGTTGTATTTGATTCTTGTAAAGAATCTCGGTATGGAAACTTGAGCCAATTAATACCTTCATGTAATCTTCTATAAGATCAAAAAAAGCATGATATGAAATTTTTGTTTTCAAGCCTTTCATGACTTGTTGGTCACCTGTATCCACAACATTAGCTTTCCAAACCTCATCTACATTCTGGTTGTTGGAAGCACAATCATCTTCAGCCTGCAAGTCAAAAGGTAGTACAATTTCCTCCTACTTAGGGGAAGGGGGGCTTTCCAAAAATTCTTTAGGATCTTGGAAATTGTATGACTGAATTTGAGAATTTAAAAGTACAATGTTAGTTTCATATTTTTCAACCACTATCTCCAGAAAATTTTTCTTAACTTCAGGGTCAACTTTGCTTGACCTCAAAATGAGAAACACAACCTTTAGGAGATCATCATAAAGCCTAAGCTCTGCTAACTGATTTGGAGTTTCACTATATAGAAGGTTTGTCACAAACCTTGGCATTTTTTTGAATCAGTCTGAGAAAAGGGTCATTGTATCTTTACAACCAGTCTAGAGTCTTCTATCAATGGAGTCTCTAGGTCTATTTATAGTTGTGGAGTTGCTAGGTGGAATATTTAAAATTTTATGTCCACCATCAGTAATATTAGGATTGATTAATTCATTTCTAGGGGAGTCTGTGAGAACTAGTGGGGTTAGTAGGCCTACAGGAGGCCAGTGGAGCCACCAGGTGGATGTTTTTTATTGTTTTGAGGATATGTATTTGTGGTCCACCACCAATAATTTGCAAAAAACAATCTAGGGATATTTTTGGGGTTTTATGAGTTCCTTTATGTAGCCCTAAGGTTTTTAATGAGTGTCTTCTAGATGAGTCATTGTTTTGCTAGTATGGTGAATCAATTAGACACTACTCTTGGCTAACACTTGAGTTTTCTAAGTTTGACAGGTATTTGAGAGTTTCTAAGGGATACTTAGGATGTCTCTAACTCAAGGTCCCACCGTGATAGCCATTATGTTAGGTCCCCATAATTTTTCAGATTGGCGGAACAAATGAACATGGGTAACATCAGACCAGTGTTTAGAGTCCTAGGACCTAGCCTTCCTGGACTCAGAGAGGGCTCTCTCTATGTTTGTGTAAAGGATGTAACTTGATAACTTTAGGGTTTTGATTTTAGGCTAGTTTTAAGGATTAGGATTTGTTTGTTTATTTGTTTGGTTGGGTAGGTTGTCAAGTAGGTTTAGAGTGAGAGAGTTTTAAGCCATTGGGCTATGGATTCTACAAAGGGCTTGAAAGGTTTAATCAATGGATCAAGGGTGCATCACATGGCAAGTCTAACATGGTCAAATGGATCTAAAAAACTTATGTGAATGAGATGAACATCAAATTGTGAACATAGTAGGTGCAAAGGGAAATTAAGAATCCTTTGTCAAATACCTTAATAAGAATGGCCTTTAAGATTAATAAGAATCAAGAAATAATAAAATAAAGTGTACACCAATAACTTCTTTGACTAATACCTAGCAAGCAAGCATTAAGAAAACGATCCAATGAAGGATAGAAGGCAAGAAACTTGTAAATCTTCTAGTGATTTCACCTTCAAGCTAAGAAAACATTTAAGATAAACATATAGCAGAGATCAAAGAAGAGGGAACTCCTAACTTCATTAATCAAGCTACAAAGACCTCTAAAGCAACCATTTAGGGTAAATAAAGGGCATGGCGAATCATAAGCCTCTTTAGCTAAACCTAACCAGTAATACTTTGAAGTAAAGACCTTAAAAACAATTTTTAAGTAATGGAAAAGAGCAGGTCTAACCATAAAACTACTTTGAAATTTTCTTCATTGAATCATTCTTATGATAAGAAGTATAAGTGGGTCTAGAGAGAAACTAATAATTCTCTAAACTGACCTAGCAAAGGAAAACATAGAAGCAGTGAAGAACGAACATAGCTAAGGTGCCTCTAAACAACATTTCTTAGCCTAAATTTTTTGTCATATTGCAATAGAAAGCTGTAACAACATGATAATATGAGAAAAAAAAAACTAAATAAGGAACACATCACCATTAACTATGCTCATGGATCCTACAAGTAAGCCTTCTCCATTTTCAAACAAGCCAAGCCATCCACAAAAGCCAAATCCAAATACTCTTCAATCTCAAAGTCTATGTATATTTCTCAATAAACATCCAACAAAATACAATACGGCCTCCATGCTCTATTTAAATTGCATTGGAGGGTAAAAACCATAGCTAGGGTTTGAAAATGTCATAAATACCCATAAATACCATTTATGTCCAAGAGACCATGCAAGGCCCAAGGCATAAAATATCTAATGAAATAAATGTAGAAATGTCTTATAACACCTAAATTTGGAGTTATTTTCCCCAAAAAACATTAAAATATCATTTTTCCATAAATGAGTGTCTTTTTTTGATTTTTTCACACATGGGCGCAGCAGTGAGGTCCAAGGGCGCAACACATGCACGGGAAAAATGGGTCACCTTGCAGCTAAATTTTGATGGCCTTCCCGACGTCGGAATGGGCTCCATGATGGCTCATTAGAAAGTTTGTTGAATCTGATTTCCAAAAACCCCCTTGGTTTGCTGATTGGACCTCATTTACCTATTCAAAAATCAAAATTCCCAAGGCTTCTAATGGTGCAACGACAACCTTGAAAACTAGGCAAAAAGGTGAAACTTTGGGGGTTTTTGACCCTTTTGGGGGACCAAAACTGCTCCAAATGATCTGAAATTTAGGGTGAATTATGACCTTGGCCTGATGAATCCAAAAATTTAAACCAATCCTTCAATGGATTCGTATATAAAAAGCATAGTTCCAAGGGCGCTGTGCCCTTGGCCCTCAAAATCAGTCAAAAACCAAAAATGTCAAAAACATGCCAAAATTTGCAATTATCTTCCTCATGGGGTTTGGGATGCCTGTAGGGAAGCATAACCTAATATTTAAATTTCTTCTTCCTCTTTTTCCTCCTTGAGTGCTTGAATTTTGGCAAGGGCTCTTTCGAGCTTGACCCTTGCAATTTGATTTCTCAAGGCATAGTGCTTGGCCATCTTCATCTGAAGGCCAAGGTCCCTTTGTGTCTTTTCTAGCTAATACTCCAAGTGTATGTTGGCCCTTTCTAACCGAGGCTCTCAATCATACTCAATCTCCATGGCAAGCATCTCACTTGGAGTGAGCTGCTCGGCCAAGGTTGCCTCTTGCTCTCCCTCCTTGGCCAAGGTCTTCCTCAAGCCAATTGTCTTTGGCCTTCTCCTTGATAGTTGTCCTTCTTCATCTTCAATCTCATCAAGAGTACCCAAGACCTCTTCTAGCCTTGGATTTTCCTTGAAAACCTCTCTCCAGACTCAGATTTCCCTGACCTCATAAATGGCCTTTTGTGCCATAAATGGCCTTTTGTGCCTCTATTTGCTTGTTTTCAGTCTCATAATAATGGATGAAATTCTTAGATCTAGCTAGATTGGCTTGTAAATCTTTGATTTTGGCCTATTTACCTTTGAGTAGCATGCTTGCAACCCTTGAATCATTTTCATCATCACTATCAATATGGATAAGTTCAAATTCTTGCTAAGTTTCATGTTGATCTCCTTCTTCTTCCTTTATTACGTTCTCTTTGCCTTTGTCCATCTGCTTGGTTGAAGTGGAAGGCATGACCCCTTGCCTTTTAAAGGTAGAAAACACATGCCTAATTCCTCTTTGATAAGTCAAAGAAAAAGGTACAACTTTTATCATTTCAGTTCCCTCAATCTTGCTGCCACCATGTCTGTCATCCTCATTGATATCTTCACTTTCCTTATGGATTTCATGGCTGCTTTCATCTGTCTCCATGCTCTCTACTTCATAACTGATATTATTGTTGTCATTATCAATGGTCAACATCATCATCATCATTATCATCATCTCCACTGATATCATGGTCATCATGATTTATGCACTTTTCCTCAGTGATTTATGCACTACTGCCTACCTCATTGACATCAGCCTCGTCATTTTGTTCCTCATTCTCACTGATTTTGGAAACTTCATTTATTTCATTGACTAGTGGGTTGTCATTATCTATGATATTGGCATTACTTACATCGGCCTCATCTTCATTGTCTTGGCTGCTAGGTGCTTCAACATTGGTTTCTGCATTGCCTTCATCACTGTGAGCCTCACTTTCCTTTGCACTTCTCTTTGCACCATCATCATTTCCACTGTGAGCCTCATTCCATGACTATCACTCCCTCCCTCTTTATTGCTTCTTGCCCCATTGTTGTGATCTTCATTATGCTCTTTACTGCTATCATCAGCCTCACTGACATTTTGGTCTCTTATGTCACTACTATCATTAGCATCATCATCTGCATCTTTGTCACTTTCTTCATTTGTATCCATACTGTCTTCTGCCTCTTCACCTCCAACATCATCACTACCCTCAGTTTCCATGTTTTCTGCTTCATTACTGATCTCTGATTCTTCATTTTCTTCTTCCTCACTGCTTTACTTGTCATTACCCTCTCCTTCATTGTCATTAGATTGCTCATTGTCACTTCAATCATTTTCTGATGCATTAGGAGAGGGTGAGGAAGGAGGGTTGTCTTGTGGTGAAGGTATATGTGTAGGTGGTGAAACATCATCAACAGGAGATGATGAAGGAGTAAGGATAGGAGGATGAGATGGTGACGATGCACTTTGATGAGGATGGGGTTGTGGGTTGGTGAACACCTCATGGGAAATGAAAACCTCCCATGGAATACCCTTTTATTACAACTGATGTAACACAACCATATTTTTCAAAGAGTGATGAAATAAAATTTTCATCTGCTGTGAAGGGTCTCTCTTTTTCAAAATATAAAACAACTTAACAATACTCCTGTAGAGGTAGTAGGGTAAATGCAACATATTAGCCCTAGTAAAGTGCATGAGTAATCTGATATGATAGGAGTAAAGCCTAGAGTATGTTCCCTCACATGTAAAATATTTCATGATGACCCTCATCAAGGGTGCATACCTCTCCAGCAAATGTGAGAAAGGGAAGATAGATTTGCAGCTTTCTTTGTATCTGGGTTTAAGGAATGGCTCATAGAATTTTATGTATAAATTTGATTGTTTGAACCATTTTTCACCAACACTAGGTATCCCAGTGGCAATAGAAATGGCATCTGAATAAAACTCAAATTTTACCCCTGCAATATTGACTTGTTTCTCATGTAGGTTAAGAATGAAGAGCTTAATCAGCTCAGGGTGACTTTGTACCTATTTCACAAAAATGAAAACACCCCACATTTTGGAAACATGTGACAGTCATAGGAGAGGCACTAAGCTCCATGGTGTTTAGTGGTTCAAACCTATTAATCCTCCCACCTCTATGTTTATGCCTTCTTGGCACTTGGCCTTCCCCTTCACTAGCACTAGAACCTTCTCTTGACATTTTACCAATTCTGCTTTTGAAACCAAAACCCCAATTTTTCTTATGAAATGGAGGTGGAAAAGGGTAATGGAGTGGTGATGAAAGGGAAATTTTTAGAAGTGAGGGATGGGAATGAATGAGAGAAGGGGAAAATTTGGCAGAATGAGGGACTTAAATAACATGAGTGAAAACCAACTGATATGTCAAACCATGATGCGAAAACACCTTAGTAATAACGATAATGGGGGATGATGAGGGTATGTAATTGTAAATGTTTTGCATTGTAAGGGACTGACTTGGAAAATGGAATGGGTGTTAGGTGAATGAGAAACCTCTCAACAAGCCACTCTCTGTGTGTTATTTACTTTCTTTTGCAGACAGGTGAATGAGTGTTTTTTAAACAGTGGTGTTCAAGTATAAAAATTAGGTTTTCCTCCTTAGGTATTCACTCCTTTGACCAAATGATGATAAAAAACTTGGAGATGGCTTGCTAAGCTACACTTACCTCTTGAGGTTGCTTGAAAACCTTTTTTGACAGCTTGGAGGTGTTTTTGAATGGATTTGAGGGTTTGCAGGTTGTGGAGGCTCTCCTGGCCAAACATGCAGTGCTGAAACGGGCTGTTGAGTCAGGATGAATGCACAGAGGGTCACGGGTGAGTCGGGTCTGCAGAGGTGTCAGGTCAGTCTGCACGCAGCGTGTGTGTCGGGCGCACAGCGCCAAAGTTCTTCTATCGGGTCTATCGGGTCTTCTAGGTGAACGCGCAGCATTTGGCCAAACACAAAGTGTGCACCTCCAGGTGCACAACGTCGTGAAAGTTTGCACGGGGAAAATACCTAGGCAAAAAGTGCACGACTCCAGGCATGTAGCGCCTTCCTAAATGCACAATGTTGGGTAGAATTGCCTACTTTTGACTAGAAACTCACAGTTTCATCCCTGACTTCTCTGATGATCTTTGCAAATGTATAATGAGTTATGTGAAGAAAAAAATGATCATTTATATGCCTGGGATTTTAAATTTTATATTTGTAGACCCACTTTCTAAAGTTTTTGGTCCATTTCTTTTTACTGATATCCCTTTGACCTTTTTCTGCTTGTAGGTGCCTAAGAAGATGAGCTTGACCATATGATTTCATTCTTTGTAAGACTTGACATGTTCATTCTGACCATCCTGTGATGATTATACAAAATAACAGCCCCAAAATCCTTTGTGCTTTCCATTATGAATTTTAACTTAACTTTCACCTCTTCCCATTTAAAAATTGTACACTGTTTACTCTAGAGGTGACTAAAATGATAAACTCAGACATTCTTTTGGTTCCTTGAAGCATGAAGGGTTTATTCTAACACTTTGATGAATTTTTCCACACAACAAATTCTTCAATTTGATGTGAAATCTCTACTATAAAACTCAGTTTAACCCTTTCACCTTCACAGACCTCTTTTCCTATTTGTATGCATTTTTGCTGAAATGGTGAATTTTACTTCTTTAATCTTGGAGGATTGATATGTTTTTTGTTGACACCTTTGAGATTGAAACACAAGGCAACACCTTTACAACACTCTTTTTCCAACACCATGGCATTTAAACAATGCCTTTCACCTCCTCTAGCCACTTTTGATTTGCAGGTGCCTTGAAAACAGTGATTTTACCTCTGTCATAGATACTCTTTATATCTTTGTCCTTGGAGGTAATGAGACGCTTACCTTGGCAAAATTTTGAGATACTTGTACAAAGCAGTAGCCTTAAAAACTTCCCTTTCTTCCTCCTTGAAACCTAACACATCTCTTTTGCTCATTCATTCATGGTAAGCTTATTAGAACATCTTTGAGGGGTTTTTCTCATAGCAGCATTGTCAAAACCCTTTATTTCTTGCATTATGAAGTTGTAATCATGTTTTTACCCTTTTTGACACTTCTGAGTGTGGGTGACTTGAATACATGGATTTTCCCTTTCTCACTGATCTTCTTTACACCTTTACTCTTTTAGACAGTGAGGCATTTCACCATGACAAAATTTGGGATGTCACACAGTAGCAGTATTTTCACAATCCTTTTCTTTGATGGCATCATGGAGCTTACCTCTCTTGACCATTTCTGACATGAAAAAATCATTGGGATGAGTTTCGAATCTCTACAAATAGTGACATCTTTAGAATCTCTTTGTTGTCATCATCGGGTCAAAACTTACCCTTTCACCTTCTTTGACCATCTTACCAAAACCCTAGGTGTCTAGAATGCTTAAGAAAAATTGTTAGTGTTGTCTTCTAAGTTCTATATAGCCTTTTGGGGTTCATTCATTTCTGTCTAGTTCACCTCACCTTTTTCCCTTTTTTATCTATAATTTCTGAAACACTTCTCTTCATGCTTGGTTTCTTGGTGTACCTCCTCCATGGTTATTTTCTGCATTTGAACACAAACTGCTTCCTCTCTCTTTGTTGTGAATGTCTTTATTTAGGAGCAGGCCTCTTACCTTAAAAACTTTCTGCTGATACTCATTTTAACACTCCTGCAGAAATGTCAAAATGCACAGTTACCTTTTGCAGAACTTGAACTTGATAAGGTGGTCTTCCTTGGAGATTATCTTATTTTTCTTGGACAACCATGTGTTGATCTTCATTTATATTTGAACTAGATTCTAGCATAGGAAAAAAAGAGATTAAAACACCAATGATGACCCTACAACCTATGAAACCCTAATGACCTAATGGGAGGGTCCTTTGACCTAATCTTTGACTGAAAATTTGTTTCGCGGTCTTCAAGTGTAAAAACAGAGTATTTGACAAATTGATGTATTGAATATCCAAAATCCAACGTACTCTATTTATATAAAGAGCCTACAGAGATAGCTTTTATATCATCACTACTTGAGGAATCTAGTGAACATGGGAAGGAATAGGCTGATTGGTAACCCTAGATGAGAAGTGGAGTGATAGGCAAGGGAAGGATAGAGTGATGAGGTTATATGTAGGAAAAAGGATGGAGATGAGTAACACAATCCCGTAAGGAGTTTTTTAGGAGTTTCAGGGTGACCATGACATGGCAAAATGGTAGAATAGTGAAAAATTGGTATAAGGATAGTGAAGGTAGTGAAATTTATAAAACTCACAATATTCAGGAATCTTGTTTTTAGAAATCTAGAAACAATATTTAGTCATACACAGATAGTAAAAATTACTAATTCATAACAGTGGCTCCACTTGGGGAGGGCAGCTCCTTTTCAAGAGGTTTCCAGGACCTCAGAGCTCAAATCTCTGAGTTTTGCATACCAGTGCCTTACTTGCACTTTGCATATTTATTTTCTTCATTTTTTATTTTTTTTGACAATGTTCCATTGCATGTGATTATTACCGAAAGATTTTTTACAAATTATATGATGGATCAAAGAAGCATAAATTCTAAAAATTATTTTCTTCATCTCTGATTTTTTCTTGAAGCTATGATCCCAAAATCAGAGAGACATGTTTTCTTCAACCTCATTTCTACCTGCACATCATATCTTGCCTAAAAAATTTTCTTCTTCTTTTGGGTGCACTTGGACTAGAAAACCCTTGACATTCTCTTCTTTTGAAAGCATTAAAACTATCTACTTGTACCCTTATCACTCAAAAAAGCTCAAATTAGGCTAATGAAATCTCTTCTCTACCTAGTCTAATCATCTGCCAAGATTAAATTGTTTGACAGATTTTTCTTTCACTCTCCTACTAACATGAAATTTAAAAAATGATCAAAACAAGATTAAGCAATCTGATTTTCCATGAGATGTGGCATTTGAACAAGCTACACACAGACATTATTTTTGTACAATAAAAAACTAGAAAGCATGAGGGTTGTGATTTAGAATTTGTTAGGCATCCCTCTCTTTCTCTTTGGTTCAGATTTGAGAATTTAGAACCAATATCTTTTCCTAATCTGATCTACTGATAAGTCAAACTTAAATGGTTTGACAAATATTATTTCGCTAACCTATTAGCATAAATTTAAAACATGTCCAGCCATGATTGGGCTAGATGACTGAACAAGATTTTCTTTTCCTCAATAGTAGTGGCATTTGGGCTTGCACACTTTCAGTAGTACTCTTTTTTTGGTCTAGGGTTGTACCTCTTCTTTTTCCCACCCTCTTTTTCTTCTTTTCTATGTTTTTTGTGTTTTCTTTCTTTTTGTCAAAACAACCCGCAACTAAACTAAAAATATGCTCATAGTGTTGAGATTATTTGCATACTTATCTATCTTAATCTAACTTGGAAATTTCTTCTGTTCTAAATGATACAATAGTGCCAGTGTAGCCAGTTAAGCAGCAATCAGAATAGGTAGACAACCTGACTACTTTTAAAAGGGAACAACAGTATACCTTGATTATGTGTCTTTATAACCAAGGTTATTATATGTAGTGGCAGCTTCAGTTGTATTTGATTCTTGTAAATAATCTCGGTCTGGAAAGTTGAGCCAATTAAGACCTTCATGTAATCTTCTACATGATAAAAAAAAGCATGATATCAACTTTTTGTTTTCGGGCCTTTCATGACTAGTTGGTTGCCTGTATCCCCAAAATTAGCTTTCAAAACCTTATCTTCAGTCTGGTTGTTGGAAGCACAATCATTGTCAACATGTAATTCAAAAGGTAGTACAATTTCCTCTTGCTTAGGGGAAGGGAGGCTTTCCAAATATTCTTTGGGATCTCGGAAATTATATGACTAAATTTGAGAATTTAAAAGTTCAATGTTAGTTTCATATTTTTCAACCACTATCTCCAAAAAAAATTTCTTAACTTCAGGGTTAACTTTGCTTGACCTCAAAATGAGAAATACAGCCTTTAGGAGATCATCATCAAGCCGAAGCTCTGCTAACTGATTTTAAGTTTCACTATATAGAAGGTCTGTTACAAACCTTGGCATTTTGTTCAATCACTCTGAGAAAAGGGTCATTGTATCTTTACAACTATTCTAAATTCTTCTATCAGTGGAGTCTCTAGGTCTATTGAGAGTTGTGGAGTCGCCAGGTGGAATATTTCAACTTTTATGTCCACCATCAGGAATATTAGGATTGATTAATTCATTTCTAGGGGAGTCTATGAGAACTAGTGGGGTTAGTAGGCCTACTAGAGGCTAGTGGAGCCACCAAGTGGATATTTTTTACTGTTTTGAGGATATGTATTTGTGGTCCACCACCAACAATTTGCAAAAAAACAATATAGGGATGCTTTTGGGGTTTTATGAGTTCCTTTATGTAGACCTAAGGTTTTTAATGAGTATCTTCCAGTTGAGTCATATTTTTTCTAGTATGGTGAATCAATTAGACACTACTCTTGGCTAACACTTGAGTTTTCTAAGTTTGATAGGGATTTGAGAGTTCCTAAGAGATACTTAGGATGTCACTGACTTAAGGTGCCACCGTGATCGCCATTATGTTAGGTCCCCATAATTTGTTAGATTGGCAGAACAAATGAACAGGGGTAACATTAGACTAGTCTTTAGAGTCCTAGAACCTAGCCTTCCTGGACTAAGAGATGGCTCTCTCTATGTTTGTGTAAAGGATGTAACTTGATAGCTTTAGGGTTTTGATTTTAGGCTAGTTATAAGGATTACAGTTTGTTTGTTTGTTTATTTGGTTGGGTAGGTTGTCAAGTATGTTTAATAGAGTGAGAGAGTTTTAATCCATTGGGCTATGGAGTCTACAAAGGGCTTGAAAGGTTTAATCAATGGATCAAGGGTGCATCACAGGGCAAGTCTAACTTGGTCAAATGGATCTAAAAAAATTCTGTGAATGAGATGAACATCAAATTCTGAATATAGTAGGTGCAAAGGGTAGTTAAGAATCCTTTGTCAAATACCTTAACAATAATGGCCGTTAAGATTACTAAGCATCAAGAAATAATCAAAGACAGTGAACACCAATAACTTCTTTGACTAAACCCTAGCAAGCAAGCATTAAGACAACGATCCAGTGAACGATATAAGGCAAGAAACTTGTAAATCTTCCAGTGATTACATCTTCAAGCTAAGAAAACATTTAAGATAAACATATAACAAAGATCAAAGAAGAGGGAACTCCTAACTTCATTAATCAAGATACAAATACCTCCAAAGCAACCATTTAGGGTAAAAAAAGGGCATGGTGAATCATAAACCTCTTTAGCTAAACCTAACCAAAAATACTTTGAAGTAAAGACCTTAGAAACAATGTTTAAGTAATGGAAAAGAGCAGGGCTAACCATACAACTACTTTGAAATTTGCTTCATTGAATAATTCTTAAGATAACAAGTATAGGTGGGTCTAGAGAACAACTAAGAATTCTCTAAACTGACTAGCAGAGGAAAGCATAGAAGCATTGAGGAACAAACAGAGCTAAGGTTCCTCTAAACAACATTTCTTAGCTTAAAACTTTTGTTCTACTACAATAGAAAGATGTAACAACATGATAACATGAGAAAAAAAAACTAAATAAGGAACACATCACCATTAACTATTCTCATGAATCTTGCGAGTAAGCCTTCTCCATTTTCAAGTAAGCCAAGCCATCCACAAAAGCCAAATCCAATTTCTCTTCAATCTCAAAGTCTATGTATATTTCTCAATAAACATCCAAAAAAATACAATAAGGACTCCATGCTATATTTAACTTGCATTGGAGGGTCAAAATGCTAACTAGGGTTTGAAAATGTCATAAATACCTATAAATACCATTTATGTCCATGAGATCATGCAAGGCCCAAGGCATAAAATATCGAATGAAATAAATGCAAAAATAACTTCTAACACCTAAATTTGGAGTGATTTACCCAAAAAAAATTGAAATATCCTTTTGCCATAAATGAGTGTCTTTTTTTGACTTGTGAACACAAAGGCGCAACAGTGAGGTCCAAGGGCACAGTGCCTTCATGGGAAAATTGGGTCACCTTGCAACTAAATTTTGATGGCCTTCCCGATGTCGGAATGGTCTCCGTGATGGCTCATTGGAAAGATTGTTGAGTATGATTTCCAAAATTAACCTTGTTTTTATTATTGAGCCTCATTGACCTGTTCAAAAATCAAAACTCCCAAGGCTTCTAAGGGCACAATGGCGACCATGAAAACTAGGTAGAAATGTAAAATTTTGGGGATTTTTGACCCTTTTTGGGGACCAAAACTGCTCCAATGAATCTGAAATTTTGTGTGCATGATTCCTTTGGCTTGATGAATCCAAAAATTTAAACCACTCCTTGAATGGATTCCTATAGAAAAATTTAGCGCCCTTGGCCCTCAAAATCAGTCAAAAACCAAAAATGTCAAAAACTTGCCAAAATTTGCAATTATCTTCCTCATGGGGTTTGGGATGCCTGTAGGGAAGCATCAGGTACTATTTCAAGGTTTTCTTGGTCTTTGGCCTCCTTGAGTGCTTAAATTTTGGCAAGGGCTCTTTCGAGCTTGACCCTTGCAATTTGGTTTCTCAAGGCATAGTGCTTGGCCATCTTCTTCTGAAGGCCAAGCTCCCTTTGTGTCTTTTCTAGCTGATCCTCCAAGTGTATGTTGGCCCTTTTTAACCAAGGCTCCTGATCATACTCAATCTCCATGGCAAGTAGCTCACTTGGAGTCAGATGCTCGGTCAAGACTGCCTCTTGCTCTCTCTCCTTGTCCAAGGCCTTCCTCAAGCAAATTATCTTTGGCCTTCTCCTTGACAGCTTTCCTTCTTCATCTTCAATCTCATCAAGAGTACCCAAGACCTCTTCTAGCCTTGCCTTTGCCTTGGCAGCCTCTCTCTGAGCTCTGATTTCCCTGACCTCATAAATGGCCTTTTGTGCCTCTAGCTCCTTGTTTTTAGTCTCATAATAATGGCTGACATTCTTAAATCAAGCTAGATTGGCTTGTAAATATTTTATTTGGGCCTCTTTACCTTTAAGTAACATGCTTGAAATACTTGACTCATTTTCATCATCACTATCAATATGGATAAGTTCAAATTATTGCTTAGTTTCATGCTGAGCTCCTCCTTCTTCGTTTATTACCTTCTCTTTTCCTTTGTCCATCTGCTTGGTTGAAGTGGATGGCATGGCCCCTTGCATTTTAGAGGCAGCAAACACATGCCTACTTCCTCTTTGGTAAGTAAAAGAAGAAGGTACAACTTTGATCATTTTAGTGCCCTCAGTCTTGCTGCCACCATGTCTGTCATCCTCATTGATATCTTCACTGTCCTTATGGATTTCATGGCTACTTTCATTTGTCTCCATTCTCTCTGCTTCATCACTCATATTCTTGTTTTCATTATCAATGTCAAAATCATCATCATCATTATCATCATCTCTACTGATATCTTGGTCATCATGAATTCTGCTCTTTTCCTCACTGATTTATGCATTTTTTCCTACCTCATTGACATTAGCCTCATAATTTTATTCCTCATTCTCACTGCTTTTGGCATCTTCATTTAGTTCATTGACTAGTAGGCTCTCATTATCACTGATATTGGAATTATTTACATCAGCCTCATCTTCATTGTCTTGGCTGCTAGGTGCTTCATCATTGGTTTATGCATTGTCTTCATCATTGTGAGCCTCACTATCTTTGCACGGTTCTCTGCACCATCATCATTTCCACTGTGAGCCTCATTTTTTTTACTGTAATCATGGCTATTATGACTGCTGCCATGACTGTCACTACCTCCCTCCTTACTACTGCATTCCTCATTGTTCTAATATTCTCTATGCTCTTTAATACTATCATCAGCCTCACTAAAATTTTGGTCCTTGGTGTCACTACTGTCATTATCATCATCATCTATCTCTTTTTCACTTTCTTCATTTGTATCCATACTGCCTTTTGCCTCTTCACCTCCAACATCATCACTGTCCTCAGTTTCCATGTTTTCTGCTTCATTACTAATCTCTGCTTCTTCATTTCCTTCTTCCTCACTACTTAACGTGTCATTACCCTCTCCTTCATTGTCATTATATTTCTCACTGTCACTTCCCTCATTGTCTGATGCATTAGGAGAGGGTGAGGAAGGAGGGTTGTATTGAGGTGAAGGTATATGTGTAGGTGGTGAAACATGATCAACAGGACATGACGGAGGAGTAAGGATAGGAGGATGAGATGATGAGGGCACACTTTGCTGAGGGCGGGGTTGTGGGTTGGTGAACACCTCATGGGAATTGAAAACCTCCCATGGAATACCCTTTTGTTGCAACTGATTTAACACAACCATCTTAATCAAAGAGTGATGAAATAAACTTTGCATCTGCTGTGAAGGGTCTCTCTTTTTCACAATATAAGACATCTTATCAATATTTTTGTAGAGGTAGTAGGGTAAATGCAACATCTTAACCCTAGTAAAGTGCATGAGTAATATGATATGATAGGAGTAAAGCCTAGAGTACCTTCCCTCACATGTAAAATATTTCATGATGACCCTCATCAAGGGTGCACACCTCTCCAAAAAATGTGAGAAAGGGAAGATAGATTTGCAGTTTTCTTTGTATCTCGGTTTAACGAATGGCTCATAGAAACTTATGTCTAAATTGGCTTGTTTGAACCATTTTTCACCAACACTAGGTATCCCAGTGGTAATAGAAATGGCATCTGAAGACAACTCAAAGTTTACCCCTGCAAGATTGACTTGTTTCTCATGTAGGTTAAGAATGAAGAGCCTAGTCAGCTCAAGGTGACTTTGTACCTATTGTACTCATTCACAAAAATGGAAACACCCCGCATTTTGGAAACATGTGACAATCAGAGGAGATGCACTAAGCTCCATGTTGTTTAGTGGTTCAAATATATTAATCCTCCCACCTCTGTGTTGATTTCTATAGGGTAATATGCTTGGGTGGTGGTTATTAAATATCCCTCTCAGGGCTTTTTGGTGCTCAAGGCAGATAGCTATATTAGCTATAAGGTTCCAAAGATACTTCTTTCATGTTCATGATAATATATATAATTGACAAATAAAAATTGAGAGATTACCTCTTTGCGGATAGCGGATCCTATGGAGAGCTCCAAGCAACGAATTAGAAACCCTTCTTCACCAGCTCCAAATCCAGATCCTGCAACCAATCAAAGCACCTATGTAATCTCTATGACAGTATAGCTTCTTATTAATTAAACTAGCATATAAAGAACATAAAACAATATAGATCTAAGCCATTCATATCATGCTACATAGACGATTGAACAAAAATTGTGACACTGATGCATTGAATGGACAAAATAGATACAGTTCTATTAATTTATGAAAAGGATTGTTACAACCGCGGTTGCACCAAGCCCTCCTCAATATTCCAATTCCTCTCTCTCTTTCTCTATCTCCAAATGTGATGATGCTCAAGGAAGAAATCTCTCAATGAGCTTCACCAATCTTCAAGCCTCACACTACAACAATGAAATTCTACTCCACAAATAATCAAACCTTCAACCTTAGACCAAGAGCCCACAACTCCAATTTATAGGAGATGGAGAGGACAAACCTTGCCAACTCTTTCAACCTATTCAATTAGGGAAATATCTAGATGTGTTGTTGCTTTTCCTTGATTTTTCCTTCCACAGGAGTTCAATTATGTTTGGCAATGCCTGATAAAAGGTTTGTGCCATTTAGTTTCTATTTTGAACTGATACCTTTTGAGAGAAAGCTGGAAATGCCAGTCAGTTTTCCGCAAGATATTTCCCTTTTCAAACTTAAGCATGGTTAACGTTGCCCCTTGAGCAAGACAGAGTGTTACCCTAGGTATTAATGCTCCCTTTGCATGGCTTAGGTGCATTATATCTCGACCTAGCTGTTTCTGGGGTGCGTTACCTTGGCAAAAATGGGTCTTTTCTAGGTCATTTTCTTCCTTCCATGTTACCTTATCCTCTGAGTTGATGAGGAGGTCATTTGTCCTATAACAAGTGCCCCCTAAAGTGTGAGGTTAGAGATGAAGACGAGGGCCGAAATACTTTATAACAAGTGTAGTAGAATGAGAGGAATTGGAGGGCTGAGGAAAACCTGAAACAACAACATATGCTTGAAAATATAGTATTCGTCTTGAGTCGTGCATTCCCATGCTCAATAGATAATGAACATGATTTCTCTAAAACATATATGAACAGTATGTCCATCGATAACCATAATGTGAAAGTTTCTATCATAACATGATCAAACTGAGAATTTGTCTCCAAAAAATAATATCGCAACTTGGGAGAGGAAACACAACTGTAATGGTGTAACCCTCAACCCAAGGTCTTGGTCGCCGCTTCACTAAACCACATATTTCTATACATGTGAATGAATGAGTTGTAGTCGAACATGTGGGAAATCTTCTGATTACCAGTAAATAAAAAAAATTGTTAACAGATGTGAGGGTGACCACCGATAATGATGATGGTCCCCAAGATGCACAGTACAATCTAGCGAGTGTTAATTAAAGGAGTTGATGTCGAACACTGATAGAATCTGTTGATCATAATCCACCTCCCATAATAATTTCACAGGCAATATCTCTTAAAGGTCTCAAATTCCCCCTTGCAGCCTTGGAAAACCATTCTTACGCCTATCGTTACCATTTCCCGCCTCCAAAGCACATTATGAAAGGCTAAAAATTCATATTTGAAATATTTAAAGCGTAGCTCCTTCGGCCCAAGCCCCTCTATCTTTTCCTCCATGTAACCCGGATGTTAAACCAGGCGCTAGTTTGACGGGCGCTTACCCAATACATATTGGGCACATCCTGAGCCGTCGATCTATGCAAATCGAACGACGTTTGCTCATCTCTACCGCGCCCGTAGCCTTCCTATTCACCATATGATCAAATCATAAATCAATGGTTCGCCGCCCATCCGCCTCGGTGGACCCCGCGCCCAAAAACACCTTTTGAAACCGGTGGTTTATATCGGACTGCTTTTCAGCGGTAGGCAGTATTCCTCAAAACGGAGCAATTCCACTCATTCCCCATCACATGTCCCCGCATACGGCCCAAATACCGCCCTCCATCGCGCGTTAATGTTCGACCAAGGTCACGCAGCGATATTCATCACATCCGTCCCATCTAAGGGCCTTCATCCGACGGTCGTCGCGCTCTGAAGCTACACGGGATTTAATGCAGGCAAATCACCCCCCGGGCCCACTATCTATCACCTTCATCGCTCTTTCAACCGTTGATCTCCTCCCGAGATAGAACGATCAAGATTCCATAATTCCCGTTGTTTACCGATCTCATTGTCAGCGCTCCACATCATCCTTTCCACATCATCTTTCATATGTACACCCATCACCCGCTCCACGTGTCTATCGCACTTTTCTCTCAGTCATTCATATACTCTATTCATGTGTTATATTCTAATGTTTACATTTTAGCTCTGGCCAACCCTTCCGCCATTATTTCCACTGCATTTTCTTTATCACCACCTTGCATATTTCCTCCGCTTCATCACGTCGCTCTGTTACACAGTCACTTCCACTGCGTTGTCGTCCCCCATGCATTTTTTTCTTCACAACTTTGTGTGTTTTGCAGGTTTACAGTGACAGGGAATTATCATCATTTACAATATCCATTACAAGAGCTGAGCATATGTCAAAGGACCATTTTTTAGAGCAAAATTATGAAGAAAGTCCTCGAAAGCCAAATCGATAAGACTTCAATTAAAGGAGCAGGGTTCAAATTTTTCAAACCCTGTAGGGACATTCAAGGCGCCAATTTCACAGATGAGAACATTAATGGAACAACAGAGGAAGATCAATGGATGGTGGAGGAATTCAATGTTTGGCGTTGAATATTTTAAAGCTTAAATCAGGAATGGGAAGGTAGAGAGTACAATGCACATAAAATATTGCCCTCAAGGTTTACTCTAGCAGAGTTTTCTTTCCAGGAAAGGATGGATGTTTATGGGATTTTACTGCTTTTTCGTTTCCCTGGAGAGATTTCTACTCAGTGCATTTATTCCAGTTAGTAGACCGCAGAGTACAAACAGCACAGCATAGTCATTCAGCAGTATGGGCGCAATTGTTTCCACCAATTTTTTTTTATCATGCAAATTAAATGTTCATCACCTACCTCATTTACTTGGTTTTGGGTCTTCTCCTATAAAAACCATGAAGAAACGCATTGTAAGGGTTCCAGATTTTATCAGAAAAATTATGCAGTGAAAGGCTTTTTGCATACATTTTGTAAAATTCTTGTATGAAGGCTCAGAGCCCATAGGGTCTCAGTGAGGAGGAGTTCTATCTATCAAAGAGGATTCTGGTCTTTGGTATTTCACAGTCTGTAACTTTATTTATTTGTGTTATATTAATAGAAAACTTCATTTTATCCATCTTTCTTGTATCATGTTTTGGAATGCGAGTGGCTCACTGATCTTTAGTATGGATTCATCCTAGTTGATGCCCATGCCCGGATCAGTCAAGCGCTTTAAATATGGCTCATGCATGATATTCGGTTCCATTATTCAGCTAACCATACTTCTGCTATATTAGTTGCTTTGGGAGGGTGCTTTTAAAATGCTATTATCATGTATGGATTCTTAGATTGGTAAGCCCATGCATGGTGGTATTGTATATTTGGGTATCAACTCAATGTTAACTAGTATCTTCTAAATATTTATTTCACTACATACACCTTCTGATAATTTATGTCTGTGAAGTATTTCTGAATCGGCCCGCTTTGCAGTAAACTATCTCTAAATTTTTTGTTGCTTTTGTATCAGAGTTCTGCATCTTGCCTCTCCAGTATCTCTTTTCCTATGTCAATTTCTGAGAGTTTGGTCCCATTCTATTTTATTTCCCTGTTTACAGGAGATAGCATGTGAGTTGAAGCTGACAACTTCATACATTATATTATACGCTCCTTGCTATGCTAAGATGTCCTAGGCACTGGTCTATCACAACTCCAGGTTGTCTCTAGGAGCTACAACATCTTTCTGGCGCCATTTCTAGGGATGAATTTGAGAAAATTATAATCCTTGGGCCTCGAGAAAATCATATTCACCCTCTAAGTAGGTGAGCACAGAGAGTTGAGAGTTGTAAATCCCTCACCTTGGCGACTCCACATTTTCTATTTGCAGTCCTGGCTCCTCGTAGCCACACCTGAGGTCAGATACGTCTAAGCCAAAGACACCTTCAGTGTCTGACCCTGACCAAATTATACATAGAAGAAGTTGGAGGGAAAGGAAATCAGCCTGTTCCAAAATCCCTGAATTTTCTGTAGAAGACTTTCCATCCTCTTCTTCTCAAGAAGCTCAAGTGCCATATCCTGACTCCACAGTGGGAGATACTGATTATTATTATTCAGATAGTCCACCCCAAGTGGGTGTCAGAGATAAAAACAATCTGCACCCTACCCCTGAGGTTGAAGAGGTCAAGGAAGTCACCGAAGTATCTGCTGTTAATAGACCTTTGTTCCCCTCAACCCCTCAAGCTGCAGTTGAGTATATTCCTATTATTATTCATACTCCACTTCCACCTCCTCCTCCTCTTACTCATCAAACTATCGCACTACCTCCACCTCCTCCAATGGCCAATGTTCCAGCTTTCTTGATGAATAAATATGCTCCCCTGGCATTACCCCAAGTGCTGAATGATATGCCCCAGGATTATCTGAAGGTATTGCCCAGATTCAATGGAGAAAATGAAATCGATGCTCAAAAACATCTTGAGACTTTCTGTTCCTTTTCAGAGAACTTTAATGTCGAACATTTAGATGTGGTATTAAGACTGTTTGTGCAATCTCTAGATGGTGAAACTCAAAAATGGTTTAAGACATTGGCTGGTCGTTCTATTACCACTTGCGATAACATGGAAGACACTTTCCTCAAGAAATGGGGAGAGAAAAAAGATCATAGAAATTGTCTCATTGAGTTCAATACACTAAAGAAAAGACATAATGAAGGAGTATCATAATTTATCAAGATATTTAATAAGTTGTATCTGAGTCTCCCTGCTGATATGAAACCCCATCAAACTGCTGCTAAAGTCATTTTTGTAGCAACCTTTGATTCAAAATTTGGTTTCTCTCTCAGATAAAGAAAGCCCGCTACTCTGGATGTTGCTCAGGCAGGCACACTAGAGTTGGAAGCAAACTTTGCCTCCATTGGAAAATCAAAAGGAAGAGCTGAGAAGGATACCAGAAGAAGGGGAAAAGAGGAGGCATCCACTTCTAGTCAGGACAGAGACTCAGACAAAATGGAAGAGATGAGCAAATTGATTAAAAAAATGGTCAAGCTTGAATTGGAAGCCAAGAACTCAGCCTTCAAAAATTTCCAAAATGCTCCAAACAGAGGTTACAATCCTCAGTATAGGAAACCACCCTTGAAAATATTTCCAAGGGAATCAAAAGAACAACAAGATCAAGTACCACACCCATTGTAGTTGGAAGGTCCAGTAGACAATTCTACTGACACTGACTATGGACTGGAAAATGAAAATATTTCCTTTTCAAATAGTGATGGAGAGGAGTGCCCTTTTTAAGAGAATGATGAAGTTGGGTGCTCATTGCAAGAAGAAGAAAAGACCAGAGACACAGAAGAAGCAGAATTTGATCATTATTGTAAGCAATTTGATGATTTCATGCAAGCACATTTCAATAAAATATATGATCTCAGATCTTCTCAAAAGAGGACTCGTACCCAATAGCAAGAAGAAGAGCTACCCCAGAAGGAAGCACCTGCTCAGAAGGAGTCTACAATGCAGAAAGCTACAGACAAAGGTAAGCAACCTCTAGAAAAACCTTTGCAATTTAAAGATCAAATCCCTTCTTCTTCAAAAGTAGTCACTTCCCTTAATGTCAAACCTATGTCTAAAGAAGTCAAGCCCCCAGTTGAAAATAAATAATTAAAAGAGGTTGTGATAGAAAATTCCCCTCCTACTTTTAGTCTGCAAAAGGAACTTGAAAAGGTCAAAATCCCAGTCCCCTTGACTGAACTATTGAAACAACCAGCATATCAATCTCAAGTCACCTCTTTCATGCTCCTTCTAGAAGCACCAATCATCCCAGATAGTCTCAAACTTCAAGAAGAAAGACCTATGGTAGTTTTTGGCCCTCATGTTGAGGAGATAGAGCCTTCTACTCCTCCCTTCTATCTGTCTCTAGTGATCCATGATCTGCTATTACATAACTATATGCTAGATTCTGGGGCTTCCCATAATCTTATGCCTCTGTTAGTAATGGAACAACTAGGTTTACAAATCACATGTCCATATAAATACATATATTCATTTGAATCCAAAAGTGTTAAATGCTTGGGGATGATCAAAGATTTGGTGGTCAATTTGGCCCAAATCCTAGCAAAAAGTGTGGTAATGGACATAGTGGTGGCTGAAATTCCAGCTCGCTTTGGTATGTTGCTATCAAGGTCCTGGGGAGCAAAAATTGGCGGATGAATTAAAATGGATTTAACATATGCCACGATCCCAGTTTTTGGTGGCCAAGAGAGGAGACTGTACAGGGAAACTAGATTTTTCAAGATGGTGACTAAGGCTAACAACTCTGTAAATTCACCAGTCTACAGTAAAGAAGGATATTTCTCATGCTTGATGCTAGAAGAAGACCAATATTTCACTCATGAACCATCCTTCTGTCAGATCAAGACTGAGCAGCCCTCAGAGAACCATGAAGCAAGAATATGGACCCTACATTTTGATGGAGCAAATTCAAGAGAAGGTAATGGAGCTGGAATATTATTGATTTCTCCTGCAGGAAAATGGATCCCGCTGTCTTTCAAACTAGAGTATGAAGCCACCAACAATGTGGCTGAATATGAAGCACTTCTGCTATGATTGCAAACAGCCAGGAATATGAATATACAAATTTTAAAAGTTCTGGGAGATTCAGAGCTGGTGGTTAGACAAGTCAAGAATCAGTGTCAGACCAAACATCATAGGCTAAGGGCTTATATGAATGAAGTTTGGGACATGGTAGAAAACTTCTTCTTGGAATTTAATATCTAGTTCATACCTCGAGAACATAATAGGATGGATGATTCCCTTGCTGTAGCTGCAAGTACATTCCGACCACCTCAGAACCCTCTTTTAAGATATGAATTCGAGGTGCATTATCGGCCTTCAATCCTAGACAACATCAAACACTGGCAGGTATTTGAAGATGAAGAGCAGATGAAGAGATTCCTGGAAACAGTGGGGGAATTCTCCAATATGGAGATTGATGATGAAGAAGAGGTAGAATCTGAAAATACTTTAGAAATAAATTGGGAGGAGAAAGTGGCAGGTAACAAGGTGTTGCAGTTAAAGGGAAACATAATACCTAGAGGGCTGGTGCCTCTAGAAATATTATTTGACAAAAATGATATCCCACTACTGCCAAGTAAAGTGGTAGAAGAAAATCAGGTAGAAGACCTGAATTTGGGTACTGAGGTTGACCCCAAAATTGTCAAACTATCCAAGAAAATCCCTGAAGAATATAAAAAGCTATATCAGAAATTATTTCAGTCTTACAAAGATGTGTTTTCATGGTCCTATCAAGACTTGAAAACTTTTGATATCAATATTATGCAACACAAAATTCCACTGAAGGCAGATGCAAAGCCTCATAAGCAGAAGCTCAAACAAATCAATCCCTTGCTGCTACCTTCTATTGAGAAGGAAATTAAGAAGCTGCTGAAGGCCAAAATAATTGTACCATTGAGGTACTCTGAATGGGTGGCAAACCTTGTCCCTGTACGAAAGAAGAATGGAGAAATAAGGCTATGTGTGGATTTTAGAACTTTAAACAGAGCTTCCTTAAAGGATAATTATCCACTACCCAAGATGGATCACATCCTGCAGAAGGTGGTTGGATCTTCTAGGATGTCAATGATGGATGGATTCTCTGGTTATAACCAGGTGGCTGTACTTCCAGAGGATCAAAAGAAGATTGCTTTCACCACACCATGGGGTACATTTATGTATGCCAGGATGCCTTTTGGATTGATTAATGCAGGGGCCACTTTTCAAGGGCGATGGATATTTCTTTTGTGGGGGAGAAAGATAAATTCCTGGTGGTCTACCTCGATGATATCACTATATTTTCCAAGAACGATGCTGAGCATATTGACCATCTGCAGAGAACTTTTGAAAAATGCAGAAGGTATGGTCTCTCTCTGAATCCTCAAAAGTCTTTATTTGCCTTAGAAGAGGGAAAGATTTTGGGCCATATCGTGACTAAGGATGGGATGAAAATAGACCCTAAGAGGGTAGAGGTTATAAATAGTATTGCTTTTCCTAGAAATAAGAAAGAGGTACAAGTATTTCTAGGGCACATTAATTTCTTGAGAAGGTTTATCCCTAACTATGCTGAGATACTTAGGCATATAACAAATATGCTAAAGAAGGATAATGAGGTAAAGTGGTCACAAGAATCACGGGAGGCGTTTACCAGGATAAAGAATTCTTTTGCAGAAGCCCCTGTGCTGGCTGGACCAAATTATGATAAACCTTTCATGATTTTTTCTTTTGCATCGCCTCATACAATAGCAGGAGTTTTATTGCAGAAAAATGAGGAGGGGTATGAGCAACCCATCGCCTTTTTTAGTTAGGTGCTCCGTGATGCAGAATTAAAATAAAACATATTGGAAAAACAAGCATACGCCCTAGTGAAATCCCTCAAAGAATTCTGTGTATATATCTTACAATCCCACATCACTGCATTTGTACCTGCAGCTGCTGTAAAAGATATCCTTTTTCAGGGGGATAGTGAAGGAAAAAGGGGCAAGTGGATTGCTAAAATACATGAGTATGACCTGGAAATCCGCTCTACTAAGATAATTAAAGGACAGGGGCTTGCCAAAATGTTATCAGAATCAAACTATCAAGCCCTGGGCATAAATTTGTCCATTATAGTAGGTGAGGAATCTAAGGAGAAAGAAGAACGACATGGAATTGGAGTAGCTACTCCAGTAACACATCTAAAGTACCTCACCAGTCCATGGTACAAAGAGATAGTAGAATATCTCCTTACACTCAGCTGCCCTCCAAGTTGTGACAAAACTAAATATAGAGCGCTGAGATTGAAATCACAGAAGTATATAGTCGCCAATGGCCGGCTACACTGGCGAGATCCCTCGGGCATATTACTCCTGTGTCTCACAGAGAATGAAGCCGAGAGTATTATAGCAGAATTTCATGAAGGGATCTGCGGAGGCTATTACAGCTGGAGGGCCACAACTCATAAAATTCTGAAAGTTGGCTTCTATTGGCCAAATATTTTTGGAGATGTTTTTGCTATAATAAGAGCATGTGATAAATGTCAGAAATTTGCTGAAAGACAGAAATCGACACCTTTTCCCCTGATTCCAGTGCATGTGGATGAACCATTCAAACAATGGGGTATTGATTTTATACGTGAGATACATCCCCCATCAAGTGGACAATATAAATGGATATTAACAGCCACGAATTATTTCACCAAGTGGGTGGAAGCCATACCTGCAAGGAATGCTACAGATACTGTGATCATAAAGTTCATCGAGGAAAACATCATATCCAGGTTTGGTTGTCCTGCTAGGATAGTGACTGATAATGCACAGGCCTTCAAGTCTGCAAAATTTGTGAATTTCTGCCAGCAATACAATATCACACTGAGTCACTCTACAGCTTACTATCCACAAGGGAATGGCTTGGCAGAGTCTTCAAATAAAACTCTGGTGAGGGCCTTGAAGAAGATTATCAATGAAAATTAGAAGAATTGGGATTCCAAATTGAAGTTTGCTATATGGGCTAATAGAATCACCAGCAAGAGGGCAACTGGGAAATCTCCATATGAATTGGTATATGGACGAGTAGCAGTTTTTCCTGTACAACTAGCCTTACCAGTGGCTCGCTTCATGCAAGAAAGCCAGGAGGAACCTGATGATATGATAAGGATAATCAATCAATTGGTGGAATTAGAGGAAACACGGGGCCAGGTGAATTAGAGGTTAATAGAATATCAAGAGAAAATGAAACAAATTTTTGATCAGCATGCAAAAGACAGGAGGTTGCAGATTGGTGATTTGGTGCTCAGATGGGATGTTCAAAGAGCCGAAAAAGGTAAACATGGTAAATTTGACCCCCTCTGGTTTGGTCCTTTCAAAATTGTGGAACAGGGGGGTAATAATACCTTCAGGTTGGAGAACTTACAGGGTGACCTACTGGATACCCCTGTAAACGGTCAATTCCTCAAGCCCTACTTTCAGTCCTGATTCAGGAAAAGGCAACATGATGTATTATATTGTATAATAGTTTCCCTTTTGTTTTCGTTTGAATAATGTGGGTGGAATTATGAATCATAAAGCGAAAATGGAGGTGCTGGAGAGCAGAGTCTGCATACATTATGATCAGGAAGGTCTGCGAGTTCTTGACATGTCTAGGGATGAACGTGCCATCCCCAGGTGGAGCCGATGCTGATCATAATCTGCCTCCCATAAGAATTTCATAGGCAATCTCTCTTAAATGTCTCGAATTCCCCCTTGCAGCCTTGGAAAACCATTCTTATGCCTATCGTTACCATTTCCTGCCTCCAAAGAACATTATGAAAGGCTGAAAATTCATATTTGAAATATTTAAAGCGTAGCTTCTTTGGCCCAAGCCCCTCTGTCTTTTCCTCCATGTAACCCGAACGTTAAACCAGGTGCTAGTCCAACGGGTGCTTACCCAATACATATCGGGCGCATCTTGAGTCGTCGATCTGTGCAGATCAAACGACGTTTGCTCATCTCTGCCACGCCCGTAGCCTTCCTATTCACCATCCAATCAAATCATAAATCAATGGTTCGCTGCCCATCCGCCTCGGTGGACCCCGCGCCCAACAACACCTTTTGAAACCGGTGGTTTATATCGCACCACTTTTCAGTGGCAGGCAGTATTCCTCAAAACAGAGCGATTCCACTCATTCCCTGCTGCGTGTCCCCGCTTACAGCCCGAATACTGCCCTCCATCGCGTGTTAATGTTCGACCAAGGTCACGCAATGATATTCATCACATCCGTCCGATCTAAGGGCCTTCATCCGACGGTCATCGCGCTCCGAAGCTACACGAGATTTAATGCAGGAAAATCACCCCCCGGGCCCACTGTCTATCACCTCCGTCGCTCTTTCAACCGTCGATATCCTCCTGAGATCGAACGGTCAAGATTCCATCATTCCCACTGTTGACCGGTCTCATTGTCAGCACTCCACGTCATCCTTTCCACATAATCTTTTATACGTGCACCCATCACCCGCTCCACGTGTCTATCGCACTTTTCTCTCGATAATTCATATACTCTATTCATGTGTTATATTCTAATGTTTACATTTTAGCTCTGGCCAACCCTTCCGCCATTATTTCCACTGCATTTTCTTCATCACCACCCTACATATTTCCCCTGCGTCATCACGTCGCTCTGTTACATAGTCGCTTCCATTGCGTTGTCGTCCCCCATGCATTTTTTTTCTTCACGACTTTGTGTGTTTTGCAGGTTTACAGTGACAAGGAATTATCATCATTTACAATATCCATTACAAGAGCCGAGCATACGTCAAAGGACCATTTTTCAGAGCAGAATTATGAAGAAAGTCCTCGAAAGCCAAATTGACAAGACTTCAATTAAAGGAGCAGGGTTCAAAATTTTCAAACCCTGCAGGGACATTCAAGGCGCCGATTTCACAGATGAGAACATTAATGGAACAACAGAGGAAGATAAATGGATGGTGGAGGAATTCAATGTTCGGCGTTGAAGATTTTAAAGCTTAAATCAGGAATGGGAAGGCAGAGAGTACAATGCACAGAAAATAATGCCCTTAAGGTTTACTCTAGCAAAGTTTTCTTTCTAGGAAAGGACGGATGTTTATGGGATTTTACTGCTTTGCCGTGTCCCTGGAGAGATTTCTACTCAGTGCATTTATTCCAGTTAGCAGACCATAGAGTACAAACAACACATCATAGTCATTTAGCAGTATGGGCGCAATTGTTTTCTCCATTTTATTTTTATCATGCAAATTAAATGTTCATCACCTACCTCATTTACTTGGTTTTGGGTCTTATCCTATAAAAACCATGAAGAAACGCATTGTAAGGGTTCCAGATTTTATCAGAAAAATTATGCAGTGAAAGGATTTTTGCATACATTTTGTAAAATTCTTGTATGAAGGTTCAGAGCCCATAGGGTCTTAGTGAGGAGGAGTTCTATCTATCAAAGAGGATTCTGGTCTTTGGTATTTCACAGTCTGTAACTTTCTTTATTTGTGTTATATTAATAGAACACTTCATTTCATCCATCTTTCTTGTATCATGTTTTGGAATGCGAGTGGCTCACTGATCTTTAGTATGGATTCATCCTAGTTGATGCCCATGCCCGGATCAGTCAAGCGCTTTAAATATGGCTCATGCATGATATTATGTTCCATTATTCAGCTAACCATACTTCTGCTATATTATTTGCTTTGGGAGGGTGCTTTTAAAATGCTATTATCATGTATGGATTCTTAGATTGGTAAGCCCATGCATGGTGGTATTGTATATCTGGGTATCAGCTCAATGTTAACTAGTATCTTCTCAATATTTCTTTCACTACATACACCTTCAGATAATTTATGTCTGTGAAGTATTTCTGAATCGGCCCGCTTTGCAGTAAACTGTCTCTAAATTTTTTGTTTCTTTTGTATCAAAGTTCTGCATCTTGCCTCTGCAGTATCTCTTTTCCTGTGTCAGTTTCTAAGAGTTTGGTCCCATTCTATTTTATTTCCCTGTTTACAAGAGATAGCATATGAGTTGAAGCTGAAAAATTCATACATAATATTATACGCTCCTTGCTATGCTAAGATGTCCTAGGCACTGGTATATCACAACTCTAGGCTGTCTCTAGGAGCTACAACAGAATCATTCGATAAGGAGTACCTAATGAGGACCCCCATCCAAACACAAGATGACATGCCATTTATTTCTGCAAGTATCTGGGTACTGATGTGTTTCTATATCAACTTCCTAGATAAGATGTTGAAGTTGATAGGAAGAGATCTGTCGAAAGCTAGGTACTAAGGCATCCTACATCAGTTGACACAAAACAGGAAAAGATGATTTTTTTTATGGAAATAATCAAGAGAAAATGGGAATAACTGACAACAAATAAGATCTGGTATATGATGGCTTTGGTTGATACAAGAAGCAATAGATAGTAGGATCCTCTTGAACAATAGAAGGCACTCTAACAAGGTACTTAGGAAAATTTAGTCTTAATGAACACCAAAGAGTATCAGGTTTCACCAATGCAAGAACACTGGTAGACGAAGACTGAACTCATAGATGGTAGGGTTCGGCTAAAGGCAAAAGAGTTTTATGGGAAGTGCCATGTTCAAGATTTCATGTTTCCAAATCGACCTTTAAAATGTAACAAAATAAGTATCCATATTGTCCAAATTTTTTCCCCGTATGATTAAGTTTAACGAGTCTAGACGGGTAAACTCGATGATTTTTTCATATTTAGAGAGTCTGAAAAACATCGTAAAAGAAAACTCTGGGGGTACCATTCTCATGTTTGATAATCGGGCACGACAAAGGGAGAATAGTAAGCCTGAAACAGTACATTTTCCATGAGTTAGTCCATTGAATCTGGAAAAGTGATAAATCTATGTTTGATGTACATCTACCTCATTTTGTTATGAGTACGAGGAGATGAAGTAAACTCAATGTTCTTTGCAAAATTTTAACGAGTCCAACAAAGAAAAACTTGATGCTCTCCATGAATGTTTAATGAGTCCCACGGAGAAAAACTCGGTTACCTTTTCTATTTAATGAGCTTTGAAAAAGATGAAAAGAATGGCTCATATTTATTTGTTGTGGTAGTTTAACAAGCCCGACGAAGGTAACTTGGGGTTTTTTCATTTTTATGAGCTAGAAAAAAGTCCCTAAAAAGAGAGCTCGAAACCGGGTCGAACGTGGTTAGATCTGCACATAAACATTGACAACCCATCAGAGCATCAGTAGCATATGAAACCAATAGTTACGAAAAAATATAGCATGAATTTACCAATTTTAACAGACTAGATAAGTGAGTCTTACCTCCAAAATGGCTATAAGAAGGCAATAGACCTTCATTTTCACTTTGTTGAGTGCTGTGATAGAGCTCTAGAATGAAAAAGTGGTGAAACATTAGTTGTTGACTGTGGACGATCTGGGCAATGGTTTTCGATTCTGCGAGATCCAAGTAAGAGCTTGAAACTTCCTCTAGTATTTCATTATCTATTTAGTTCATTTTACTGGATATAAATGTTGATTTAGTAGGCCCTAAAACTTTTGGCCAGCTAACACGGGTGCTTAGTGTTTCACCCGCGTTAAGTGCACTTCCCGAAAAGAGACAGAGCATTAGCACGCACTGTTTGGCACTATGGCCCGCGTTAGCTGGCAAAGTTGATTTAGGAACTTGTTTTTTATCATTCTAAAAAGATCTAGCCAAAAAATAATCCACTGAAAATGTTTCTTGTGCAGGTGTGAAGCTGGTTATCATGAGTATCTAGTGCGAAAGAGAGCATGAGTTGGAAGAACGTGAAATGGTTATGGATGCGGCTACTTTGCTAGTTCTCCGCAGATGCAGATTACTGAAGTATGCTCGTTTAGAGCTGATGATAGGGTAGGAAGACCTTTTGAGATGGATAATCCAGTAGTGGGATAACCACCAGCATGTCTTTCACATCGGGGGTAATGAATTCTTGATTGAGAGAGATGAAATTTTCTTCTTGACTAGCCTATCATGCAGAGGACCAAGGCCCAATCTGACAGGTTCTAGGGCTGATCCCCACACTACTATGGATTTGATCCATACTCACTGCATAAAAAATACTATGGCAGTAAGTAACCGGGTGTCGATTGTACGGGTGACAGCAAGAACGTTGAGGTATCTCTTGTGGATGATAGTTCGCTTGGTCGGGGCCAAGAGTCAACACATGGCCACCAAGGCCCAGGTATTGTTAGCATTGAATTTCACATAGCCTCAGGTGTTTGACTGGTGAGAGGGTGTTTCCCACTGAGTTCAGGCAGAGTTAACAACATGTAAGACCCAGACCCAAAGCGAGTTTGGGTATGGCACATTGATCGTGTCTTTCATACTAGAGCGGGTGCCAGCCATGAGGCTAAGAATGATCACGGATGCATTGGGACCGCAGGATCCAATACATGCTCATTGGTCATCTTTGATACTACGGATTGGAGAGGGTCCAATCCATCACTGTTTTGATGATGGCTTCTTCGAGTGGCTTGAAGACCAGATCATAATGATTGAAGATTATCCCTATGCAGGGATGAACTACACTGGAGATCCAGAGTTGGTATTGCCCCTGGGCACTCAGTGAGGTTTAGATGGTAAGAAAGATGTTGATCAGTGTAGTTTGAAGTATTTTTGTATATTTTGAATTTTTATGAAAATTTTTTGTTTAATGGGTGAAAATATCTTTTGACATGAAGCTTGTTGCTTGTCAAAGATGTGGCACCCGTCCGTCCAGTCGGAGCCCCTCACTATGCAAGGTGAGGAATGCAGCTACCTGGGGTTGGCGTAGTAGAAAAGGCTACAACAGTCGTCGAAGAGGGTGATGACACACAGATTTTGCATGAGCTTACTAGGAACCTGGAGGGTTTAAGTATGGGTGTGCCACATCTTCCCATGAGGGAGATCCTGATTCGTTTGCAGCGACATACAGTGGGTGTGCCGAAGAGATACTTGGTGCCTCTGAGGAGGATAGCCAGAGCATTGTTTTGCTATTTTGAGCAGCATGCTTAGTAGGAGTAGTGGATAGATGTGTAAATGTCATAGCGAGGCTTAGCGGAGCCAATTTTTTGTAAAACACCCAAGGTTTGAGAAGTTTTTTTATGTAACTTAACTAGACACGACACACACACACACACACACATATATATATATATATACATATTTTGGTGATTTTGTTTCCTTGTGTTCTTTAATGTTTATGTATTTTCTATAGTAAAAAATATACACTCATGCAGAACTCTTTATATAACAAATGTGACAAACACCAATCTAACACATAATTTGCCAATGAATCAACTAATGTACTAAATTATCTAGGAATGTGCTCAAATGCAGTGGTTTGAAATTAACATTCTAGAAGTTGTACCCTTAAAAAATAACATAATAAGACTGGATGAAAAACGTTATAATGATTGTTTAACTACATAACGACGAGTTGGGAATCTAACCTGACCACCAGATTGGAGATGCGGTGAGATGCAACTTCCATGAGGAGTTGTATCACCGACATGTATTCAAAAATATTATTGGTGGCATTTCCCAAGAAGATTCCCCCAGAACCAAGAAGTTCCGACTCAGGTGTGTAGAGGACCTAAGCAGCTAACACAATGTGCCTAGTATGACAACTAGCACCATTCACATATCCAACGTATGATAAGGATGACGAAGGAATATGTGTAAAAGAAAAAGTGTGTATGAGAAAAAACACACAAAAACCCAGAATATCCATACACATCAAACAAAGGAAAAATTGATATACATAAAATTACAAAGCATATGCCTAGTGGTGAACTAGGCAAAATACTTCTTTAGATAGAGCCTGTTGTGGGGCTCTGTGAGTGGAATTCCATTACATTTTTGAATTTAAAAAGCTCCTTTTGAGAGGAATTTGGGGACTATGTAAGTACCAAACCATAATGGTTGAAGTGTTCCTACCCCCAAGAGGTTATGTCTCTGATCATAGAGTAGAACAAGATCACCTTCTTGGAAAGAACAAGGCTTGATAGATTTGTCATATTGAGCTTTGACTTGGTGTTGGTGAGCCTCAAGTGCCAACGTGGAATCTCGGCGAGTTTCGTCCAAGTGATCAAGTAATAGCAAGCACTCTTCTGTGGCGGTGGTGTCGGGTAGGAGTTCAACAACGAGTTTGAGTGATGGAATCTCACACTCGATTGGGAGTACTGCTTCCAGGTCGAATGCAAGTTGGAATGGTGTGAAGCCTATGGCAGTTTTGATTGACATGCGATATCCCCATAACACGGAATATAATTTCAGATGCCATGTGGTTTTATGGTTGCTGACTAACCGAAAAATCATGGTTTTGAGGACAACATTTATGGCTTTGACTTGACCATTTTCTTGTGGGTAGTAGGATGAAGACTGATCTTGTTGAAAACCTAGCATGGAAGTTAATTCCATCATCATATGGTTTTAAAAATGTCACCCATGATCTGTGATGATTAAAAATGGTACACCGAAATGGTAGATAGACTGATTGAACAGGAACAGAGTGAAAGTTTCTCCATTGGCCTTAAAAGTGGGAATGGCTTCTGCCCATTTTGTGAAGTAGTCGACCGCAACTACAATGTAGTTGTGTTTGTCCACAGAAGTGGGATTTCATGTAATGAAGTCTATTCCCCATTTATCGAAAGGACTAATGGAGAAAACCAGATGGAGAGGGGCGGGCTGGGCACACATTGTCTTCATGAAAATTTGACAAGGATGGCACTTCTGGACCATGGTGATGCAGTATTTAAATAAAGTGGGCCAATAATATCCTGTGTGTAAGATTTTATGGGCAGTAGCTAGGCCAGAAAGATGACCATTGCACACCCCTGCATGGTAGTCATTTAAAACATGTTCCTCCTCGTTAAGAGTAATACAACACTGAAGAATGGTATCAACACTGCAACGATATAAAGTATTGTTTAGCAAAAGGTAGTGTTTCGCTTGGTGGCGTATACGATGACGTTCATCTGATGTGAGATTTGGGTGAAAACGTTGAGTTTGGAGGTAGAACAAAACGTATCCATAGAAAGGATCAGAAGAATAAACTAAGTAGATGGATTCATCATGAAATGGATCATGAGCTACATCCTCCAGGTCGATTCTGGGAAACTCTGATAGTAATTTGGCAAAGACTAGATATTTATTTGCTTTGGAAACAGTGAACACTAAGTCAAATTGTTGGAGGATTACAATCCATTTGGAATATTTTCCTCCAATAACTTGTCGAGACAAAATGTGTTGCATGGGATTCTCCAAAGCAATGACGGTAGTCTGCCGCAGTAATATATAGTGTCGGAGTCGAGTGACAGTGAAGACCATCGCGAGAGAGAGTTTATCCACATGTGAATATCATAGTTCGATTCTGATGAGACCTTTTGACAAGTAATATATCACATGTTCACTATCGTCATCGTGAACTTGGAACAAAACCATTCTGAGTGGGGATGGTGAGGCTGCTAGGTAGAGGAGAAAATCGCGTGAGTAGTTGGGGACACTAAGAAGTGGGGCGGAAACAAGTGCTTGTTTCAAGGCATCAAGCGACCGTTGAGCTTGGTCATCCCACAAGTATAGTGTTCCTTTATTCAATAAATGCATAAAGCCTTTCGTCATATCGGCATAGTTTGCTATGAATCGATGTAAAAATTTTGCTTTCTCTTGCAAACGTTGGAGTTGCAGAATGGATTGTGGTGCTAGTAATTCAATGATTTCCTTAACCTTATCGGGATCAACCCTAATCCCGTGCTTGGAGACAATAAAACCTAGAAGGTGTCTAGGCTCGAAAAAAAATATGCACTTACGTGGATTTAGATGTATATTGTAGAACCGACACTGAGCGAAGATTTGTTTCAGATGCACCAGGTGGTGGGTTCGCTTCTTGGAATGAGTCAGAAGGTCATCCAAGTAAGCGTGTACAATATTCCTAATATCGTGAAAGGCATAGTCCATAGCCCTTTGAAAAGTGGCTCTTGCATTCTTCAGGCCAAATGGGAGTTTACGATACGCAAATGTGCCCCAAGGACAGATGAAGGTGGTTTTATGTTGGTCAATTTTTTTAATCACAATTTGGTTATAACCTGAGAAACCATCCATAAAGGAAAAATATTTGCATCTAGCGCAGTCTTCAAGGATTTGATCTATGAACGACATGGGATAATTATCTTTTGGACAAGCAGTGTTCAAATCACAATAATCAACACAGACCTGGATGGTGCCTTGTTTTTTGTCTACAAGAACCAGATTGGAAACCCATTCTGTTAAAGGAACCGGGTAGATGAAACCGGTATTTAAAATTTTTTTGACTTTAGTCTTAATGGTGCCCGCTTTACGCGGGTGGACCGGTCAGAGTCTCCACCGAATAGGTTTGACATTGTCATAAACTTTGATTGCATGTTTGACTATAGAGGGATCTATGCTGTCCATTTCATCGTAATACCAAAAAAACACATCGCGGAATTCCTTAAAAATGGATGTGAAGTGTGCAATTTCCTCGGGATTGCAATCGTCTCTAATCTGAATATTTTCCATGATGCCCATTTTGATTGAGATATCAATGAGCATAGTCTTTGAAAGATTACCCATGTTCCATTCCGAACTGAGAGTTTGAACAATCATGTAAACAGAGGGAACGATCTCAGGTGGGTTAAAATATGGGATTTTAGTAGTTATTGCGTTCGAATCGAACATTGAAGCTTGATGATGAAACTCTCCCCAAGGTTGTTCTTCTAGAGACATGACCTCTCGAATATCTTCGTCCCTATACATGACTTCATAGAGGAGGTATTTAGAAAGAACCGTGATGGGCGGGAAGTTTGTACCAGTGGTCGAAACCAAAGCTGTGGAGGGTTCAGATGTGATTTGGATGGCTTGATAAGCCAACTTTGCTCATGATAGCGGAATCTGATTTGCATAGGAATCAATGTCTGAAGGTGCCGGTAGGAGCCATGGATTGATAATGCCATCCAAAGTGGTGGATATCATTGCAATCATATGTGGAACCTCAGGTAGTGGGAGAGGAAAGAAACCCATCAAGGAAGATGCCTTGAGAAGATCGATACCAATACTGATGTACGAGTCAGGAACGCCTCCTACTAAGGGTACAGTGCTACTTGTTAACGTGAAATAATTGGGGGTGAAAAAGGATAACTGATCTATTGTGACTATTTTCCCATCCGATGGAAAGAGGAAATGTCAGAAGACCGAAGAAACAATGGTAGTCATTGCGTAAGACCAACTACGACCCAGCAACAGAATATAGTTGAGGTGATGATCTACGACTTCTATGTCCACTGTTATCATTTTCCCACTAAGCGAAATGGGAAAGCTAGAAAGGTATCCTTTTGGGAGGAAAGTGTGGCCATTGAAAGCTTTAAGGGAATTCGACGGTGGAGACAAGGTAGGAGAACCCAAAGCAAGCCAGCAAGTAGTTAACATAACGCAGGTCAAAGCACCTTCGTCTATGATAGTACGATGGACTGGTCTCCCTTTTGACACAACCTACACCTGGAATGCAAGTTGGTGTGAGAGCTGAGGTTTATATTTCTCCATGTCAAAGATAGCTAGCGTAGAATCTTGGGGGTCGATTCCACCAATGGCCGAAAGCAAAGCTTTCCTTTGCGCTGGGCAAGTTTGCAATACTTTGAGAGTAGACATAGCTGATGGTGCTTATGCCAAATCTTCTACAATATTGTAGTTTTGGGTAGCATGTGAAGATGTGTTATGATTCGTGGGTTGAAGTGTCCCTTTAGGGGGATGAATCGTAGGGTCGATGGTGGGCCTTTCGATATGCAAATCGTTGGGCGGCAGCGGATTCGAATTGGCACCAGGTTCCTGAGTATCACTGATAGGATTTCCATAGGTTTTGGCTCATGTTTGGAGTTCAACACTTTCTACGCCATAAAGAGTGGATGATCCTTCACCAGAAGGATGTGTACCACCGTTGCCCCATTGTAGGGGTTGTGGTGGGTTTGCAACCATGTGTTGATGTTGCTGTTGTGGATCAGGGAAGGGATTATGAAGAATGGCAAGTGTCCTCCTAAATTCCTTGTTTGTGATGAAATCTATGCATTCCTGCAGCCGAGGACATTTGAATCTCAAGTGGTCCTCCGCATAGATTCTGAAAGGAAACTTCATGTGTTTCCCCTTTGCTTTTTCAGTTTTAGCAGTGTTTTCTGATTGGGATTATTTTTATGATCTGACTGCTCTTTCGAAGAAGAGATCTTTTTCTTGTTCTTCTTGTTCCTGCCACTAGGTTTTTGTGAAAATTGCACATAATTTACCTCAGTGGTAGGAAGAGTAGTCGATTGTTTAGGGGTGGTGGCGACCGAAGATGGCTGGGAGGTTTTCCCACTAGGTTTTTTTATGTCTATGTCGGGGATTGCACCAACAAGACTGTTGGTGTGTGCTCCAGGTTTCTGAGTAGCGGGAGGATTCAGATTACCAAGGGCATGAGGGATTAAATCATATAGCATTCCAGATTGTGAATAGATCAAATATAAATTTTGTGCATGACAAATGGATTGATCTTCCGTGACCGCACCTGACAGACAAACATCCTTAGCTAGGGTTGGTAAGAGTGACTTACAAAACTAGTTAGACAAGAGATGATCTCGAATTGGTGCTTTAACCAGCCTCCTCCTATGTCTCCATTCATGAATGTGATCAGAGATGTGGGTGGTGGTGTCTTAGCGCAGCGAGGTTAAAATTTCCATGTCAGTTTTGTATCTAATAGGAAATTGGAAATTCTTAATAAATTCCGTAGCTAAGGCGCAAAAAGTGTTGACAGTTCCGCATGGTAACTCAATGTACCATTTGGAAGTGTTGCCTATGAGAGTGTGGGGGAAAAGTCAAAGATGGATGCTATCATCCACCATGGAGTTAGAAACAAACCATATATGAAAGGTGGTGACATGCGTGGTCGGATTTCCCCCTTGTTTCCCGTCGAATTTAGCGATGTCAGACAGAATCTTGTGTGGTACTGGAGGCCAGAGTGGGTTGTGGTTGATGGGATCATTGGTTAGTTTGTAGATGTTGGGGATGTCTAGAGCTGCCAAAAATGGAAATTGTGTGTTTTCCCCTAGATATAACCAAGGAAGTATTGGCTAACCATTTGGACCATAGGGTCCACCCATCAATGTGTTACCAATAGGATAAGTAGGAATTTCTTGATAAAAGTTCCCTGTGGTGGGGGTGTAGGGATGTATGGTTGTTGTCCGTAAGGTATATTGTACAAGGGGACTAATGTTTGGTTGCCCCCAGTGTAAAAGTTAACCCCTTTTCCAAATGGGTTTTGGGGTTGGTTTTCCCATATGGACGCGATAGAGCTAGCTGAAGGCATGCTGCTATTCACATAGTTGAGCAATGGCATAGACCCTACACCGAACGTTCGACCACTTAAAGGAACAATATTAAAAATAGGTTGTCATGTTTGTCCTAATGACTGCAGGGGTACCGAAGTGTCCCCTGTCATCTGTGTGTTGGTGACACAGCCCCCTGGCATGGTGGCTAAGGGGTTTGAACTCAGCAAATCGTTCCAACCAAAAGGGTTGCTAAAAGGCACTGAAGTAGCCCTACTCGTGGGAGAAGGAATCGTGGGTCCTGGGGTATTCACCGTAGGAGTAGATCTCGAAGGATTCAGGGATCCAGTAACAGTTTTGGTGACTACAGTGTTGGGACCAGGCATAGAATGGCTACTATGGCTGCCGGTAATTAGTGTAGAACTAGATACTAGTTGGGCAGATGGTGGCGAACCTAGGTTGGTTGCCACTAGCATTGACCCCATGGATTCCGATTGTGAAACGGATGTTGGTGCAGTCGAAGACATATCTTGGCTTGGTGTAACCTGAACTAACATTGGCACCGGCGGATGAATGAGTGGAGGATTGCAAGGAGGTATGACTCCTTCCGTAAAAGGATCCTCTATAAATTCCATGTGATATGGGGCTATGTGAAAATTAGGGGTTATCACTAGAGACTTCTCTTCCGAAGAAGGCACGGGCTCACCGAGACTCAACTCCTCCTCCGGTATTAATGGAGGGAGACCTCGCTATCGTCGAGATAGAAGACGAGGGTCAAAGGATGCGACAGTGACCTATTTATTTCTAGAAAATTTTAATTATTTGTGATGTATTATAAAGTCTTAGTGATAGTAACCACACACCTAAAAAATAAAAAATAAAAAAGGACTTTCTAAAATAAATCAACAAGCAGCCAGAACAGGGTGGCCCCGTCTGAGTACTACGATTTGCTGTAGATGAAACCCAATATCACAATAGCATACAAAGAGGGTTAGTCATAAAAACAGTTACAGTTACTCTAGAGCTTCTCCTAAACCCCAGAAAATGGGTGTAAGCACTCTTGTGAATATTAGTACCCTCCCAGAGACTAAAGACAGCGTAGGTCTGTCTATTTTAGGTACCAGGACAGCCTGTCCTAGTCACCTCATGTAAGTCCCTAAAATTTTTGGCAACTAAAGATACCTCAAATCACAGACATCATCAGGGGGGTCACAGTCATAAACAACACGCTATATGGGCAGAACACCTAGATCCTCGATCTAGTTTTGACATCCCCGAAGGGAACCCCAATATATAGCATGCCCACTGAATGCACTCGAAGGTCAAGTACCTTCTCATGCACCCTGGTGTTGTCTCACGCTTAACTCTGATGGTAGTGGAGTGGTCCGATAATATGAGTGCAGTATGATTTCACTTATTAATGACTCTAGCTTCAAGTTTTGAGATCTTGGGTGATTTTATCACTTCTCCTATCCCAATACCCTAGCCTGAACTGTTGTTGGTGTGAGATTAGAAAAAGTTATATGATTAATTTTATTATCACTTGATTCTTAGTATAATTGATTATTAGTCTTGCGGAGGGAGAGTGGACGTATGAAATGTGATGAGACTCTGACTCAAAAACCGTGCAGAATTATGTTCTAAATATTCAATTCAATGAAGAGTTTTTTCTACAAGGAGAGATTCTTTCAACATCTGTGCACCAAACATTCAAATAACACAGTTCAATTTTAAATATTCAGACATCTATTTATCTTCTCTTAACAACTTTTTAACCAAATTTTTTCATAATTAATTCAGCTAATTTCAGAAAATGAAAAGGAAATTTCTTCTTCAAAAAGTAGATGCGTTTAACATTAAATTTTTTAAACAAGAACAAAAGACAGAAATTCTAACTGGTAAACAAGCACAGGGATCCAACAAGAGAAGCTAATTTGATGGCCAATAACTCCACCGCCAAAAGGGAAACACAATAGAGGTGTAAACAACATATTTTGGCTGCGTAACGCTGGCAAGAAAAGGCTACATAGTGTTAAAATTGAGACTAACACACTGTATCTGAGCATAAGAAGAGTTATAACGCTCTGAAACACTTACAGGGGAAGCATTAGTCAAGGTAAAGTTGCATAGATGTCTAAGCAGGGTCTAATCTGGACTCTGTGAGATTTTGAGATGCTTACTGAGCATATAAACTGGTCGGAAGGATATATGAACAAAAGGAAAAAGGTAAAGTCATAGGAAAAACCTAGAAAATTGGGGTTTATTCCCCAATGGAGTTGCTAATTCTGCTATAGGGAGATATGCTTGGGTGGTGGTTATTAAATATCCCTCTCAGGACTTTACGGTGCCTGAGGTAGACAGTCAGATTAGCTGTAAAGTTCCAAATATACTTCTTTCATGTTCATGCTAATATATATAATTGGCAAAGAAAAATTGAGAGATTACCTCTTTGCAGATAGCGGATCCTATGGAAAGCGCCAAGCAGTGAAGTAGAAACCCTTCTTCACTGGCTCCAAATCCATATCCTACAACCAATCAAAGCACCCGTGTAATCTCTATGACAATATAGTTTATTATCAATTAAAATAGCATATAAATAACATAAAACAATACATATTTAATCCATTCATATCATGATACATAGATGATTGAACAACAATTGTGACATTGATGCATCGAATGGAAAAAACATATACAATTCTATTAATTTATGAAAAGGAGGATTACAACCATCAGTTGCACCAAGCCCTCCTCAATCTTCCAATTCCTCTCTCTCTTTCTCTATCTTCGAGTGTGATGATGCTCAAGGCAGAAAGCTCTCAATGAGCTTCATCGATCTTCACGCCTCACACTACAACAATGAAATTCTTCTCCACAAATAATCAAACCTTCGACCTTAGACCAAGAGCCCACAACTCCAATTTATAGGAGATGGAGAGGACAAACCTTGCCAACTCTTTCAACGAGTTCAATTAGGGAAAGATCTAGATGTGTCCTTGCTTTTCCTTGATTTTTCCTACCATATGAGTTCAGTTATGTTTGGCAATGCCTAATAAAAGGTTTTTGCCATTTAGTTTCTATTTTGAACTGATTCCTTTTGAGAGAAAGCCGAAAATTCTAGTTAGTTTTCCACAAGATATTTCCCTTTTCACACTTGAACACGGTTAACACTACCCCTTGGGTAAGAAAGAGCATTACCCTAGGCATTAACGCTCCCTTTTCATGGCTCAGGTGCATTATAACTCGGCTTAGTTGTTTCTGGGGTGCGTTACCTTGGCAAAAATGGGTCTTGTCTAGGTCATTTTCTTCCTTCCATGTTAACTTCTCCTCTAAGCTGATGAGGAGGTCATTTGTCCTGTAACATTGATGCCTTATTGGAACTTTTCCTTCCCCTTCACTAGCACTAGCACCTTCTCTTGAAATTTTACCAATTCTGCTTTTGAAACCAAAACCCCAATTCTACTTATGAAATGGAGGTGGAAAAGGTTAATGGAGTGGTGATGAAAGGGGAAATTTTTACAAGTGAGGGATGGGAATGAATGAGTGAAGGGGAAAATTGGTCATAATGAGGGGCTTAAATAACTTGAGTGAAAACCAACTGATATGTCAAACCTTGCTGTGAAAACACCTTAGTAATGATGACAATGGGGGATGATGAGGGTATGAAATTGTCAATGTTTTTCATTGTAAGGGACTGACTTGGAAAATGGAATGGGTGTTTGGTGAATGAGAAACCTCTCAACAAGGCACTATCTATGTGTTATTTACTTTATTTTCCAGACAGGTGAATGAGTGTCTTTTAAACAGTGGTGTTCAAGTATAGAAATTAGTTTTCCCTCCTTAGGTATTCACTCCTTTGACCAAATGATAATAAAAAACTTGGAGAGGGCTTAATGAGCTGCACTTACCTCTTGAGGATGCTTGAAAACCTTTGTTGACATCTTGGAGGAGTTTTTGAGTGGATTTAAGGGTTTTTAGGTTGTGAAGGCCCTCCTAGCTAAATGCATAGCACTAAAACGGGTTGTCGGGTCGTGTTGAACGCGCAACAGGTCACGAGCGAGTCGGGTCAGAAGAGGAGTCGAGTCAATCTGCACACAGTGCTAGAGTTCTTTTGATGGGCCTATAAGGTCTGTTGGGTGAACGTGCAGCGTTTGGCCAAATGTGCAGCATGCAACGCCATGTAGGTTTGCACGGGGAAAATATTCAGGCGTGCAGCGCATGACTCGAGGCACACAGTGCCTTCCTGAATGCGCAGTGGCAGGCAGGTTTGCCCAATTTTGACTAAAAGATCACAGTTTCCGCCTTGACTCATTTAATGATATTTGCAAATGCATAATGAGTTATGTGAAGAAAACAATGATCCTTTATATGCCTGGTATTTTAAATTTAATCTTTGTAGACCCACTTTCTAATTTTTTTTGTCTATTTCTTTTTACTGATATCCCTTTGACCTTTTCTTGCTTGTAGGTGCCTAAGAAGATGAGCTTGACCTTCTGATCTCATTCTTTGTAAAAATTGGCATGTTCATTCTAACCATCCTATGATGATTATACACAATAACATCCCCAAAATCCTTTGTGGTTTCCATTATGCATTTTAACTTAATTTTCACCTCTTCTCATTTAACAATTGTGCATTGTTTTCTCTGCAGGTGACTAAAATGATAAAATCAGACTTTATTTTAGTTCCTTGAGGCATGAAGATTTTATAATAACACTTTGGTGAATTTGGCCACACAACAGCTTCTTCAATTTGATGTGAAATCTCTACTATAAAACTTAGTTTAACCCTTTCACCTTCACAGACATCTTTTCACTATTTGTATGCATTTTTGCTAAAATGGTGAATTTGAATTCTTTAACCTTGGAGGCTTGATATGTTTTCTGTGGACACCTTTGAGATTGAAACACAAGGAAACACCTTTACAACACTCTTTTTCCAACACCATGGTATTTAAACAATTTCTTTCACCTCCTCTGGCCACTTCTGATTTGCAGGTGCCCTGAAAATAGTGATTTTACCTCTCTCACAGATACTCTTTATATCTTTGTCCGTGGAGGTAATGAGACACTTACCTTGGAAAAATTTAGAGATGCTTGTACACAGAAATAGCCTTAAAAACTTCCCTTTATTCCTCCTTGAAACCTAACACATCTATTTTCTCATTCAGTGATTGTAAGCTTATTAAAACATCTTTGAGGGGGTTTTCTCATAGCAACACTCTCAAAACCCTTTATTGCTTGCATTATGAAGTTGTAATCATGTTTTTACCCTTTTTGACACTTTTGAGTGTGGGTGACTTGAATACATGGATTTTCCCTTTCTCACTGATCTTCTTTACACCTTTACTCTTTGAGACAATGAGGCATTTCACCTTGGAAAACTCTGGGATGTCACACAGCAGCAGTATCTTCACAACCCTTTTCTTTGCTGGCATATTTGAGCTTACCTCTCTTGACCATTTTTGGCATGAAAAGCTCCTTGGCATGAGTTTGGAATCTCTTAAAACAATGACATCTTTAGAATCTCTTTGTTGTCATCATGGGGTCTAAACTTACCCTTTCACCTTCTATGATCATCTTAGCAAAATCCTAGGTGTTTGGAATGCTTGAAAACAATTAACAGTTTTGTCTTCTAAGTTCTCCATAGCCCTTTCAAGTTCATTCATTTATGTCCAGTTCGCCTCACCTTTTTCCCTTTTTTATCTATAATTTATGAAACACTTCTCTTCATGCTTGGTTTCTTGGTGTACCTCCTCCATGGTTATTTGCTGCATTTGATTCACTGCTTGGCACACTGCTTGACCAATCAGGCTTAGAAACCCTGGTTCTTCTTGAACACAAACTGCTTCCTCTCTCTTTGCTGTGAATGTCTTTATTTAGGAGCAGGCCTCTTACCTTACCAACTTTCTACTGATATTCATTTTAACACTCCTACAAAAATGTCAAAATGCACAGTTACCTTTTGCAGAACTTGAACTTGATAAGGTGGTATTCCTTGGAGATTTTTTTATTTTTCTTAGACAACCATGTGTTGATCTTCATTTATATTTGAACTAGCTTCTAGCATAGGAAAAGCATATCTTAAAACACCAATGATGACCTTACAACCTATGAAACCCTAATGACCTAGTGGGAGGGTCCTTTGACCTAGTATTTGACTAAAACTTGGTTCAGGGTCTTTAACTGTAAAAACAAAGTATTTGACAAATTGAAGTATTTAAGATCCAAAATCCAATATACTTGATTTATCTAAAGAGCCTACAAAGATAGTTTTGAGATCATCACTGCTTGAGGAATCTGATGAACATGGGAAGAAATAGGCTGATTGGTAACCCTAGGTGAGAAGTGGAGTGATAGGAAAGGGAAGGATAGAGTGATGAGGTTATATGTAGGAAAAAGGATGGAGATGAGTAACACAATCCCATAAGGAGTTTTTTAGGAGTGGTAGGGTGACCATGACATGGAAAAATGGTATAATAGTGAAAAAATTGGTATAGGTATAATGAAGGCAGTGAGATTTCTAAAACTCACAATATTCAAGAATATTATTTTTAGAAATCTAGCAACAATATTTAGTCATCTACAAATAGTAAAAATTACTGATGAATAACACTTTGTATGATCCATGACCTCCTTTCAGCTCTTAAACTGCTACTGAAGGAACCAAGCTCTGATACCAATTGTTTGGAATACTGAGAGGGGGGTGAATCAGCATTCATTTCAATTAGTATTATTATAAATCTTTCAAAGAATTAGTGAATCTTCAATTATTATCAGTGTTTGTAAAATTATAGTAGTAAAAAAAAGAAAAAAACTGCACACAGTTTTTAAGGTGGAAACCCTCTCTGGGATAAAAACCACCTGAATTTTTTTCTAATAATTCTTTAATATTCAACTCCAACTGAAAATAAAGCTCCAACTTCCTAGAATCTAGAAAAACATTCTTCTCCAACTCCCACTAAATGGATGCTCCAACGCTCGAGATTCTTCAGTATTCAACTGAATGGATGCCCCAATACCCAATGAACTACAAACCACCCTACCACCTTGAATTTTTCACAAGCTTGAACCTATTGGTGATTTCATGCACCAGACTAGCACCACCCTACCACCCTAAAGAAGAATAAAAGAATAATGGACTCTCGTACCAAGGAAAATGGTCCACTTTACAATGATATAGAATGATTTTGAAGAAGAATACAAACTAGACCATAACCCCAACTATGACACAACCACCTAATGATGATCCTAGACCTCCCGACACTACCTCTTCAACTCTTGGCAAATAGACACTTGTATAATTTTTACAATGATACCTTTATAGTGACTGTATGCAGTGTTGCCCACTTGAAGACTTCATTTGGTGAACTTATTGTTGTTGTTCTCCACCTTGATTGCTGCTCTTTTAATTCTACCCTCTGTTGTGCCTTGCTTTGCTTTGCTACCCTAGAAAGTATGGTCCTTTGCAGCTGTTGACAACACATGATCTTGCTTTTTCTTTCCTTCTAGGATCTTGATATTGAATCCAATGTATCTCTGTTATTTCAGATCCCCAATATGTGATTTTCGGTTCTGTAGTAGTCCTATGAGTATTATTTCCAATGCCACAGGTCTAACCCAATTTGGATTCGTCAAGGGAGAGTTATGCCCAATATCTCATAATGACCTAATTATAGGCTGGTTCAGTAGAGCGAACTTGTACGACATTCCACGTGTCACTATTTATTCATTCAACTATGAAATTGATATAGAACAAGCTATAGTCCGTGGAATATCTGTCAATTTTGACATAACACCAATCCGATATTCAGAGAGAGAGAGTTATGATGATTTTGCCAAGGTCACTTCATTGAGATGAAGTTCAAGAGCCCGCAAAAACACTAAATTCCACAGATCATATATTTGAAAATATTGTGTACCTAGATCTAAAATGTTTACAGGAACTTACTTAGGATTTTGGCTTTGTCTCATAAAAATTTTAGCTTCTAAACCTTCTTATAAAAAACGTTAGAGTGAAAATTCCACGATGACCTGTTTTAGGTAGCTCAATCCCTACATGAGGAGTATATGAGGATAATAATTTATATAGATGCTTAGGTTGAGAGGGTCTTCAACAAGTGAACATGGGAGGTATTTTAGGAGCTTAAAAATTATTAATTATTGACTTTTCAATGACCCATGCCACAACCCCATGGGGTTTTAGCCCACTAACTGGGGTTACAAACTTCAAACATGAATATCTCTCAAATAGTGAAGAATGACATGGTGTGCCATATATCAACGGAAACATCTCGACAAGTAAAAACCATAAAAAATATTCTTGACCTAGAATATAGTAATTTGGTATGTCAAATTTCCATGCAAGATTGGGTTAGCCCCTGGTGCTACTTGGGTTGACATCAATGAAAACCAATGATAAACATACTTTGGTCATATGATTAGTTCCTAGCGCTCACATATTAGGGGGAAATCTGTTATCACCAAAATTTGTTCATCTAACAATTTAAAATTAGATGGATATCTCCCTCATTCCAATTAGCTGCAATGGAATTTGAAATATTCTCTTCATCAGCAATCTGTAATCTTCTCTTCATCAGCAGTTTATTCATGTGATACAATTTCATTGTTTTTCTCTACAATTGAATCTACAATCTTCTCTTCATCAAAAATTTGTAATCTTCTGTTCATCAGCATTTTCTTCATCCGATACACCTTCATTGTTTGTCTCTGCAACTTTTAAAATCGATTTCTAATAACTGCTGCTTGAGGAAGATCGAATATGGAAATGAGAAGGTTCCTTTTTTTTATTGCAGTGCATGGGTCTTTGTGTGGATTGAAGGCCTGCACATATGTGTAATTCCAAGACAAAGGTTGGCCTTACGCATATGCGTGGGCCTCCTTTCCATGGGCCAAAAAAAAAAATTTATTATGTTTTTTTTTTCTTTTTTCTTTTTTTTTTTAATTTTTTTAAGAAAAATTGTGCACATGAAATTTAATAAATTAGAAAAAGAATGAGAGGATACAAAACATTAAAATTTTCAGAATCGATAAAAAAAAGATCATGACTCAAATAATGATTTTCAATAGAATTGTAGTTCAATTTCCAGCAAAATGTTTAACAAATTTTTGAATTTTATTTTTTAAATTGACTGATCTGATTTTCTAATCTTCCAGGTCACAACGAGGCGTGGGAAGAGAGCATATTAATCAGCATCGTCAAATAAATTCATATTTTCACACACAAAATTTATTTCTGATGGTGATAAAAAACGAAGTGATTCTTACTGCATCATTGAAGTTTATTCAAAATGAATTAATCAACGTTGATTATTATTTTTTTGAAAAAAAAATTAAAAAAAATTCTAAAATTCTAGTTAAGTTTGGTTTTATTTTTATTTTTCCTATCTATCTAAAAAAACTATATTTTTGTTTTATTTTTAAGTATATTCATGCTTCCAATGAAGCCATTTATGGATTAGAATTTTTGAAATGCTCATATCCCAACTTGAAATATGTACCTCATTTTTTGTAAGGATATGCGAAATTGACTTGATCTTTCAATTTTCCGCAAGGATCTCTTGAAGAATTGATGAATGTTGTGGTGCAATCGCTTTTTGATACCATTCCTCAATGTAGTCTTTGGGCTGCATTCTAGACCCTTAGTCCATAAATGGTTAGTAAAAACAAAATAAAATAAAATACACTCTATACTGAAAGCTAGTTCCTATGCACACTTCCCCAGCAACGACGCCAAAATGTTGGGGCAAAATAATTTCTTGTCATTGAATTTGTCAACCCGGGGCTTTCGTAAACTTGTGAAGCATGCATGCATTGTATGTGCTAGAAATTGTCTTTCGGTTTAGGTCAATCTAACTACAAAATAACGAAAACCAATTCATATAATCTATGAAATCAAATAATGAAAATGAAATTCAACTAACCTATGAAATCAAGTAACGAAAAGAAAGAAAACAAACTCAAAAGAATATCTAGCGCGCAATCACACTTGTAGGAATTGAAATTTTAATCTAAGAAATCAGTTCAAAGTATGTAAAGGAAAACAACTAAGGTACGTTCAATCACTCCAACATCCATTATGGAAGTATGATAGAATCACCCTCTTGAGATGATAAGCAACCGATTATATTTTAGTCTTTAAATCTAGGAAAGAAATTAAAGCATTGAAAGGGAAAACTCAATAATTGCATAAATTAGGTATTAGAGCATTCAGTTATGATAAAATCACCTTCTTGAAATGATATTTAAGAACACCTAATAATACCATTGAATAAGGATCTAAAAAAACAATGTAAAAGCATGTAAAAGTAAAGCTCAATGATTGCACAGGTTGAACATTCAATCACCCAATTTAGAAGTATGACAAATCACCTTCTTGGCTTGATCTTTTATTCAATTATACAATGAATTGATAGTTTGATCTAAGAAATTAAATAACATAACATGAAAGGAAACTAAATAACTATGAGTTTTATTGCCTCAAACTTAATCCAATTGGAAAATAGATAAATCTAACTTTTTGAAATGTTTTAAGAAAAGAAAATATTACATAGTTATTCTAAAACTAATACTAAGAAAGAAAATAAACTTTAATGTATAAAAGAAAGTAAATCTCACACATTTTAGGCAGCTGATCTAAAAGTATGAGAGATGGTAAATCGCGATGCTCCATATATAAGAAAAACCAAGTCAAAATGAAGGAACATTCATGAGTAAGGTGCCACAATCTAATTCTGTATTCAAAGCTTGAGCAAAACTCCAATTTTACACATGATTTGACAGGAGAAATATTCCCCTATTTATACAAAAAGATGAGAAGCTATCTCATTAATGACATTCCATGAATCTCTCCCTATATCTCTAGAGTTACAATCCAAATAGGAAGTGATAAGGCACATGTCTTCTTAGAGATAATACAAATAGTAAATGAGACACAGATCCTTATGATCCTATGATATTCCCCATAAAAATTCGAATTTGGCCTTAGGAGGCCACATGAGAGTCTTTTGGAAGCTTCTTTTTGACATACACATGGAAACAAACTCATCCCACTTGTTAGGTATAAGTATGTGCATATTATTTTCTAATTTTTAACCATAAATTCACTTAAAAATACTAGGAATTAATAAATTTTGGAAAAACATAAATGTAACCCAATAGTAGTAATGGTAAGGTAAATGTAATGAAATGGAGGTGGAGTGAAGGTGATAATATGGAAATATAAGTGAAAATGTAATGGAAGTAAATGAAAATTTCAAGGCCCAAAACTTAGTCAAGCTTTTTAGTAGGAATAAAAGTAGGTTGGGAGTCTTCATACATACAAGGTGAAACAAAAACCTCATGTGATACAGAAATACAATAGTATACCCCCTCTCAGAAGTAAGATAGATCTTAATGATCTTGATAGTTTCAGCCCATTCATCCTTGAGATAACTACTAGGAATCCCTTTAGCCTATTAAGGGTCTCTGTATTCATCCTTGATGAAGTTGTTCAGGTCTCCTCCAGTAATAACTTGGTTTTTGAACCATTTATCTCCTTCCTGTAGGAGGTGGAAATCTTCAGCAATGGATTATGTTGATACCTGCAATTTGAGGCCATAAAAATTTTCTTCTTTTCCATCGAATGAGAGGGAAAATTCTTTGAATAATCCTAGATGAGATTTTTCTAACCTTGAGCAAAATGGGTACCACCCAGCTTGTACAAAAAACCTCCTCACATTTGGTTTGGCATCTATTAAATCAGCCCCTTGAGGTTCAATATGCTTAAGTTTTCCTCCTTTAGTCATCTGATAAATAATGAAGGTTGTCTGCTAGATCAGAAAGGTGTCAAGATTAGAAAAACTTGCTTAACAAGTTTTGTTGAATCCTCAATGTAAATTTTCTGAAAAATCAGTCTCCTCTTCAAGCTTCTCACTAGAACTTCTTATTCACCAATAGCCGAATTTAAAAATTGATTTCTTTCCTTTTCTTTTGGTGATTTTAAGTGATATGTTGGTTCATTTTTCCATGTACAAGATCTTTTCATAATGGGAAGTATCCAGAACTGTATACCACACCTCGCAATATTCATAATTATCTCTTAGTTTCCTGTTTTATTTCATATTATTTTCAATAGGTGGCTGGATTTGAACGATGTTTGAGTTGGTAGTCACCTCCATCGCATATTTTATAGTAGGCCTAAAGTTCTGACAGCGCTCATGCATGAGTAACCAATCAATCACCACATTAAATTGTAGATCCATGATCAATTTTGATAATAAATATGTACCTTTGACATGTGGGCACAACGACTTGGGCTGACAGAAATAAAAAACAACGGTTGGTCTTCATGATTGTACATTGACACCTAACTCTTCTATGTATGACCATTACTAACTCGACATCATTCAAACGTATAAATTTTCCTATCTCCTGATGTTGGAGCAGGGTCCCCTGAGGCATAATTTTTTATGTAATTTTCTATAGTTTTCTATGTGCATGCTGTGCAATTGAGTCAAGGGGCTTTGGGGTGGGTCAAAGTCCCTAATTTTTATGTAAATGGGTTTAAGGGTAAACTGTGGGCCTCAAACCATGGTTTAAGACCCTAGTAGCTACGTGCTAGGCGAATATAAATAGATAGATCGAGTCTAAGCAAAGTAACTTAAGTTAGTGTAATGTTTGATAATTCTATGTGTCGATAATACCTTATGAAGGTTTTTGTTGGGGTTAGGTTGAAAGCCTCGTGTTGGCTGTGAGAAGAGACCTAGTCCTGGATATGTGTGGACTCCGATGGATGTGTGTGCGAAAGGGTTTTGTAAGGGAAAGTTGATGTATTGAACATATCTGAAGCTAATAAAAAGGACAGATTATGGCAAGCTTATTTTGTTATGAATCTGAGTTCTGTTAAGATCGCATTATCTGCATTGCTCATTGATCATCGCGCAAAGGATATATGTTATTATTATGAATACATATTGATGGTTAATGAATCTGGCTAAGTAATTTAACATTGTTTAGATCTGGATCTGTTTATGCTATACTTTATCTGTGCTAAGGCAAACAACAACTTTGTTTTATTCCGTTAAATATTGTGAATTATCTGTGATTTTTTTGTATATTGTTGCATGCATTTTTTTACAAATGATATAAGTTTGAATTCGGTTTTTTGAGTACCACTTCATTATTTTCTCCCTCAGGGTGCGGAAACCTGGTTCCAACACCCCCCATACTACTTCTGGTGAGACTTTGATCTGTGCAAGCAGGCCACCGCCGAAAGGGCCAGTAGTTGGAGGGTTTGTTGATTTATCCATAAACTCTGAACCTGGGTCGGGACCCCTCAAGCCAAAAAATGGTTCTGTTCTAGTTTTTTGGTTTATCCATAAACTTTGAACCTGGGTCGAGACCCCTCAAGCCAACAAATGCTTCCATTTCCGGGGTCCGAGATCATTTTGACGGAGATTTGATGTTGTGGCATCCATCACGAAATGAATTGCAAGATTGGCTGGATAGAAATATCCTTGAAGTTTCTCTCCAAGAGAATAAATTTACTAATTTTTCTGACGAATATTGGGTGCATAAATATATTTATATAGAAGTGCATGAAATATTCTTTTGTTCCTTTACGCACAAACTATAGGAGTGTTTTTCGCGCTTAGCTGAATTCCATCACTACATAAAAGATGACATAGTCATTGAGTGGAATCCTAAATTGATACAACAAGTAGAGAAGTTTGACAATAAGATCACCCGCGCAGTAGATCACTGGATCGATCTCCTTTTTGGAGGATTTATGAATAAATTTGACACTGATCAATTTGTGTCATTTCTAGGAGAATATAAATAGATAGATCGAGTCTAAGCAAAGTAACTTAAGTTAATGTAATGTTTGATAATTATATGTGTCGATAATACCTTATGAAGGTTTTTGTTGGGGTTAGGTTGAAAGCCTCTTGTTGGCTGTGAGAAGAGACTTGGTCCTCGCCGTGTGCGGTCTCCGATAGCTGTGTGTGGGAAAGGGTTTTGTAAGGGAAAGTTAATGTATTGAACAGATCTGAAGCTAATAAAAAGGACATGTTTTGGAAAGCTTATTGTGTTATGAATCTGATTTGTTTATTGTTTATGTTTTATTAAGATCGCATTATCTGCATTTCTCGTTGATCATCGTGCAAAGGATATATGTTATTATTATGAATACTTATTGATGGTTAATGAATCTGGCTAAGTAATCGAACATTTTTTAGATATGGATCTGTTTATGCTATACTTTATCTGTGCTAAGGCAAACAACGACTCTATTTTATTTTGTTAAATATTGTGCATTCTCTGTGATTTTTTTGTATATTGTTGCACGCATTTTTTTACAAATGATATAAGTTTGAATTCAGTTTTCTGAGTACCACTTCATTATTTTCTCCCTCAGGGTGCGGAAACCTAGTTCCAACACCCCCCATACTACTTCAGGTGAGACTTTGATCTGCGCAAGCAGGTCATTTCCGAAAGGGCCAGTAGTTGGAGGGTTTGTTGGTTTATCCATAAACTCTGAACCGGGGTCGGGACCCCTCAAGCCAAAAAATGGTTCTGTTCTAGTTTGTTGGTTTATCCATAAACTTTGAACCTGGGTCGGGACCCCTCAAGCCAACAAATTCTTCCATTTACGGGGTCCAGGATCATTTTGAGGGAGATTTGATGTTGTGGCATCCGTCACGAAATGAATTGCAAGATTGGCTAGATAGAAATATCCTTGAATTTTCTCTCCAAGAGAATCAAAGCACTAAGTTGTCTGACGAATATTGGGTGCATAAATATATTTATATAGAAGTGCATGAAATATTCTTTTGTTCCTTTACGCACAAACTATAGGAGTGGTTTTCACGCTTAGCTGAATTCCATCACTACATAAAAGACGACATAGTCATTGAGTGGAATCCTGAATTGATACAACAAGTAGAGAAGTTTGACAATAAGATCGCCCGCGCAGTAGATCACTGGATCGATCACCTTTTGGGAGGATTTATGACTAAATTTGACATTGATCAGTTTGTGTCGTACCCTGAAGTAGAAATAAGTTTTTTCAAAGGCCCTAGAGGTAATTTTTTATGCTCATTGAAATTATTTTTGAAAATTATATTGTGTGAATGAGGTTGTCTGTGCAAACATACTTCTTGAATGCATCAAATAGGTCCAAATACGTGCAGTGGAAAATTTCACCGTGAAGGTTCTTAAAAATTTATTTATAGCCCTCGGAAGCCTAGATATGATAGTGAACCTGAACCGAAAACTTCTAGCTCAAGTGATTCTGAAGAATAAATCCCATCACACCAGAAACCCTTAAGTTTGTTTTCAACCCCATACACTCCACTTCTTCACTTACATCATCACCTACTGCACTGCACAGTCCATTTCCACCACCACCTTCACCTCCCCCTAAATTAGATATGGTTGCATCAATGAAGTTACCTAATTTCATAGGAATTGGAAATGAGGACACTGATCACTTATGGTTTGTGGCTGAGGTCATATAGCAGGCTCAGCAAATTAACAATATTGATATTAGGAAGGCGCAGTTTTCTACTAATTTCCAAGATTAAGTATTATATTGGTACATCATGTACGCTCAAGAAAACCCTAATGCTACCTTGGAACAAATCAAAGCAACCGTAAAAGAGAATTTAAGAAGCCTAAGTCATACACGCAGCTAGTGACAAAAATGAAGGAGATTCATCAGGAGGCTAATGAATTTGTATGGGAAGCCGATCAAAGGCTAAAGTGTACCATCAGAGTTGGTGGATTTGTTATTGATGATACTCAGAATAAGGAATGGTTCATTTCTATGTTTCTCCCACATATGCGCCATCCCTTATGTTAGCAAAATATTTCGACACAGGTTGAGGCTGTGGAGGTTGCAATGAAATTGGAGGCTACCCAAATACCTATTGTGCTGGGAACTCAACATATTCAAAAGAAGTGGGAAGCCATGCATCTAGAAATTCAAAGTCTGTGCAAAGACAAGGGAAAGGAGGTATGCATAGAGGTTTGGTGTATAAAATGTAAAGAATTTGGGCACCATAAAGACGAGTGTCTTGTTTTCAAAAATGATCTAAATGTTGGAGGTCCTAGTCCATTGACGAATCATGTATGGTGCATTATCTATCAAATTTCTAGATTACATGACACAGATTCTTTCCCAAGGATCAGGAAGTATTAAACTAAATTGAAGCAGTTTTTTTGCAAATTTTGTTCATCATTAGGGCATGATGAGCACCATTGTCACACTTTTGATATGATGTTAGATAAAGCTGAATAATATAGAATGTAGGTTGAGCCTACATTACCAGCATCCCCTTCTGGGTGTGGAGGATTTCAAGGAAGAGGAAGAGGCCGACGAGGTAGATCAGTCGACCAAGGAAGAGGACAAGTCATTTTCTATAACTGTGGAGATGCTGGCCATTATGCATGTGACTGTCTGAATCCAAAATGATAATCCTGAAGGTACTGTAGAAAATTTGATCATGTCATAGAATATTGTCCTATCTTGATTGCTAAAATGCAAGAGAAGAAGATTTCGAGCCCAACACAAAAACTTCAGATGGTTCGTGCAGAAACATGTGAAGAATATCCCAGTGTGAATGTGATTACTAAGAGTGGTGTAGCCACCAATGAAAATAAAGGAAAGAAACCAGACACTGATGTATGGATCTGTAAAGCACCAGAAAACAAATAAGGCTTTAATCTTCAGCGCACAAAAGAGACCTTTATTGAAGTGCGGAGGGAATTTGCGGCAGGAAGTGCGTCAACATTAGGAAGAACAATGAAGGAAGTAGGACGAAATGAGGAGATTAAACCATTTCTACAAGCATGTATAAATTTTTTGCGCAATAATAAGGTAGTCCAAAATCTACATGCATTGATAGATAATTGTGTAGAGAAGGAGAAGTCGATGGTAGAACAGTGCGCAGTCAACAAAATATATAAGAACAAGAATAGAACGGGTAGAGAGATGTGTATGACTGCGCATATTGGTGCCAGGTAGGGAGATGTGTATGACCACGCACATTGGTGCTTATGAAATGGACCAAGTTATTCTAGATCTGAGATCAGATGCTAATGTTCTACCTAAGCAAACATGGAAGCGCATGGGAGAGCCAAAGCTGGAGTGGTCTACCATTCAACTGGGCATGGCCAATAAGCAGAAGATTATTCCTTTGGGGAGTTTGTCGTAAGTTGTGGTCAGTATAGAGGGTGTTAAGGTGATGGACGACTTTGAAGTCATCCAAATCGTAGATGATACTGATCCCTATCCTGTGCTGCTAGGGTTGGATTGGGCCATTGACATGGATGGTGTTATAAATCTGAAGAAACGGAGGATGGAGTTTGAAAGCAATGGAGTATGGGTAATCATCCCTCTAGATCTTGTAGAAGGACAAAGATATATTGAACCAGTGTGCGCTAAGGATGATATCGATCAAATCAATAAGCTAACCTTGCACAAAGAAGACTGTATTAATCCAATGACATATGGGAATTGTAAGTGGGAGAAGGATAGTTCTTTTTTTCAGCCTCTGATGAAGAACTATAAAATTGGCAGAAATGATTGCATGAGATGTTTTCGTTGTGTTGTAATCATGTGACCCGATCTCTACGATTTATAACATCTGAGGTACGTGATTTACCACACTATGATGGCTCGACTGATGTCAACATGTTTATAGGAGAGCTTGAAAGGAATATTCCTGAAGGACAGAGATTCAATTCTTTGGATCTTGGCTTGCGCACTACTCCAGCAAGATGGTGGGAAACACATAAGGAAAATATGGACGATTGGGAAGAATGTGCACGCATGATGAGGTTACGGTTTGAATGTCCAGTCATTAAAGTGGAATATATGTACTCTAGCAAAGAGGATCTATGCAGCCATTTGAAAAGATGGAATCGGGTATGAGGTGTATAACCAAGACCTCAACGGGTCCATATGTTTATTCACACATTGGGAAAGGTGCCTACCGAATGGTATTTGGACACAAAGCTGCGTAGAGGCACTAGTGAATGGTCTGTGCTGACAGAGACTTTTATTCTTACCTTTAGCTTTGAGAATTACCAAGCTTTGATTCCAGAAATTATTAATGCATCGATAACGGAGATTGTGCATTGTAGACAATTGGCACTTGTGGAATCTAGGGAACCACGCACGGTCGATAGAGCCTCGATCCCCTCACCTATGAATGTTAGACAAGTGCACTCCAGGATGAGCCTAATTGGTTATTACATGAAGTACATTCCAAAGTATGAGCTTATCACTACGCCCATAACTAGATTACTCAAAAAAGGTACAAAATTCCATTGGAATGTCAAATGTCAGTGAATTTTGTAGTTGTTAAGGGATGCGACGAACACCACTCGATATGATTTGAATTACCTAGTCAATAAGCCTGTGTTGGCGGGGGGGAGGAGAATCTATAGATGGTTATCATTAGCTTTGTATCATATGTGTAGTAAGGTGTGACACATGCAAGGTAGTTGCGCGAGGGGGTAGACTGGGTCATAGAGGTGTCACAAACTAGCTGTTGGAACAGTAAAACTAGAAAAGACAGACTTATTACCATATTTTGGAGCATCCAAGATGCATTTAATGATGGGATTTTACCAGATTTGGGATTTTTTTGTCAATAACGGAGCCTTATTAATGCACAAAGAGCTGTTGAAGATGCACCACAAGTATAAATAGGACCTATGGGGTCGCAATAGTTCCCTTTTCTTTTTGAGTGAATTATTTGCCTTAATCTCCCTAATTATCATTGTGTATTCCATGTCTATGTATGGTTTAGATCCAAGGTTCGAGGACGCATTGCACCGACCAGGGTTAGGTTACGCTATTCTTGAAAATATGACAGCCACAAGACTAGTTGATGACCCTGTTGCACCTGAAGTTCAAATTTTGGAAACACCTACGCCCTCCAAGTCTAAAAAAGGGGAAATATTTTGGAACGCACAAATATCCCTGAGAAAAGACCCTAAGGCTATGCCCTTCAGCGGGTGAAAAGATGAAAAAACCCATGTCAAATTCCCTAAAAGTATTGAGGAGGAAGAGGTGGATGTGGTTGAAGTGTACCCATTCTCATGGCTTCCAAGCTACATTTTGCCACACAAACCATTTATTCGAGTACTTAAGGACCTAGAAAAGGTGCACATTGGTATTCAAATACCCCTAATCCCTGAGAATATCTCGATGGAAGGGGACATGTTCACAAATATTCTATAGCTCCGGTTTGATGATTGGGACATCAGCGATGTTGAGAAGTTCCCAGAGCTTGTGCCAGAGCTATACCTGGATCCGATCACTTATAAAGGAGGCATTGTGTGCCTTGAGACAAAGATATGGGTCCCAGGTCTGGACAAGGCAAGCCTGCTCAATTTTCTCCCAATCCCTCATTTTGGGCACATCCCATAAATGATATCTGTGTCAGACAGTTGTTGGCTTTAGTGCATGATGACACACTCTGTTTGGGAGAGCGCATCCCCATTAACATTGATTTAATCCACAATATCACGGGTCTGCTTGCTAAAGGAGAAACCCTATTGCTTATTTCGGTGGTAAGGTGCAGACCAAATTAAAAATAAGTATAACATCACGAGGAAGAGTCGGGGATTTGATTTTGATGAAATTAATGACCCAGCAGTGTGTTTTGGTATGATCATATTGACCTACAAGATAATGTGTAAGTGCAGACCCAAGGAGGTGCACACGCAAGTCATTATGCTCACAGGACGATGTGAAAAAGGCGTGCTTTATAATTGGTCTAGCTACTTGTGCAAAGAATTTTTAGAAAATGTACGCAAGGCCCAGGAGGAAGGCACACATTTCCAGTATGCTTGGATTTTACTATTGATCGCACTAACTGGATGGAAGACCCTAGAAGATACACAGTTCCTAGACATGGAGCCGAAGATGTGTGAAGCTGCATGCTATGTGATATTATGGAACTCTTTAGACCTGTTGTGCGCGAAAGAAAACAAAATTTTATGGGTTTTGTACGACGCTACTTTGAATCAATAAGCGTAGTCAAAACCACGACTGTCATCCACATTGTATGAACAAAATAAGATGGTAGCAGACTTTAAAGCTACATTCCATAATATACACATCCACGCAAAGGGAGTTGTAGAAGGAGTATGGTATGAGTTACCATACCTGGTGAGCGAAAATGATTTTCTTCGACTAACAGCAGAATAGTCGCTAGCCTGGTTGACACCGGGCACACCCACAAAGCCACGCACTGGCAGCCAGACAGGAAAATCAATGGAGAAAGCAACAAAGATAGTCACAGAAAAGGTCACAGAAAAAGTAACCGAAAAATAAGCAACCCCCACAACCACTGGCGATACTATAGAAATAGAAATAGTGCCAGAAAATAATGGATCTGCACCAAAGGAAACATGGGAAGTTGAAACCTCTAACTGAACCATGCATGGCTCCTAGGTCGCTAGAAGATCATGGAAGAAGAGGAAAGGTTCCAAATAATCAGGGTAGGAGGTCATGACGCTGACAGAAGATGATTTACATGAAATAGAAAACACTTTCACGTCCACGATTGAGGATCATTGGACAGATATGGAGGTTCAGAACAAGTCCGAGCTAGAACTTGTACAAGTTGGACTGCATGAATTGAAGGTATAAGTGAGCCAGATTCAAGTGATTGTAGGTCAAGCGAGCAATACCAGCGCACAAGTCACAAACGTGCAACCATTAGACATTGCTTTACGAGCCTCTGTGGATGGTCGCTTCATCCAAATCCACATGCTAACTATTCAGATGGATGCTAGTCAACGTCTCCAATTTAGAGGAATAAGTGATACACATATTAACCTTTTTGTGTTACTTGTAGGCAATTTACTCCTCATGCACTCAATGATAGCAGACGAGCTTCAGTACAGAGAAGCTATCGTACACACAAATACAAGGGAAGCACAGTATAAGGCCAAGCAAGCACATCAATAGCAACAAAAAGTAGAAGCAACTTGCCGAGAAGCAGAAGCCCAACGCACTGTGCTAAAGGCCAAAATACACCAAGAATGCCAATACATTCCAGTTGTCCTGGCCACAGTTGTGCCCAAGGAAAAGTTATAAGGATTGGTTGTTGTGGTGAAAGCAGTGTGCATGGAGGTGCAAATTTTTAGAACAGAATATGAGCAACATATTGCAGATTTGCAAACCAAGTTGCAGCCTAAGAATCCACCATAAGTTGGCACGCAATGAGAATCTGAAGTAAAACAGGCTTGAGATAGTATCGTTGTTGTGGTCACCCAATGTGACAATTTTTTAGATGAAGCCATTAGGGTTTGGACCTCAGTGCAAAATTATTGAAGTGGGTGTGTTTTTTTATTTTTTTTTAAAACAAGGGAAATTACCAGAACTTCCAGTATCATCGGGTAAAGGAAAAATAGGCATAAAAAAATAAATTAAAATATATTCTCCGACTTGGTTAAAATAGACACTACTGGAACTTCTGTCAATGTTCTAAATTTTTTTGAAATTTACAATTTTGTTTATCCTAAAAGTAAAATGATTTAAAACACACTCATGACTAAGCATAGAATTGTGCTAACATTGGCTCCACCGGGGATAGATATCTTCCTATGAGGCTCTAAGAATATTTTGTAGTTTTAGTGCCTTGTCATTGGGTTATGGAGTCTTATTATGAAACATACCAATATTTAGAGTGAATTTAGGCCACCAACAGCCTTAGTAAAGAATTTTTTGAGGAATCGCCCATTAAATGGTCCTCAAAATAATTATGTCCCCTCAATATGTTGCAAATCAAAAGTATTTTTCTGCAAAATATTGGAGATTCTGAATAGACCAAGCCATAAAGCATCAAATTTGAATGCTTACTTGGGTCTTGATGTTGTGCATCCCATTTCAACACCTGATCTCCAATCTAAAAATCTTCTTTTTTAGTCCCTTTATCAAAGACTTGCTTTACAGATTGCTGATATTTTCTTACCAAATCATATTGTTGTTCTCACTTTTGTTTTACTTCTATGATCTAGTAAATTCTTCTAGTCATGTCATTTGGTTCAACTTCATGATCTTGCAGAAATTTAGCTACAGGAATGGCTAATTGGACTGCAAAAACAACCTCAGTTCCATAAATAATTTGAAAGGGTGATGTATTAATATATTTTTTATTTTCACCCTGTCAGCCCATAAAGAAAATATGACCCAGATATTCCACCTCTTGTACTCCAAAGAAACATTTGGATTTTTTTGCATATAATTGTTTCTCCTGCAATAGTTTGAGCACCCTGTCAACATGTTCAACATGATCCTTCCAAGACCTGCTGTAGATTAGTATATCATCAAAAAAATACTAGCACAAATTTTCTAAGGAAGGGTTTGAAAATGGAATTCATCAACCCTTGAAATGTAGAAGGTGCATTGGTAAGGCCAAAAGGCATGACCAAAAATTCATAATGACCCTCATGAGTTCGAAATGCTGTTTTTGGAATATCTTCAGTCTTCATTCTAATTTGATGATATCCTGAACAAAGATCCAACTTGGTAAAATAAATTGCTCAATGTAATTCATCCAATAATTCATCAATCACATGAATGGGAAATTTATCTTTAATGGTGAACTTATTGAGCTCCCTATAATCCGGACACATGCACCATGATCCATCCTTCTTGTGTACCAATACTACAGGAGCAGAGAAAGAACTTGGACTAGGTTGAATTATACCTGCCTCTAACATTTCTGCAATCATACGTTCAATTTCGCTCTTTTGGACATAAGGATATCTATAAGGCCTGATGTTTGGAGGAACACTTCCTGGAATCAAATGAATAGCATGATCATGGTCACGAATAGGTGGGAGTCCTTTGGGAGTTTCAAACACCTTGGAATGATTGTCCAAGACTTGTTGGAGATCTGCAGAAATAGATGATTTTGATGTCGGAACTTCTAGTGAGCATAATTGTGCAATTACGCCTCTTTGTTCTTTCTTTAGAAGCTTTGTCATGACATTAGAGCTTATTATCCTTCCCGGCTTCCCTTCAATACCCCGTAATTCGACTTCCTTTCCTTCTGAAAAAAAATTCAAGAAAATTTCTTGAAAATTAAAAACTACCATCCCCAAAGATTGTAACCATTGTACTCCTAGTACAACATCAGCACCTCCCATAGGAATGGAAAGCATTGGACTATTCAATACATATTCCCCCATGGTTGGCTTGATATTATGGCATTTTCCAGAGCAATTTATAGTTCCTCCATTTGCAACCATCACTTGACATTCTGGTGCTGGGTATAGGAAACAATTTGATTCCTTGGCTACCTTGCAATGAATAAAATTATGGGTGCTACCTGAATCAATCAACACTATTACCTTTTTCTTCTTGATATGTCCTTCTATCTTGAGAGTTTGAGGAGTGGTAATTCCTGCCAGTGCATTACACGATATGGTCGGATTCATTTCTTCCTCTTGTAGGGCTGGTTCCTGGTGTATATCCTCTTCTTGTTCATTTTCTTCTTCTTCTTCACAATCTATGTAAAATAATTTCTTCTCAGCACACTTATGACCTTTAGTGTATTTGCTATCACAACTGTAGCAAAGCCCTTTTGCTCTTTTTTTCTTCCAATTATTGTGGTGTCAACCTTGTAGGTTGTGGAAATCTAGGCGTAGCAACACTTCCTTCTTTATAGAATTGAGTGGTAGGCTTCCTTGTCGCCATAATTTTACATTCGACTTTTCTTGCCAACCTGAATGCCTTCTCCAATGAATCAGGTTCCAAAACACGAACTTCATGTTGGATGTTATCCTTTAGAGTACCTAAGAAGAGATCAATCCTGTGTTCCTCTGGAATATTAGTTACCCTTATATTCAATTTTTGGAAGTCCTCAATGTGCTGCCCCACTAAACCCTTTGTTTGAGATTTATCAATTGGCTAAAGAAGGTGTTGCTCTTTGTATCCTCATAATGTGCTATCATTTCCTCCGTAAAAATTGACCAAGTGACAATTTTTTTACGGGAGCAAAGCCATCGATACCATACAAATGTATTTTGTTCTAAATGTAAAATTGCAATGCGTACCTTTTGTGTGTTTTGCACATTATGGAGATCAAAATATTGCTCCATCTGTAGTATCCATGTTACAGGATCCTTTCCATCAAACTTCCTTATATCCATTTTTGGAATATGGTGGTTCTTCCCGCCAACATTAGAGTTTATGAAATCATGATTAACATTTATTTTGTTCTCATCATGAGGTTCTTCTACCATCTTTTCACCATTAGGAAACATTTCTTGTATCAACTTGGTCAAATCTTCGATGTCTGCTTTTAGATCATTCTTCATGTTTTTCATGTTGTTTTCCAAGTTGTCTTTCATGTCATCCATCTTAGCTTCCATGCCAGCTTCCATGCCATATATCTTAGATTCCATGCCTTTCTTCAAACCATCCATCTTAGTTTCCACGCATTTCTTCAAAAATTCCATGTCATTTTTTGTTGCTCTTTGCGAGAGCGAAATTTGTTGCACTTGCTCTTGTAATTTTGATATGTCATGTTGCCATTCTTCGTCTTCATGAGTCATAGTAGAACTTTACAAAGGCTTAATGGGTGTTGAATTATTTTTAGGGGCCATTTTATAATCCAATACTGATATGTATTCTACAATATGCCCTTGCAATCAATTCAACTTGATTCTTCAAACAAGACTTATGCAATTCGGAAAAAAAAATTACACACCTGTTACTTGCTTTAAGGAGCTCGATATTGAAATTGAATTATCTCTGTAATTGAAAATATTCGATATCTGAAATTCAGTCCTATAATAGCCCTCTGAAGCTTATTTCAAATGCCACAGGTCTAACCTGATTTGGATTCTGCAAGACAAAGTTGTGTCCAATCTCTCACAATGACCTAATTCTGGACTGGTTCAGTAGAGCGAATTTGTACAACTTGCCACGTGTCACTGTTTTGTCCTTTGTCTTTGAAATTGATATCCAAGAAACTAAAGTCTATGTAATTGCAAACAATTTTTACGGCACTCCAATCCGATGCCCAGAGAGAGATTTATTAAACTTTTCCCACGATCACCTCTTTGAGATGAAGGTCAGAACTCGAAAAGCACTACCTTCTGATCATATCTCCAAAAAATATTGTAGTTCAAGCTCTAAAAAATTTTGAAGCAGATTTCCTTAAAATCAACTTGCCTGTATAGTTAAGACTACGGAAATTTCGTACAAAAAATTTGTAGCAAAAATTCACGATGACTTGTTTAGAACTTTGAAAAAAGCCTAGCACACGGATGATATCTCCTCAAATGTTCTGAACCAAGCTCTGAAATATTGAATGAATTCTCAGGTTTTCAGCTTCACTAAATATTTCAGCTTCTTAAGCAAAGCTCGTAGAAAAAAATTTGTAACACAAATAGCCGATGACCTGTTTGGAGCAGCGAAAACCTAGAATCCAAAGCTCTGATACCAAATGTTGTGTAACCAGCTCCAAAAATAGAAGAAAAGAGATATCAACGCCTTAGAAATAAGCCACTTCGAGGGGGCAACCTCCAATACATTACATAAATGAACAATTCTTGGATGATACAATTTACAAAACCTCCTTTCTGTATATAGGAGTCCATGGGGCCATAATGTAATCCTAGTGGGCCACAATGTAATCCTAGCCGACCTAACAATAATAATTTAAGGGCACAATAATAATAAAATGGGGGTTACAAGGGTAAAATAATAACAATAAGGGGGTTACACTAACAATAATAAGGGACTATACTAGTGATATAGGGACCTAACATATAACATGGAAATTGTGTCTAACCCAGTTACCTTTTGAAAAATATGTTCCATCTTTGGCAATGGTTTATTATATTTCTTGGAGCATTTTTAAGATTCTTGAAATCTAGACATAATATGACTTTACCACTCTTCTTTCTTACTGGAACTAGATAAGCAGCCGAATCTGAGTATCTCAATGGAATGATGATTTTAGCATCCAAAATTTTCTTCACTTCCTTCTCCATCACTGGTAACAATAGTGGATTTATTTGTCTTAATTTTTGCCGGAATGGCTTATTACCATATTTCAATTGTATTATATGCTCAATGATATTTGTGTCATGTGTCTTAATATCCTCATATTTCCTGCAAAAAACATCAACAAATTCACCAAACATCTTGTGGTATTCAATCTTTCTTTCTTCTCATAAAGCTTTTGACAACTTAACATACCTTGGCTCTAGTTATGTACCCAAATTGTAATCTTTAAATTATGCATCTGCTTAAGATAACTGTGGTTTAACAGAAACATCATTGTGATCAAAATTCTTCTCAAGTGGGATTAACCCCTTGGGAATCTAATTGGTAGGCAAATGCATGATAGGTTGATCAACAATATATTTTTTCATATTTTTGGTATCTTGATAATCAGCATTATTCTTCACAAGATCTTCATCCTGATCAATGTTTAGGAAAACAAATTATTCAGTAGCTTCAATGAAACTTATAATCTCCTGGTGATCATTAAAAACTTTCCAATTTTTGATATTATCAGGAATTCTAGGTATAAACCTAACTTCCACTTCATATTTCAACTTTATAGGTATTGGAATATTGAATGAGCTTGTTGAAATAGAAAGTGAATCTGCAAAAATATTACTTTCTCTTGGAATAAAAGAATTTTTAAAGGTAAGCAATGAGTCTTCTATAATGCTCCATACTGCATTTCGGTAATCTCTAAGTCTGATATGCTTAGTTTGATAAACATTTTTGATCCGCTGAATAATAATTTCAACATCTCCAAAAAAATAAATTTCTAAAATATTCATATCTTTTGTTGTTTTTAAACCAATTAAAAGAGCTTCATATTCAGCCACATTGTTAGTTGCTTCAAATTCAAGTTTTAAAGAAAAAGTGGAGCCCTCTTTCAAAGGGGAAATGAGAACTATTCCTACACCAGCTCCTTCTCTAGAAAATGAACCATAAAAATACATTTGCCACACTTGAGAACCCTCATGACTAATTTGATTTTTACCAGACTTCAAAATATGAAATCTTTTTGTAGGCAGGGAAAAATTATCCATATGTAAAATTCTTGAACCCATATCAATTGTTCCAGCATAAATCAGATGATTAGTGGGGTCTTCGTTGTCACTAATGATATATGCTAGCTGAGATTCTCTATAAAGTCTTCTTTGTTCTCCTCTAAAAATAGGGATAGTAGCATAAGTGAAATCCATTTGCAAAGTTCCTCCCAGCCTTCTAATCCATGAATTAGAAAGTAACATACCAAATCTAGGAGGAATGTCAGCTACGATAATATACATTACCATATCTCTCATGGGTAACTGAAAGAGGCTTACTACAAGGTCTTTGATGACACCAAGGCATTGGAATTTCCAGGGATCAAAAGAGTAGAGATCTCAGTATTCTCTAGTTATTTCTAGACCTATTTCATCTATGATTACCTTGGGAATTAAATTATATGAGGTTCAAGAGTCCATTAGAAAATTATGCAGGATCTTATCATGAACATTCTAAGATAGGTAGAAGGGAGGGGTAGAGTCATCTCTGTCTTCTACCAATGGACCTAAAATAACAGTGGGCTTGTCATATTGAAGGTTACCAAAATCAGAGGCTACTTCGGTAGGTGGAGGCTGAAGAACTTTCATAAAAGTATTTTTGAAATCATCATTTTTCATGAGTTCTAAAAAAGGAACAATAATCTCAATCTTTTGTATCTCATTCACAAAATTGAAATTAGGGGACAACTTGTGAGAAATTTTTACCTCAAGTGAAGGAGGGTTAGTTGCTTCTAGCTTGCTTGGTTCAACCACTTGCTTTTCTATTGAAAATTTAACTATATCATTATTCTTCTTTGGTTGTGCAACTGGCTTGGATTTATCATCAATCTTATTTGATCTGATATTGTATATACTTTGATGATCAGCTGCAATCATGGAATGATCAAAACTTGCTTCATTATTCTGAGTAAATGACATGAAGTCTTCATACTCTGCTTTTGTAATATGAATCAACCTTTCTTTATGTCTTAGAAAATTGATATCAACACCTTTCTCTGACCCTTCATATTCAAACATATCATTCTGCAAAGGGGGTGCACTTTTTGATCATCAACATATTTTCTTTCTTGTTGCAATATTTGAGGAACATTAGGTCTTCTAAATTGTTGCCTATTAGGCTAATCAAATTAAACATTTCTAGTAGTAGCTAGTCTTGATTCCATCTTGAGTTTGGAAATCTCAATGGTGAATGACTTGGCCACATTGGTCAGCTCATCTAACTTAGAATCTATGTCAGAAGTTCCTGAAGATGAAACTTCATCTTTTTTCTTCCTTTTGTCTCTGTCAATCCCACCTCTAAGCCTATCAACTGCTAATACATTAGATTCTACCTCTAGTCGATTGTCTTGCATTTTTTTTAGTGTTGTAGATCTTCTTTCTCTTAATAATAAACAAAAATCAGGATCAAAGGCACCAACATAATTGATTTTGGCTAAAGCTTCAGTAGGATTGATTTTAGTAGGTATTTTGCTATACATATTATTGAATCTCTTAGAAGAATCAGAAACCGGTTCTCCTTTTTTTCTTTTGATTGCACCAAATTCAATGATATAATACAGAAAATATTTCTTATCACCCCATTTCCTTAAAAATATCTCATATATGGTTTCAATTCCAGTGATGCTACCAGGTGGAAAAGATCTAAACCATTTCCTAACATCACCCTCAAGGCTCTGAACAAAAACTCTCATTCAAACATCCTCATGCTCAATATTCAGATTGTCAACATAGGCATAAAAATCAGCAAGTTGTTCTTCAGCTATTACCTCTCCATCACCACTAAATTTAGGCATATACTAGAGATAATCTCCTACAGGTAATGCATTCATAGGTTGAGGTAAAAATAAACGGCATACCTAGCAGCAACAATTGCATCCATTTGGTTAGGAGGTGGGATTTAACCAGCCATGGTATGAGTTGTTGGAATTTGTGGAACAACAGTTGGTGAATTTTGAACAACATATGGAACTGTGGAATTTTTATGAGATGAAGCACAAAAACTTGATGTAGAGGCTGTCTGTTGGCTGGTAAACAAGGGAGGTACATAATTTTCTGCAAAATCAGGGGATATAAATTGCAGCACTTCTTTAGGGACAACCTTTGAGAAAATAGTAGCAGAGGCAAAAAAATTCTGTTTACTTTTTATTTTCTTGATTAGCTTCTCAAGATCAGGGATTGGGGGGATCCAAATGGTAAAGGCCCTCATTCGGCTACTATTCAACAAAACCCTCCCTCGAATACTCAAGAAAACAAGTTCGGCCCCTTAAGCTCAGCTTTAGAGGACACCCAGGAGGTAGAGATGCAAAAGAAAGTGACCCCAGAAAAAGAGACCCCTTTAGGCTCGAGGCAAGAAAAATTTTCCTTAGATAGACCTAAAGAAAAACATGCAGAAGCTGAATAGGAATAATAAGGCTCATATGAATCATAGGAGGAAGGATAAATAGAGGATTCACAAACTTCAGCTAGAAGATCGACAAGAGGTCGTAATTCTGCTTGAGAAAAGAGAGAACAGGAAACCTACAAAGATAAGCTCTAGGGCAGTCAACCAACCCTTGAGAAACTCTTAGAAAAAATGCCGAAGATGACAGTAAACTAAACACAGGGCTCCAAGGGAGCTCATCACACCCAAAAAAGTAAGTAATGAAGGTTGTCTCCTGGAATTGCAGAGGTATAGGGAGCAGAGTGAAAGAAGAAGCCATAAGAAGTCTTCTAAGGATAGGAACCCTAGACATTCTTCTTATTCAGGAGACAAAAATGGAGGACAAAGACTTCCTCCAAATAAGTAAGAAATTATGGAATAAAGGTGGTGGATAGGTAGTCTCTTCTCGAGGAACCTCGGGCGGGTTGGGCATTCTTTGGAATATTAGAAAAATCTCGATGGTCACTGAGATCCTAAATACTCACTGCATATTCTTAAAATTTCAGCATATTGATGCAAATGAGGTCATTAGCCTCTTGAATGTGTATGTCCCAGTAAACACAGGGGAGAAAAAGGCCTGATGGGACTCCATCAAAAATCTGGCAGAAATGGAGAATCTGGAAAACACCATCATTGTTGGCGATCTCAATCTCACCTTGCTCTTGTCATGGAAGTGAGAAGGAAACATTGTAAGGGATCTAGCAAGGGAATGGGTGGAGGACCTCATGCAGGATTGGGACTTACTGGACATTAAGCCCTCTATTGGTAAGTACACCCAGTCAAACAAAAGAGTCAGTCCGGGGCATATTGCTTCAAGGCTAGATAGATTTCTTGTTCAATGTTTTTTCTCCTTTTAAGATTAGAGGCGAGAATGCATATTCTCCCTTGCAGCGTTTCAGATCATAAACCTATCAAGCTTGAATTGCTGGCCCAAATTGATCATGTCCCTATTCCATTCAGATTTATTCCTTTATGGTTCAAGGATCTGGACTTCATGAACAAGGTTAAGGAATGTTGGAGGCTGCCTGTCAAGGGCTCCTCCTTCTTCATTTGAGAGGAAAAATTCAGAAGAGTGAAATTTGCTCTGAAAAATTGGGCCAAAACCCTCCCTAACCTTGCAACTAAAAGAAAACATGGCCAAGACAGTCTTGAGCTCCATCACTTGCATTCGAAAAACGTAGAAATTACAAAAGAAGTTCTAGACAGGGAGGTAGATTTACAACATAAGTTTCATAAGGAATGCCTGTCAGAAGAAGAATATTGGAGACAAAAATCTTGCAGCCTTTGGCTTAAAGCAGGAGACAAGAACTCCTCCTTCTTCCACAAGCAAGCCCAAGCATGGAGAAGCTTTAAATCCATCTCAGAAATCAAGGAAGAGGACATAATTCACAATGATTTCATTATCATTAAAAGGGAAGCCTTCTCTCATTTTAAAAATATTTACAGTGAAGAAGGGGTGATGGTATAGAATTCTAAATTCCTAGATGTGGTTCCTTATAAGATTACCTCTGGAATGAATCAGTTATTGGAAGCAAAGGTCACTAAAAAATAAATAAAGACTACTCTCTTTGATATGGAGCCTGAAAAAATCCCTAGACTGGATGGTTTTACAGCCAGATTTCTTCAAACTTGTTGGAAGATAGTAGAAAAGGATTTGTACAAAATGGTATTGAAATCCCAAGCTTGTTAGAAAATTGGGGGCAGCACTAACTCTGCCTTTCTTTCCCTCATCCCTAAGGAAAAAGGAGCCAATACTTTCAACATATTTCACCCTATTTCTCTATGCAACATAGAGTACAAGCTGATAACCAAAGTGATTGCCAACAAATTGAAAAGTATCCTTCCTAGTATTATCCTAGAGAATCAAGGTGGTTTTGTTCATGGAAGGTAGATTGTGGACAATTTCATCTTAGTTCAAGAGGTGACCCATTCAAACTTGCATCGAAAATAAAAGGGTATGGTTGTCAAACTAGACCTAGAAAATGCCTTTGATCATGTTAGACACAAATTTCTCTTGGATGTTATGCATAAGCTTGGGTTTGGGATTAATTTTACCAACTGGATTCGGGCTTGTATCTCTGAGCCTTGGATCGCCCCTTTGGTGAATGTTTGGGCAATAGATTTCTTTAAAGCTACGAGAGGGCTTCGACAGGGGTGTCCTCTTCCCCCCTCCTATTTGTCCTCCAAGCATCTATTATTAGCTTTTATTTGGACAAGAATCAACAATACTAAGAGATTATGGGTCTTAACATTGCAAGAGGAGTCAAAAATATAAATCATGCTTTGTTTGCTGACGATTCTCTATTACTGGGCGTAGCCTCTGTGCTTTCGGTGTCAAGGTTGAAATATGTGTTGTATGATTACTGTGATGAAACGGGCAGCAAAATAAATAAGGGGAAATGTCATATATATTGTTGGAACATTTCGGCCAGTACTCTCAGTGCCATTTCCAGATGTATGGGATTTTCTTCCTCTTTTCTTCCTCTTCCAACTGGTCTTCGTTCAAATATCTGGGCCTCCCAATCTTCCTCAAGATCGCCTTGAATAGAGATTGGCTCCCTCTATTAGAAAAATTCAAGCTCAAGATCCAGGCCTGGGGTTTCTCTTGTCTCAACCTTGTAGGTAAGTCAGTGCTCATCAAGGCTATTCTCAACAGTCTCCCAACTTTTCAATTCTCTTTTTTGTTGGCTCCTTCTTGCACTCTTAGGAAAATGGAGGAATTCATTCGAAAGTTTTTTTGGAAAGGTGGTAAATAGAATGAGAAGAGAATCTCGTTTTTTATTTGGGACAAAGTCACCAAGCCATTGATGGAAGGTGGTTTGAACTTCAAAGACCTTTTCACTCAAAACGTGGCTATGGGAGAAAAAATCATTTTGAGTCTTATAGCTCCTAATCTTGGTTGGGCACAAACTGCATTATGGAAGAAATACTTCAGTGACCAAAGGAAACATTGTCTTGAAAACCCCCTCTAAAAAAAAGGATCGCACTTCCTCAAGCGCTATGCTAAAGCCACTCCGTTGATCAATCACCATACATTCTGGATCCCGGGGAATGGCAAAAAAATAAATATCTGGGAGGATCGCATTATGAATAATCCCCCTCTTGCTGAAATCAGATCGCTGCATGTGTTGCGTTCTTGGATGTCCCATGCCGTCTTCAATACTCTGTGGGACATCTCGTGCTAGGATGACTATAATTGGCAAGGTTGGAAGTAGCTTCAGGTGCCAATGGAGTTGAAGTTGGACCGTGCTGACTTATTCGCTCATCTGAAGGGCATGGCCCCGATCCACGCTAGGAGACTTGACAAACGAGGTTGAGGTTCTCATTCAGGAAGCTATTATGTGGCACTGGGATATATAAAATTGCGCACATCCCTCCTAATCCTGCACCTTGGAAGGGGATATGGAGCCACATGTTCATTCCTAAAATTGATTTTTTCTGCTAGCTCATGTGCCACAACAGAATCCTGACTGAAGACAGATTGAAGAAAAGGGGCTTCCATGGGCCTTCGAGATGTATAATGTGCGGCGAAAATGAATATAATGCCTGCCATCTAATGCTGGAATGCAAATTCATAGCAGAGATCTGGCATTAACTTTTGGGCCCTTGGAAAAACAATTTTAAATTTCCCATTTCCATCACTAATTTTTTTACCAATTGGCTGCACATATATCCAAGAGTCATTCCAAAAAAAAAAAATTTGAAGGCCACCTGGCTTTCCTTGCCAAAGATCATTTGTTGGAAAATCTGGCTTGAAAGGAACAAGATAATTTTCATAGATAAAGCACAACATGCGAAGCTTGTCATGACCAAGATCAAATGCCAGCTGAAAGAAAGCTTGGGCGAACAACTTGAGGATACAAATTTAAGTCAACAGGATTTTGAATGGGGCGTGCCTCAATTTTTCTGAAGTAGTAAGGCTAAGAAATCCAAGCAAAAAATGGAAAATTAGATTCAATGAGAAAGACTTCTCAGTTTGGATTATCAAGCAATCCAGACACTCCTTATTCTTTGACGGGGCAGCCAAAGGAAATCTAGGGAAAGCTGGTGCAGGAGGTGTCATAAAGCATATAGAAGGAAGAATCGAGCATATTTATGCCAGGGGCTTGGGACACAACACTAGCATCCAAGCATAAGCGTTGGCTCTACTATAAGGCCTCAAGAAAGTCAAGGACCTAGGCATCAAATAGGTAAATGTAATTGGTGATTCTTAGTTCATTATAAAAACTATAGTGGAAAATTCTGCCCCTAAAGGTTTCAAATTGGCAAGATTGATGACAAGAATAAAAACTCTGGTTAAAACATTTCAGAGTTTGAACTTCTTCCATGTGTTGAGGGAAAAAAACAAGGATGCAGATTCAGAAGCCAATAAAGCAGTCCTCCTCTCCGTCGACACTCTTCTAAGAGATAGGGACGAATAATGGGATCCCATTCCTTAAAATTTTTCTTACATGTTTTATTGCATTTCACTGAATCATTTTTTTTGTATCCACAAGCTTGGGAAAATTACATATATTGATTCGATTGTTGTATGTAAGAATCACCAGATTATAAGTGTTTGGGCCGTTGAGCTCCTAGCAGGAGAGGAAAACTAGGCTTTGCCCTCACATTTTGTAACCTGATTAGAGGCATTAATGTCAAGGCTTTAATATAAACCAATATCTGTTCCTGTAAAAAAAAAAAAAAACATTTTAAAGTATTTTTTTTAATTTTTTTAATTTTTATTTTCGATGTTTTTAATTATTATTTTTGATACTTATTATTATTATTATTATTATTATTATATATCTGTGTGTGTGTGTGTGTGTGTGTGTGTTTGGTTTGCTTACTTGTTTTTTATTTTTTCTCATCAATATTATTTTTTTATTTTTTTATGTTTTTTTGTCAAATATTTAAATTATTTTCTTAAATTATGTTTTTTTTAAATGTTTAAAAAAAAAAATTTGTTTTTTACTTTTTGTTTTTGTTTTTGTTTTTTTTTTTAATCTTTTATAGGTTAATTTTGTTTTTTATTTTTTGTTTGTTTTTTTTTTACATTTTTTATGTTTGATTTTTTTTTTTGTCCTTTTATATATTTTATTAATTTATTTTTTTGGGGTCTTGTTTTTTAATTTTATATGTTAAAATATATATTTTTATTTACATGTTATTATATTTTTTAATTTTTTTGTGTTTTGTTTCAATGTTTTCATATTCTCAATATATTTGATTGGATTCATATGTCAAAATAAAAAATATGTAGAAATAATATGTCTATGATGTACTTCGTTAGCGGTCAATACGATTCTAGAAACGATAATTTTTTTTTTTTTTTGCATAATCTTTAATATTTTTATTAGTTTCAATGTATTAAATTCAAAAGAATTATATATATATATATATCTGTGTGTGTGTGTGTGTGTGTGTGTGTGTGTGTGTGTGTGTTTTAAAAAATAATTTGCAAATTTGCAAATTTGCAAATTATTTAAAAATAAAATATTTACACAAATTTCCAAAAAACAAATGTTTTAATGTAGAGAGTATCAAATGCTCCAAAATCACATATAAATTCATTTGTTTTGTAAATTTGTTCATTCATCATATTTCGTACAGTAATTTTAATACATTAGATCAAAAAACATTATATTTAATAAAATGTTATTAATATGATAAACGTAAAATAAAAATAAATTAATATAAATTAAATGGTAATAATTTTTTCAAATAATATTTAACATCATGGCTGAAAATTGTTGGAATTTAAGGATTTTCATAGAGGTGATATTTTATCTTTAATGCCATCCTTGGAATTTTAAGCCATTTCAAAGACATGATATTTTATCTTTAATACCATGCCTAAAAATTGTTGGAATTTTAAGGCTTTTGATATTTTATCTTTAATGTCATGTCTATCGTTGGAATGTTAAGGTTTTTTAGAGTCATGATATATTATCTTTAACGTCATTATTAAAAGATGTTCACAATTTACCTCGAAAGAAAAGGGACGTTATTACAACGTCAACACTTTTTGTTTTCAGGGTGTATTTTGCACACAAAAATTGGAGAAGTTATTCCAACATCAATACTTTTCATTTGAGAGGGTTTTTTTGCACATAAAAATTGGCGACGTTATTCCAACATCAACATTTTTCGTTTTCAGGGTGTTTTTTGCAAAAAAAAAAAATGGCAACGTAATTCTAGCATCAACACTTTTCATTTTCAAGGTGTTTCTGCACCAAAAAAATTGGTGATGTTATTTCAATATCAACACTTTTCATTTTCAACGTTTTTTTTGCACCAAAAAAATTCGTTTTTACTTCCATTTTTAAAAAATGTTGAAAATTTACCCAAAATAAAAGAAAAAAATAATCCATAATAAAACTTTTCGTTTTCGGGATGTTTTTTTAATGTGTTTTTTGTTAGAGTTCTCATTTGGAGGTAATAGTTATCGTTTGATCGCTAACTTTGTTAAGGGTCATTATGCTCGAGATTGTCTCGAAAATAACAATGGACCATGCTACAATACTAGAAGCTACAACAACAGGTTCAATGATTCAAAAAGAAGAGATGATCAAAGGAATGACCACAATGGAAGATATTAAAGGAGAAGAATAGATGCTCCAAGTGATCATGAAGAAGATCATCATCCACAAAAGAAGTCAAGATTCTCTAGGTATGAAATTAATGTTGCGAATCAATCTGAATATATTCTTATTTCTGCTTTACTAGTCCATATCCTCTAGATTCGTGGGATAGTTGTTTGGTTGATAGTGGGGCCACTCATCACTTCTCTAGTTATAAGGAAGTTCTCTCTAACTTGGTGGAGAGGGATTCAAATTTGAAAATCATTCTCGGAGACAACTCCACTCATCTCGTTAAATGTTTTGGGTCCCTCAAATTTCATTTTAATTCAAGAGAATCTATTTTTCTCCATGATGTAATGTATGTTCCTGGGTTGAAGAAGAATTTGGTATCAACATCCTCTTTGGAAGATAAAGGGATGAGGGTTGCCTTAATCAAAGGAAAGGTTCTTGTTGGATCACCTATGAGAGATTCATTCACACTGGGATCAAGATATGAAGGACTCTACAGGGTTACTGGAAGGCCACTTTTAGCTTTGGTCCATGACACTAATCATATAGAAAAGTTATGGCATCGAAGATTCACCCATATACATTATGATTCTCTTCCGAAATTGGAGAAATTAGTCTCAGGGATTCCTAAGGTTCAAGAACAACATGATGGAGTCTGTATAGGATGTGCCTGTGGGAATAAAACAAGGGGGCCATTCCCCTAGAGCAAGAAAAAGAAAAATGAAATCATCCATCTCATTCATTATGCATTGAGTGGTTTGATTCATGTACATTATCTTGGAAACCATCTCTATTATATCACCTTCATTGAAGTTTTTTCAGCAAAGGCATCGATATATTATTTCAAGCACTAGCATGAAGCATTTGAAAAGTTCAAGGAGTTCAAAGCTTTGAATGAAAATAAAATAGGAAAGAAAATCAAGATATTCAGGTATAACAATGGTGGAGAGTACTCTTCAACTAAGTTCATTGATTTTTGCAAGAAGGAAGGTATCAAGAAGGAGACAATTGCACCATATACTCCTAAAAAAAATGGAGTAGCTGAAACGAAGAATGAGTATATTTTAGAAGCCGTCATTCCATGCTCCATGGTCAAAATTTATCAAAGTTCATTTGGGGAGAAGCAACAAATGTTGTCTTTTATGTTCAAAACAAGGTTCCACATCAAGAATTAGACAAAAAAAACCCCAAAGAACTGCTCACAGCTGTCAAGCCCGATGTTAGTCATATTTGTATCTTTGGTTTCCCCATAAAATTTCATGTGCCGAAGGAGAAAAGAAACAAGCTAGAATCCACTGGAAGAAAAGGTACGTTTGTTGGATATCGTGAAAATTATAAATATTTTAGAATATATATTTTTGGTCAAAGGAAGGTTGAGATTAGAAGGGATGTAACATTTGATGAAGATGCTTCCCTTGGAAAAGGAAGGGACCTTCATCCCCCTGCCCCCCTGAGAAGAAGGATGAAGATATGGATATTTTGGATGGTCCTTCCATGCGTGAATCTGAGATAGATATTGTTGATGATCCCATGGAACCCATGGATCCCCTAGATCCCCTTCCATGTGATCCTCCCACCAGGAATAGGCCACTTTGGCTTCATGACACATTACAGGATGATAAGAGTCAAGCTCTCGTTCGAAGATCATTTAGAGAAAGAAAGAAGCCATGCAGGTACCAGGGATATGTTGTCTCTATGAGTACTATAATTCAATTTGAGCCTTCTACATTCGATGAAGCCGTAAAATAACACATTTGGAAATATTTTATGGATGAATAATATGAATTAATCATGAATAAGGACATATGGGAAGTTGTATCGAGACTGAAGGGGAAATTTGTGGTGACTTCAAAATGGCTATTCAAATTCAAGCATGTAGTTGATGGTAGCATTGAGAAATACAAGGAAAGTTTCATGGATGGGGGATTTTAGCAGAAAGAGGGATAATATTATGATGATATATTCACACGTGGTATGATATGCAACCATGTGTTTGATAGTTTCCATTGCCGCAAGTCAAGGATGGACACTTCATCAGATGGAAATGAAGAAGAAATTTGTTCATGGTATATTACAGGAGGAAATATATGTTGAGAAACCACTGGGATTTGAAGTAGAGGACCAAAAGACACATGTTTGTAGATTGAAGTTGGCATTGTACGGTTTGAAGCAAGCCCCCATAGCATTGTACACATGCATATATATTTATTTGGTGAAGCTTGGATTCACAAGAAGTAATGTCGATCCAAACCTCTACTTCAAGGTAGTCCAAGGCATGCCAGTAATTTTGGTTTTATATGTTGAAGAAATATTATTGGCAGGTAGTGATCCCTTGAGAATCGAGTGTAAGTGGGAGATAGCCTATGAATTCTAGATGAAGGACCTTTGACTCATGCACTACTTTCTAGGACTTGAGGTGTGGCAAAGGCTCGGTGATATTTTCCTTTCACAAGGGAAATATATGGTGAAGCTTGGAAATATTTGGAATGACAGAATGTAAGTCACTGCTCAAACTGATGGAAACTAACTTCAAGAAGTTATGTGGATACTTTGCAAGACCAAATTTGACGAATCCATCTGAGTATAGATAGTTGATTTGGGCTTTGATGTTCCTGTGAATACTCATCCAGACATATGCTATGCAATGAATGCATTGATTCAATTCATGACCGAGCCTCTTCATGCATATTGGGCCACTTCCAAACACATTCTCATATATTTGAAAGGAATTATCACACTTGGTTTGAGATATTCTGCCAGAGATGTTCGACTTCACAGATACACCGAAGTTGAATGGGAAGGAAATTTTATCGACATGGATAGTACGTATGGATGTTGTTTTAGCCTTGGATATGCCATGATACATTGGATGAGAAGGAATCATAAGTCTGTAGCATTGAGTATCGTCGAGGCAAAGTATATTTCCATTAGCATTGCTAGATGTGAAGAAGTTTGGTTGAGGAAGCTCTTTGGAGAGCTATTTGAGCAGGTCCTAGATACTATAGTGATATATTGCGACAACAAGAATGGGATCCATCTGACAAAAAATATCGTATTTCATGACAAGTCAAATCGCATAGAGATTCAATATCACTTCATTCGAGACATGTTGTAGAGAGGAGTTGTTTGACTCCATCACATATCGATAGATGAGCAGATTATAGATATTCTCACCAAGGATTTTCTGAAAGGGAAGTTCTTGGCCTTTAGAGAGTAGCTTGGACTGATGCATGTGACCCTTCCTGATAAGGGGCATCACTGATCGAGGACATTGAGCCAAGTCTTCCCCCTTGTCTGAGTTCCTAGGGTGAGGAATTGAGATAAAGGTCTCCTAGGGTTGATGGAACTCTGGACAATAGGGTATCACCCCTATTTGTTACCCGTAGGGTTGGAGTATTATCTCACCCTATCTTGGTCTTGGCAGAGTATACCCCATTTGGCATCATACTCACAATCTATGCTTGTTGGTATTATACCTCTCCATCTAGCCAATGGGTTGAGGAGGCTTGGAGGCATGTGATCCTTACCTCTTGGTAAGTCGGGTATCCCTTCCAAAATAATTATGATGCAGATATTCTACCACATGACTCTTATGGGTCATTGTTGGGAAGATAGGTAGGAAATAGGATGGTTTGAGTAGTAGCTCCCCTGCATCACCTATTGCTCGATATGGGGTCATAGTAGTATCTACCCATGAGATTCTGGTTAGTATCTCTCTAACTGATATTCTCAGGTAGTATCCCACTCAAAGATATTTATGGGAAGTATCCTGCTGACACATATTTTCTGGTAATAGCTGACCCATAGAGATACTGGAGAGTATCCTGATGGATATAGGGTGGTATATTTTTCTCCCCGATTATTATTATTCTTTATATTCTAGAATGTTTCAGCAGATAGAGTTGAGAAGAGATGAGACATCATATGGCGATAGGACAGACAAGTGGAATTCTCCCTAGTTTAGAGGGAGTGTTAAAATTATGCAACTACAGTCAAATTCCACTTTGGAAAACTTCTTTTATGGAGATGATTATTTAATTTAATTCTTCTTTTTGATAGGACCAAAATGGACCTAAATATCACTCAAATCGGATAAGGGGGGAAATCCCATACATGCACATCTGGACAAGGTCGGCCTTAAAGAAAATTGAACACCCACAGAAGCCTATAAATACAAGTGACCTAAATATCATTTGGACATCACCAAGAATCTTCTTCTTCTCTTCTCATTGATTATTTCGCTCAAGTATGAAACAAGGACGAACAAATAATTTTGCAAAGGTATGGAATTACAGGGTCCAAGGCTCAAATCTAATCTAGGGTTTTTGGGATATACTTGTGGGCTTGTCACTGAGAAATTTAGGCTATAGTTGCTGACACATATGCAGCAAGGGAGAAAATGGGACCCTATAGTCGCACTCACAACCCCTCATGCATGAAACTAGGTTTTTGACTGAAGTTATCTGCAACTAACTAAAGACTGAAGAAGTTATCTCTGATATATTCTGAAACTAAAAACTTGTTTCTAAATTTTTTTGGGTTGTATTGTTGGATGTTATTTTATTGGGCTCATTTTACTCTCTATTAAAAATTTTATGACAATATAATAGAAGAATAATTTCAAATAGTTTTCCCCCTAGTGGGGTTTTTCTATGGTCTTCGACAAAATCTTGTCTCTTGTTGATGTGTTGATTGTCTCAATTTTCATTACATTTATTGTTCTATCTTCATTTACTATTAATGAATGGAAAGACTAATTGTAATTGAAAATATTTCTAATTGAAGTATTGAATTGGGCTAAAGTAATTGATATATCATAGAACAATCTGAAAATTTTAACAGGATTACCAAATAAACTATAGAGTCACTAACTGTGCCATCCATCAATATTGGTGTTTCATCTTATGTGACCAGGATATCATGGATATCGATGTCATAATGTTAGCAAGTGTCAAGATTAAAATATTATTTTTTGTCCTAGAATCCATACTATGCACCATAAGACACAATATGTAATTAATCGACAAAATATTATAAGCTGAATATTTTAATTTCATCTAGAAAATGTGGTATATATTACCACTATTGTGAAACTCTAAGTTGACTAATAACTTTTTAACATAGCCATTCATTTTTTTTGTGAACTGTCAAGCTCACAATTGATTTATATGAGACTGAATCATAATAGGATAAATTAAGTGGATGCATATATTATTATATTTGTATTCTAACTACTAAATACTAATTTATTTTTATCAACCTCTAAGAAACATTAACTTTGTTCATTTCATTTTTTCGTATATCTTTGGTCTAAAATAATCTTCAAGACTAGTAGTATGCGAAAATAATAACAGAAGAGTACTCATGCTCACGGACTAATAAAATATAGGATAAATTTAACATTATAAATAAAATAAAATAGAAAATATTTTAATAAAAGTGAAGAAATAACTATAGCAATGTTATTAATCGAGAAAAATAATTAAAATATTTTCTCAATATTTTTTGCTAATTTGTTCGAACTATTATAACAAAACATATTGGGTATTTCAAATGAATATATGAAGTAACAGATTAATATTAAGACTATATATTTCAATAGAAAAGGTATTGGAAATTTTGTATTCAATCATGTATATTTGGTCAGTATAAATGTAATTTTGAAGACATGTAAAAAATGGCCACATGTGTTGATTATGATAGGATTCAATGCTCAAAGAGTAGTCTCTAACTTTTTTCATATCACAAGAACCTGTGACCCTAGACATATGAAATTATATTGGTCTCCAAGAATCTCCTAAGGCTTTATGGTCCCATTCATAACATGATCCTACAATATATGGAAAAAGAAACTAGCGATTTCTTCATATCCTTTTGATGATCCATATTATGCACTTCTACTAATATTGATTATTTCTATCAACTCCCATGAAATCCAACACTAGAACATCCCTATGGGATTATAGAGCGACTATCATATCAAACATTTTATCAATGGAAAGAAATAATACATAAATTGATAACATGTATCTATTCATACATCTCATGCATGAATTAAATAATCATATGTATCAGATCATGTCAACACTTTTACTACCATATGGATATGTAAGTAGCGTCAACAATGTTTATCAAATCACAAATCATAGCATCCAAACTATGATCATTCATTTAGTCACAAATTCATATACTACTCATAATAAACAAGAGTGCATTAATTAGATCATATATGAGATATACATTAAGATTTACTCATTATGAATATAGTCACAATGTGCATCATATGCAAATAAAATTTTTATAAATCACAAAATTATGGCATCATAATATACATTCATTCTAGTTTAAAAATAAATAATTGATATTCTTACACTTTCATGTATATGCATAAATCCATAAACAACATGGAAATTTTCGTCTCCAATGTACTTATCTATAAAAATCAACAATTGATAAAGGTGCATCTATGTCCATATATATAAGCACACTAGTGTGGACATATCATGTAATGTCTCAATTGATTATATTATGTAAATTTATGTCAAATATAACACCTAAGTCATCTCACACTGCAAAAGTATGAGTAATAAAAGTAGAACAAAGGATTAAACATACTCTCATTGTCAAAGTACCAATGTTTTGAAGCATAGTCTCACTGTCAAGAGAAAATCATACCCTACATTTGTAAAAGATATAGAAATGTATTCTCTATACTCGTGCATGAGGTCTGAGTATAATTATCATGCTAATGAAGGCTAGAAAAGATGTATTTTGGTTATCATCTTTTTATGACCATAAACACATTTCAAAAGACTCAATGCGAGCCTCAGTCACCAAACAAGAGGATTTGAGACTCCCATTACATTTATATGCATGAGGGAGACGTAGAATGATTAAGGAACATTAAACATTAGGCTTGAAATCTCATACAATTTCTTGTACAACTAGAGGATAATCATAAGTGTTTATGTGCATATTATAAAAATCTCATCACCTTGCTCGTAGTCCTAGATAGTGGCATAAGGAGACAAAGAGTTTGTGCATAGAAGTGACAAGTTTTGGGCACATATATATCTATATCTATATCTATATCTATATATACACAATCCAATAAAACAGTGTTGGACGACCTATGCTAACAATGAAAGGGAAAACATTTTTTTTGAAATCGTTGTTGAAGATTTGAAAATAATAGTCAAGGGTCTCTATTTTGAAAACCCTAATTCGAGGGTATAGTAATAAAATTGTTTTACATAAAAGCGGGAAGAAACAAAAGAACCTATATGTTAAGCTAATTCCCAAGCCTCAGGATCCATGCCCGAGACAACCTATAAAAATTCCTTGTAGATTCAAATTTCTAATGTAATTTACTAAAATAATAGACTTGAATCTACTCTACTCATCTGTGGAAAGAAATTGAGAAGAAATATCAAAAACATCTGAAATAAATCAATTAACACACATAACATGAGGAAATATCTAGGATAAAGACACTATTAAAAAACCCTTCCTATATGTATTGCATTCATTAGAAAATAGAGGAGAAATATACTGACGGTTCCATCCTGAAAAATATTTGCACAAGTATAATTATATCAGTTACTCGGAAGCTCACTTTGTCCAATACTTAGCCAATTCTTCTTCTTGCCAAGCTCCTATTTCCTTGCACTATTTCCTTGGGAATTATCCCCTATTAATTATGGAAATTCCCCATCCATAACTGTGCAATCCCTGTTGGCCCTTCTCTAACTGCATGCACCACTTGTACAACTCGGATAATTATACAATTGATAATGCAATGCCCTTTAACTCCAATATCAACTGGTTAAATTGTATTGCATGTATGCATGAGTTAATTATGGATGACTTGTGAGTTAAATGGTTGACCATTGAGTACACACCCCGCTACTAGACCTCCCACTAGTTCCTCCAACAGTTGGAACTATTTTAATCGGCTTTAACTCAATTTAACTGAATTAAATTATTACAACTCAAATTAAACTCAACTTAGGCTCCTAAAAAGTAGAAACCAAGGCTACATGATTCAATTTAGGCCCTCAAATCAAATTAACTGAGCCAAATAAGTATTTCTAACGTATTTAACACATTTTTTTCTCTTGTGATGTGGAATTAGAATTTTCTCCTAATTTAATTCAAGGAAAAAATTAATTCAGTATTTTCTTGTTGCCATTTTCAACACTCCCCCTCAACAAGAAATGTATTATGAGATACCCCAATATTGTATCTATGGGACTAAAATTTTCCTCTTGACAATGCCTTTGTCAAAATATTTTCATCTTGCTCCTCTGTAGGAATGTACAACAACATAATCTTCCTCTGCACACAATCTTGTAGATGGTGATACCAGATGTCGATATGCTTAGAACGATCATGAAAAACCACAATTTCAGAGAGTTTGATACAAATCTAATTTTCATAGTAAATCATAGTTGGATCCATCATCTGACTAAAAAACCCAACAAGAATATTCCTCATCAAAATAGCTTCACAAGTTGTTTTACTAGCAGCCATGTACCCTACTTATGTTGAACTGAGTGCAACTGACATTTTCTTCCTATTGTACCAAGAAACTATTGTTGACCCAATAATGAAGACTCCTCCTAAATTTCTCTTCTAATCTGATGGATTTCCCACCCAATCTGCATCTGTTAAGCCTTGAAGCTTCACTCCCTCTATCTATTTGTACCAAATTCCATACTGAGTAGTGCCTTTGAAGTATCTCAACACATGTTTGGTCACCTTCCAATACAATTTGATTCGCTTAACCCTTGCTTGAATAAGATGGTTAACTACATAACACATGTCTAGTCATGTGTTCACCAAATACATGAGTGAACCCACAAGCTGCCTGTAAATAGTGGCCTCCACCTCCTCACCTTAAGTGGCATCCTATTTCCCCGAACTTCTTGCTAGAGGAGTGTCCATGGGTTTGCTACTCTCTATGCGGAACTTCTTTGGTATCTCATTGGCATACTTTCATTGAGAGACAATATGTTCCCCATCTCCTTGCAAAACTTCCAAACCAAGGAAATAATGCATGAGTCCCATGTCCTTCATCTCAAATTATCATGCAAGATCCTCTTTCCAATATTCTATCAACTTCTCATCACCGATTAAAATCAAATCATCTACATATAATACTATAATAAACAATTTACATTCAACAACAATATGGTAAAGGTCTGCATCTACTTCAGTTTTTGTGAAGCCTAACCTAGTGAAATAATTGTCAATTCTGGTGCACCAAGAACAAGGTGCTTGTTTCAATCCATACAATGCTTGCTTAAGTCTACACACATGTGACTCTTTGTCAAAGGTATCAAATCCTTCTGGTTGTTTAATGTATACCTCCTCCTCAATCACTCCATTGAATAATTTTGTCCTCACATCCATCTCATGTATCTTCCATCCCATCTATGTTACAAGTGCTAGAATTGATCTGATATAATATTACCTTGCTACTGGAGAAAATTTTTCCTCGTAATCAATTCCCTCCACCTGAGAGAACCCCTTGGCCACAAATTTGGCCTTGCGTTTCTAGAAGCTTCCATATGTTGCTTGCTTCACCTTATAGATCCACCTTGAACCTAACACTGACACATTCTATGGTCTTGGGACCACTTCCCAAACAATATTTCTGAATATGGAATCATATTCCTCTCCCATGGCATCAACCCATACTAGATTCTGCATTGGTTTCTCAAATGAGGATGGTTTTTTCTCAACTAGCTCACTCATTAGACCCATGTACCCTGTGTACTGATCTGGTGACCTCCTCTATCTGTGTTGTGATGTGGGTTCTCCCACATTCTCTATAGCATCATGCAATAATCTGTAAGCTTCCCTGGTTTTCTTCCTTCAATCTCTAGATGCCTTTGCATGAGTGGGTGCTTCCACTCTCTTATCCCTTGCTTGTGGATTCTCCACAACATCCTAAGGTTCTTCCTTTGGAGCTAAAAGATCCTCATCTACATGCAACTGAATCCCCCTCTCAAGGTAACATCTCATGGCCTTCTCTTCATCAAATTTCACATATCTACGAACAATTTTCATCTTATGAGATGGCAAGTAAACCCGAACGTTGTGATTTTTAATAGTGTATCTCACAAATATGCCCAACTCATTTTTCAACTCTATCTTTTTCCTTGAATCCTTGGAAACATCACAGTAAACTGGTGAACCAAAGATCTTGAAGTGTGACATATCTAGTTTCTTCCTGAAAAAAGATTATTTTGGTGTATTCATCCCGAGAATCTAATGAGGACTCCTTTTATGTACATATATCGATGATTTGCATGCTTCATCCAACAAGTGCAACAATGGGCCATGATCATGCAACATTTCCCATGCAACTCCCACAATAATTTTTTTCTTCCTTTCAACAACATAATTTTTTTGTGGGTTATGGGATGCTATTAACTCTCATTGAATTACTTCTTTTGCACAAAATTTCATGAACTCATTCAAAACATATTCTCCATCATTATCGCTCTTGAGAGCCTTCACTTTCCTTCCAGTGTCTTTCTCATCAAGTTATTTAAATTAACAAAATTTGGAGAATGTCTTGTCTTTATTCTACATGGATAAAATCTAGCACTTGTGTGAGAAATCATATACAAATATAACATAATAATTTTTCTTGGTCATGGAGGCTATCGAGAAAGGTCCTCACACATCTGAGTGAAATATTTCAAGGACCAATTATGCTTGAATTTCCTTATCATGAAAGGTGGATTTGGTGTACTTCCTTGTTTTACACCATTTGCATGTATCGTGTTGCTCTAGTGCACCCTTGGGAAGTCCTGTAGAAATATTGTTCTTGATATTTGAAGATCCATGGTGCAAATGTCCAAGTTTCCTATGACATAATCCATCGATGTCTCAACTCTGCACCATCTCTGCTTTTATGCTCAAAGCACAAAATTGTTCTACATCCAATTTGTAGAGGATCTTCACTTGAACCATGATATGCTTCACTTGTTCCATGGAAATGTGACAAAGGAAAGTATTTCCTTTACTAAATATCACATAATAGCCACGATCTTCCAACATAGCAATTGAAATTAAATTCTTCTTTAGACTCGGAACATACATGACATCTTTAATGTGATAGGAGAACCAGTCTCCCTCTTAAAATTAATTGTGCTGATGTCGGTTGCACTATATGTTCCATCATCTCCCATCTCGATGTGCATCTGTAGGTCCTTTTTTTCCAATCATATGGAATGAGGCTCCACTATCCATATACCACACACTACCCATCACCGATGTCACCATGCATGAAATGAGGGTGAAATCCAACTCTAATTGTGAAGTTAGATATTAACATGTCACTCTTCCTGAGGGATTCTTGCTAGCCTTCTTGTGCAGACACTTCGTGGCATAGTGTCCCATCTCATGATGTTGAAAAAAATTAATCTTCGACAAGTATTTCTTCTTTCCCACCTCACCAGAATATCCTTTGGATTGGGATTGGTATTTCTTCCATTCCCCTTTCTTTTCCTTTCCACCCAAGGCACAATTCTCCTCATCCTAAACCTTGGATGAGGTCCCATTTCTGGTGTTCCACTTGAACTCTTATTGTACCAAATATTACCGTAATATTTTCCATTTTTTTAGCTTCTCCCTACCATTGACCTAATTATGGTATTTTTTCTAGCTCTTGGGAAGGCCTAGAAGTGTTAGGACTACCAGATCATCTTCTACAACCATAACACCAACACTCCCAAGTTCATCACGACATTATGTGAACCTACCCAGGTACTATGGTATTGTGTCACCCTTCTTCATTTTTATATTCTGAAGCTTATATTTGAGTGCCATCTTCATATGGTCACTATTATTCTAGAAACATTATGTACATGTATTCCACATTGCATATGGAGTTTCCCTACCATGGATATTAGAGATAATATGGTCTCGTACTCCCTCAAATATGATCCTCCTTTCCTTGGTTACACTCTTCTTCCAATCTACTAGATCCTAGACATCAACTAGTGTTGTTTTTGGGACATCATTATCAATAAACTCCTTTAGCCCATTGTCTTCCATGACTGCTTCCATGTGATCCTTCCAAGCATTGTAATTAGAGCTACCCTCAAGGGAATACTCCAGCCTTAGACCATAGAACTCCATATTTCTAGCTATAAATAATAGATCTACAACCTCGTTTCTCCTAAAAATATAGCTTTGAATTATCTCCTATATTGTGAATATATCTCTGATACCATGTAGAAATTCCTTGTATATTCAAATTGCTAATGTAATTTAATAAAACAATAGACTTGAATCTACTCTACTCATATGTGGAAATCAATTCACTACTAAGAAGAAATATAAAAAACACACGACATAAATTAATTAACACACATAACATGAGGAAATAAATATGGGAAATCCATTGCTTAAAACCCCTTCCTACATGTATTTCATTAATCAGAAAATAGATAAGAAATACAATGTGTGTTCCATTCTGAATAATCTTTGCACAAGTATAATATGTCTCACTTCCTCACAAGAAGACTGGAAAATATGTAGCCAATTCGGTTGCTTTCCAAGCTCCTATTACCCTGCTTTTTCTCCTTGGGAATTATCCCCTATTAATTATGGAAATTCACCATCCATAATTGTGCAATACATGTAGGCCATTCTTTGACTGCATGCACCACTTGCACGACTCGGATAATATACAACTAATAGTACACTACCCTTGAACTCCAATATCAATTGGGTAACTCATATTGCATGCATGCCTGAGTAAATTATGGTTGATTCATCAGTTAATTGGTTGATCACTGAGTACACATCCCACTACTAGACCTCCCACTAGTTCCTCCAATAGTTGGAACTAGTTTAATTTACTTTAACTCAGTTTAACTGAATTAAATTATTACAACTCAAATTAATCTAAATATAGGCTCCTAAAAACTAGGAACCACTCTACATGGCTCAAGTTAGGCCCTCAACCCGAACTAACCGATCCAACTAATTCTTTCTAACTTAGTTAACACATTTTTGTTGTCTTGGTATGTGGAATTACAATTTCCTCCTAATTTAATTCAAGGGAAAATTAAGTCAGGATTTTCTTGTTTCCATTTTCAACACTCCTCCTCAACAAGAAATGGATTATCAGATACCCCAATCTTGTCTCTATGGAGTTCGAATTTTCCTCTTAACAATTCCTTTGTCAAAATATTTGCATTATGTTGCTATGTATGAATGTACTCCAACAACATAATTTTCCTCTGCACACAATATCATAGATGGTGTTACCAGAGGTCGATATGCTTGGACCGATCATGAAAAATTGTATTTTCAGAGAGTTTGACACAAATATGATTTTCATAGTAAATCACACTGGGATCCATCATCTGAGAAAATAACCCAACAAGAACCTTCCTCATCCAGTTAGCTTCACAAGTTGCTTGACTAGCATCCATGTACTCTACTTCTGCTGAACTGAGTGGAACTAATCTTTTCTTCCTGTTGTACAAATAAATTGTGGTAGACCTAATACTAAAGACTCCTAAAGTGCTTTTTGACCTGATGAAATACCGACCTAATCTGCATTTGTGAATCCTTTAAGCTTCACTCCCTCTATATGTTTATAACAAATTTTATACTGAGTAGTGCCTATGAGGTATCTCAACACATGTTTCGTTGCCTTCCAATAAAGTAATTTGTTTGGCTTAACCATTTCTTGAATGATATGGTTAACTGCATAACACATTTTTGGTCTTGTGTTCAGCAAATACATGAGTGAACCCACAAGTTGCTTGTAAATAGTGGCCTCCACCTCCTCACCTGAATTAGAATCCTCTTTCCTCCAACTGCCTACTAGAGGAGTGTCCATGGGTTTGATAGTATCCATTTGGAACTTCTTTAGTATCTCATTGGCATACTTTCCCTGAGAGACAAGAAATTACCCATCTCCTTTCCATACTTCCAAACTGATGAAATAGTGCATGAGTCCCATAGCCTTCATCTCAAATTCTCTTGCAATATCTCCTTTGCAATATTTTATCAAATTCTCATCTTCGGTTAAAATAAAATCATCTACATATAATACTATAATAAAAAATTTACCTTCAACAATAATATGGTAAAGGTTTTCATCTGCTTCACTTTTGGTGAAGCCTAACCTGGTGGAATATATATCGATCCTGGTGTACGAAGCACAGGGTGCTTGTTTGAATCCATACAACACTCGCTTAAATGTACACACATGTGACTCTCTAATGAAGGTATCAAATCCTTCTGGTTTTTCAATTTAAACCTCCTCCTCAATCACTCCATTGAGGATTTTTTTTCTCACATCCATCTGATGGATATTCTATCCCATGTATGGTGCAAGTGCTAGAATTGATATGATAGAAGAGTACCTTGCTAATGGAGCAAAGGTCTTCTCATAATAATTCCCTCCACCTGAGAGAACCCCTAGGCCAAAAATATAGCCTTTTGTGTCTCCATTCTTATGTTTGTTTCTTGCTTCACCTTGTAGATCCACCTCAAACCTATCACTGACTTGTTCTCTAGTCTTGGGACAACTTCCCAAACTCTGTTTCTGACTATGGAATCATATTCCTCTACCATGGAATCAACCCATACTAGATTTTATGTTTCTTCCTTGAATGAGGATGGTTCTGTATCAACTAGCTCACTCATCAGAGCCATGTACCAAGTGTACATATCATGTGACCTCCTCTTGCTATGTTGTGATGTGGGTGCTCCCACATTCTCTCTAGAATCATGCAATAATATGCCAGCTTCCCTAGTGTGATTCCTTACATACCTAGATGTGTCTACATGAGTGGACTATTCCACTCTTTGCTCCTCTACTTGTAGCTTCTCCACAACATCCTGACGTTCTTCCTTTGGAGCTAAAATATCTTGATCTACATGCAACTAAATATCCCTCTCAAGGGAACATCTCATGACCTTCTCTTCATCGAAATTCACGTCTCTATAAACTATTGTCATCCTGTGATATGGAAGGTACACAAGATAGTTGTGAGGTGCACCATTCTATCCCACAAATATTCCCAACTCAGTTGTTGGCTCTATATTTTTCCTTGCATCAATGGAAATATCACAGTGAACTAATGAACCAAAGATCCTAAAGTTTGACACATCTGATTTCTTCCCTAAAAAGGCTTCTTCTAGTGTACTCATTCTGAGAATATTATGAGGACTCATGTTATGAACATATATTGATGTGTTGCATGCTTCAGCCCACAAGTGAAATGGTAGGCCCTGATCATGCAACATTTCCCGTGAAACTACCACAGTACTTTTTTTCTTCCTTTCAGCAACCCCATTATGCTATAGGTTATGAGGTACTATTAACTCCCGTCATATACCTTCTTTTAAAAATAATTTCTTGAACTCATTCAACACATATTATCCACCGTTATTTCTCCTGAGAGCCTTAAATTTTCTACTAGTGTATTTCTCAACAAGTGTTTTAAATTAACAAAATTTGGAGAACGTCTGGTCTTTCTTTTGCATGAATAAAATATTTCACTTGTGTGAGAAATCATCTACAAATATAACATAATATATGTGCTTGGACAAGGATGTTGTTGAGAAAGTTCCACACACATCTGAGTGAACTCGTTCAAGGACCTCTTGCACTCGATTATCCTTATCATAAAATGTGCCTTTGGTGTACTTCCCCAGTGTATACCCTTTGCTTGTATCTTATTTCTCTAGTGCATCATTGGTATTTACTATAGAAATATGTTGCATTATATTCAAAGGACCATGATGCAAATGGTGAAGTCACTTATGTCATAATTCATCAATGTCTCAACTTTGCACCCTCTTTGATTTCGTGCTCAAAGTAGCACATTCTTCTACATCCAATTTGTAGAGAATCTTCACTCGAACCTCAATCCGCTTCACTTTTTCTTTGGATATGTGATGAATGGAAGTATTTCCTTTGTTAAATATCACATCATAACCACGATATTCCAACACAACAACTGAAATTAAATTATTCTTTAGACCCAGAACATACTTGACATATTTTAATGTGAGAGGAGAACTAGACTCCCTCTGAAAAAAAACTGTATCAATTTTGGTTGCACTATAAATTCCATCATCTCCCATATCAATCTACATCTAGAGGTCCTTCTCCTCCAATTCGATAAAAAATTATTTGTTTCTTTTCATATGGAATGAGGCTCCACTATGGAGATACCACACACTACCCATAATTGATGTCACCATGCATGAAATGAGGATGAAATCCAACTTGAATTTTGAAGCTAGATATTCACCTATTGCTCCTCTTAAGGGCTTATTTCTAGCCTTCTTATGCAGACACTTCATGGAATAGTGTCCCAACTCATGACAATGAAAACATTTAATCTTCAATAAGTATTTCTTATTTGCTATCTAACCATAATCTTCATTGGATTTGGATTTCTTCCCTTTCCCTTTATTTGAATTTCCATCCAAGGCACAATTCTCCTCATCCTAAACCTTAGATGAGGTCCCATCTCTCGTGTTCTTCTTGAACTCTTCTTGTACCAAATATTTCCATAATATTTCCCAGTTTTTTAGGTTCTCCCTCTCGTTGACTGAATCCTGGTAGTTGTGCCAGCTCTTGGGAAGGCCTGGAAGTGTTAGGCTTACCATATCATCTTATACAACCATAACACCAAAACTCCCAAGTTCATCATGACATTGTGTGAACCTAACCAGGTACCATGGTATTGTGTCTCCCTTCTTCATTTTGATATTATGAAGCTTATAATTGAGTTCCAGCTTCCTGTGGTCACTATTGTTCTGGAACAATTCTATTAATGTCTCCCACATTGCATATGGAGTTTCCTTTTCATGGATATTAGAGACAATACGGTCTCATACTCCCTCCAATATGATCCTCATTACCTTTTCTATGCTCTTATTCCAATCTGATAGATCCTGTACATTAGATAGTGTTGGCTAATGTATTTTACTAAAACAATATACTTGAATCTACTCTACTCATATGCAGAAATAAATTCACGATTGAGAAGAAATATAAAAAAAAATCTATATAAATCAATTAACACACATAACACAAGAAAATATCTATGGGAAATCCACTGCTCAAACCCCCTTCCTATGTGTATTGTATTAATCAGAAAATAGAGAAGAAATGCAATTCTTGTTCGATCTTGAACAATCTCTACACAAGTATAATCTATCTCACTTCCTCACAACCTAACTCTGGCCAATACTTAGCAAATTATATTTCTTTCCAAGATCCTATTTATTTTCATTGTTTCCTTGGGAATTAGCCCTTATTAATTAGTGAAATTCCCCATACATAAATACACAATCCCTGTAGTCTCTTCTTTGACTACATGCACCACCTGTACAACTCGGATAATTATACAATTCATAGTGCACCACCCTTGAAATCCAATCTCAACCGGGTAACTCGTACTTCATGCATGCATGAGTTAATTATGGTTGATTTATCAGTTAAATGGATGATCACTGAGTACACACCCCACTACTAGACCTCCCACTAGTTCCTCCAACTGTTGGAACTATTTTAACTGACTTTAACTTAGTTTAACTGAATTAAATTATTACAACTTGAACTAAACTCAACCTAGGATACACTTGGCATGAATCAAGTTAGACCCTCAAATCAATTTATTTGAACCAACTAAGTATTTATAACTTATTTAATGCATTATTATTGTGTCGTGATGTGGAATTACAGTTTCTCCTAATTTAATTCAAGGGAATATTAAATAAGGATTTTCTTGTTGCCATTTTCAACACAACCAATTTAGTTCCCTATCCAACAAGTCATAAGGGGTGCACATGTATGGATATCTCTAGAATAAAACTTGATTTCTCATTGATGCAAAGGTAGGAATGCATCTGTCAAGCTCACAATACAGAAAGTGATAAATAAATCCATTCACAAATTGAGCCAAGGTTTGGGTACCAACATGTGGGTAAAGTAGCGATAAAACACATTCAAATGGCTATTGAAATGGGGATATAGGTGTGACCCATATACAAAAGAACATACTCATCCAAGAAAAAATGTCGAGAGTGTGTTATCACTAGGCTCGAACCAATTGGGATGTTCAAATATCAACCTAGCACAACTATTTCAAACCACTTTGGACTTGAAGTTAGCCTTTCCAATCGGAGAGGGATCTCTTAAAGAAAATAATGAAATACTCAAGATAAGATCAATATTGTATATGGCTAAATATGTTTATGTTTTATGTGGTTTCTTCAGGTGGAGGAGTGTATGATGGCTACCATTGGGCATGGAATCAGGTAAAGAGATTCAATTACTAGCAAATAAATTCATGGAAGTTGAGGAAAATTGACTTAAAATAAAATTTTTATAGAAAAACATATTACATGAAGGAAATTGGAGCATAAAGTTATGAATTACAAATAGTCATAATACCATGTGTTAGGTCCCTGTAATTTTTCAGATTTGCAAGACCAAATTGAAAAATGGTAACATCAAACCAATCTTTGGAGCCCTCAGACCTATCCTTCCTAGACTTAGAGAGGGCTCTCTCAATATTTTTGTGAAAGATGTAACTTGTGTAATTTTAGGGTTTTAATTTTAAGCTAGTTATAAGGATAGGGTTTGTTTGTTTGTTTGGTTGGTTGGGTAGGTTGTCAAGCAGAATAGATAGAGTGAGAGAGGTTTAAACCATTTGGCTATGGAGTCTACAAAAGGTCTTGAAAAGTACCACAATAGGTCAATGGTATATCACAAGGCAATTCTAACAAATCCAAATGGATTTAAAAGCTTATGTGAGTGAAGTGAACATTAAATTATGAACATAGTAGATGCAAAAGGAAATTAAGAATCCTTTAAAAAATACTTTAACAAGAGAAATATTTAAGAATACTATGCATAAATAAATATCCAAAGATAGGGCATGTCAATGACTTCCTTGACCAAACCCTAGCAAGTAAACATTAAGACAACAATCCAGTGAACCACAGAAAGCAAGAAACTTGTAAGTCTTCTAGTGATTTCACCTTCAGGAAAATAAAACATTTAAGATAACATATAGTAAAGATAAAAGAGTAGGGAAATCCTAATTTCCTTAATCAAACTACAAAGACCTTAGAAGAAACCATTTAAGATGAAAAAAGGGCAGGGCAAACCATGAACCTCTTCAGCCAAACCCTGATTACCAATACTTCAAAGAAAAGACCTTAAAAACAATGTTTAAGTTACATCAAAGATAGGAATAACCATAAAATAATTTGACATTATATTCATTAAATAATATTTAATATAAACAAGCATAAGTGAAACTAGAGAGCATTTAAGAATTCTCTAATCTGACCTAGCAAAGGAAAACATACAAGCAATAGAAAGCAGACAAAGCTAAGGTGCCTCTAAACAACATTTCTTAGTCTAAAATTTTTGTTCTACTGTATGAGAAAGATGAAACAAAATGATAAAATAAGAAGAAAAATACTAAATAATAAATAAATCACCATTCACTATGTTCGTGAATCCTGCAAGTGTGCTTGCTCCATTGTCATGCAAATCAAGACATCCACAAAAACCAAAGCCAATTTCTCCTCAATCTTCAAGTCTATGATATTCTTCTCAATAATCAACCAACATGTACAATGAGGCCTCCATGCAATATTTAACTTGAAAAGGAGGTTAAAAAACCTATCTAGGGTTTTAGAAACCATTAATTACTCATAAATGTCATTTTTGTCCTATGAGACCATGCAAGGCCCAAGGCACAAATATCCTAATTTAATAAATGCAAAAATAACTCCTCAACCAAATTTGGAAAAAAGCTAACATTGAGGCTTCTCAGTAACTTCCAAATATCTCCAAGTGTTTTTTGTTGAATTTTTTGGAAGGGCGCAACACTGAGGTTCAAGGGCACAGTGCTAGCACTAGGGAAAATTGCCTGTTTTGTAACCAAGATTTGGAGGACTTCCAGGTGTCAAAATGAGCTCCATGATAGCTCATTGGAAATCCTGTCCCATATAGTGTCCAAATATACCCTTAGTTTTCCATTTGGTGTGAATTTTCCTTCTCAAACACTCTTTCTCCCAATACTACTCAGGGCGCAGTGCTAGGTCTGAAAAGAGGGCAGAAAGGTGATTTTTTGGGTGTTTTTGGCACTTTTGGAGGACTAGTTTTGCTCCAAATGAGCTGAAATGTTTTGTGAGTGATATCCTTGGCATGAAGAACATGAAAATTTAAACCATTAACTCATTTTGTGCCCAAAAAAAGACCTCAGTGCCAGTGGCGTTGTGCCTTTGGCCCTTCAAGATAGTCAAAATTCCAAAATCTTCAAAATTGTACCAAAATGTGGATTTACCTTGTTTATTAGGTTTTGGATGCTTAGAGGGAAGCCTCAGCAAGGATGTCAATATTTTATTTGTTTTTAGCCTCCTTCAGGGATTGAATATTTGCAAGGGCTCTTTTTAGGTTGGCCCTTGCAATCTTGTTTCTTAAGGCATAATGCCTTGCCATCTTCTTTTGCATGTCTAGGTCCCACTTGGTCTTCTCCAACTGATCTTATAAGTGTACATTAGCCCTCTCCAACCAATATTCCCTATCATAATCAATTTCCATGAAAATCATCCCACTTGGAGTGAGCTACTCTGCCAAGGCTATTTCTTTCTCCCCCTCTTTGGCTAAGGCCTTTCTTAATCCAATTGTCCTTGGCATCTTGTTAGGAAGTTGTTCTTCCTCTTCTTCAGTGTCCTCATGAATTCCCAAGACCTCATCTAGCTTTGCCTTGGCTCTTCTAGCCTCTTTCTGAGCTCTGATAGCTCTGATCTCATAGATGTCCTTTTCTGCCTCTAGCTGCTTGTTTTCAACCTCAAAGAAGTTGATTACATTCTTGGCCCTACCTAGATTGGCTTGCAGGTCTCTGATTTTGGGCATCCCTACTTTGGAGTAGCATGTTTGAGATCCTTGCCTCATTCTCATCATCATTGTCAAGGTGAATGAGTTGAAATTCTTGTTCAGTCTCATGCTTTTCTTACTCCTCTTCCTCAATGACCTTTTCCTTTCCTTTTTCAAGTTTCTTAGTTGATGTAGAATGCATGACCCCTTTCCTCTTAACGGTAGAAAACACATGCCTATTGCCCCTTTGGTAGATCAAAGGAAAAGGTTCAATTTTCACCATTTCAAGGCCATATGTATCACTACCATCGTGACTTCTATCATCATTTCTATCATGGCTTTTTGACCCACTACCATCATCCTCACTGCTACTTTCTTCCTCATTGCCCTCATCTGATCCATTGATTTGTGCCTCATCACTATTTTCCTCACTACCCTCACTACTATCTTTGTGTTCTGAATTATTTCCATCATTTCTCTTATGACATCCATCATCACTGCCCTCTGCTTCAATTCTCCCTACCTCACTAACATCCTCCATAGTGTCATCATTGCTCTTTTCTTTGCTTCTTTCTCCTTCACTGAATTTTGCCTCACTGATTGATTTTTATTTGTTTGATTCTTCCCTATTTTATTCCTCATTGGCATCTGCCTCCTCATTGCTTGATTCATCATTTATTTATTTCTCATTTCCCTCTCCCTTATTGAAATTTGATTTCTCATTGTCATTTCCCTCATTGTATGATGCATTGTGAGAGGGTGATGAAGGAGGGTTATCATGAGGTAAAGGAATAGGTGTGGATGGTGAGGTTGATGAGTCATCATGAGGTGCGGGAATGTGAGTGGATGGAGAAACATGATCAGAAGGAGGTGATGGAGGAGTAGGAATAGGAGGATGAGAGGATGAAGGCAGATCTTACTAAGTATGGGTTTGTGAAGTAGCAAACACTTCATTGGAAATGAAGGTCTCCCATGGAATGCCCTGCTACGAAAATTGATTCATAACAACCATATTGATCAGTGAGTGGTGGAAGAGGCTTTGCATCTGCTGAGGATAGTCTCTATTTTGTATAATATAGGACATTTTATCAATGCTTCTGTAGAGGTAATAGGGTATGTGTAGTATCCTCACTCTAGTAAAGTGCATAAGCAGCCTAATGTGATAGGATTAAATCCGGGAGAACCTTCCCTCACATGTAAAATACTTCATATTGATCCTCATCATAGGTGCATATCTATCCAGAAAATTTGAGAAAGGAAATATGGAATTGCAGTGGTATTTGTATCTAGGCTTTAGGTAGGGTTCAAAGTACCTCATGTCAATATTTTCTTGCTTGAACCATTTCTCCCCTACACTAGGTATGCATGTGGCATTGGAAATAGCATCAGTAGATAATTCAAAGGTGACCCTTGCAAGGTTAAATTGTTTGTCATGCAAGTTAATGATGAATAGCCTAGTTAGCTCAGAGTGGTTTTGCACCTATTGTACCTTCTCACAAAATTCATAGCAGCCTACATTTTGGAAGCAGGAAATAGTTAAGGGAGATGCCATTAGCTCTATTGTGTTGAGGGGTTCAAATATGTTGATCTTTCCACCTTTGTGCTCATGCCTCCTTGGCATTTGGCCTTTTCCTACACTACCATTGTCCTCTCTTTCTGAAATTTTAACCACTCTGCCTTTGAAACCCTAGCATTGATATGAAACTGATATGGAAGAGGGTAATGGAATAGCAATCTACTTGTGAATGAGATGAGTGATTGTATAGGTATATCAGGCTGAGTGAGAGGCTAAAACACTTAATGACAACCCTCATCTAGCAATTACTCTTTTTCCTTACTGCTACTCTTCATATGTAGATGGAAAGAGGTTTAAACAGTGACTTCAAGCATGCTTTTTAGGGTTTTCTCCTTAGGGTTTGATTTCATTCATCTAAACCATCAAATATGCTTGAAAATGTGGTTAGGTGATGGTACTTACCCTCAAGAATGCTTGAAAAACCCTTGGCAAAGATTTGTAGGTGTGTTGACTTGATTTTGATGGTAAAAAATGCTTCGAAGGCCCTTCTGGCCAAGGGCGGAGTGCTTAAGCCAAGCGTGCCGTGCTCAACCCCAGGGTGCAACGCTCAGATTCAGGCACGCAGTGCCAAGGTTTTATTTACAAGGCCTGTCAGGCAAGAGCGCAGTGCTTTGCCAAGCGTGCAACGCCACCTCCTAGGTGCTCAACGCCTGTGTAAAATGTATGGGATTTTTTCTCCAAGGGCGCAACGCCCGATTCCAGGTGCACAAAGCCAAAGAAAATTGTCCAACTTCACTTAGAAAAAACATAAATTTTCTTCTCTTGAGCGCTCTTGATCTTTTGAAAGATGATAATGAATCTCTTTAAGTGTTATATGGGCTTTTATAGTGTCAAGGGTTTTAATTTTAGCTTTACAACCCACTTTCTAATGTTTTAGACCTTTTTCCTCTTTTACTGATGTCCTTTAACATTTTCTATTTGTAGGTTGTTGGAGTTATGAAACTTGCTTTCCCTTTGATCTTGGAGCCTTCACATGTTTATTTTGACACCTTTGTGATGATTACGTACAACAACAAGCTTCAAAATCCTCTGTGATTTCCATCATGAAACTCAACTTAACCTTTCACCTTTTCTCACTAACCCTTTTACATTGTTTGTATGTAGGTTGATAAAGTGATGAATTTTGACTTTTCCTTTGGTCATGGTGGCATGACAGATTGATTTTTGAAAATTTTTAGGATTTGGTCATAAAGAAGTATCTTCAAAAACCTCCTGTGTTTTCACCATGGAGTTCAGACCATATTTTTACCTTCTTTGACACTTCTGATTGCAGGTGACTGAAAACACTGCATTTACCTTTCTTACTGATATTCTCTACACCTTTGCACCTTGAGGCAAGACACATTTACCTTGGCAAAATTTGGGATGATTGCACTTAACAGCACCTTCACAATCCTTCCTTTGCTGTCATCACGGAGTTCAACTCATCATTTTACCTTGTATGGCCATTTTCCCAAAACCATAGATGTTTGCAGTGTCTTAAGACAATCATCAGTGTTGTCTTCTAAGTTCTCTATAGACCTTTCAATTTCATTCATTTTTTTCCATTTCACCTCACCTTTTTTCCTTTTTCATCAATATTTTTAACAAACTTTCTTCATGCCTGGTTTGGTGTGCCTCCTCTAGGTCATTCCTGCAAGTGGTTGGTGTTTTGGCATTCAATTAGGCTATCAAGCTTAAAACCCTAGTTCTTTTTAAGACCAACTTGTTTCCCTTTTTTCTTCTTTGAGTTGTCTTGAATTAGGAGCAGACCATCTACCTTACCAATATCTTTTGTTGATGGAAACTTCAAAACTCCTGCAAAAGTGTTAAACTCTTTACATTTACCTCTTGCAAACTTTGAGCTAATAGGGTAGTCTTCTTTGGAAACTCTTTAGGTTTTTCTTGAATAACCATGTCTCAACATTCTATTATATTTGAGCCAGCTTCTAGGAAAAGAAAATAAGTGTTTGGAACACCAATGGTGACCTTAGAACACATGAAACCCTAATTATCCTAGTGGGAGGGATCTTTGACCTGATCTTGGACTTAGAATTGGTTTGGAGGATTCAAGTTAAAACATAGTATTTGTCGAAATTTTGTATTGAAGATCCAAAATCCAATGTACTTGATTTATCTAAAGAGCCTACAGAGATATTTTTGAGACCATCAATGCTTGAGGAACTTGGAGAATATGGGAATGAGTAGGCTATGGGAAACCCTAGAGGGAAAATTGGACTTATGGGAAAGGGAAAACAAGGTAATGAGGTCATAGGTAGGAAAAGAGGATGGATATGAGTGGCACAAGCCCATCAGGATTCTTTTAGGAGTGGAAGGGTGACCATGAAATGGAAAAGTTGATATAATAGTGAAAAAATTTATATAAGGATAATGAAGGCAGTGAGATTTATAAAACTCACAATGTTCAAAGAATGTTATTTTTAGAAATCTAGAACTAATCTATAGTCATCTACAAATAATGAAAAATACGGATTACTAACAATGGCTCCACTTGGGGAGGGCAGCTCCTTTTCAGGAGGTGTCAAGAACCTCAGAGTTCAGATCTCTAAGTTTTGAAGATCAATACCTTACTTATACTTGGCAAATCCCTCTTCGTTCATTTGTTGATTTTCTTATGAAGCTATGATCTCAAAAATATGAAAAGGCATGATTTCTTCAATATCAGTTCTACTTACCCATCATACTTTGCCTAAAATTTTTTCTTCACTTGGGTGCATTTGGATTGGAAAACCCTTGACATTATTTTCTTTTGGAACCATAAAAACAATCTACTTGTACCCTTATGTCATCCAAGAGTTAAGATTAGGCTGATGAACTCTTTTATTCTCTATCTACTCTACTTATCTGTCAAGATTAAGCTTTTTGACAGATTTTTATTCTCTAAACTACTAACATGAAATTTGAAACATGATCAAACCAAGTTTAAGCAATCTGATTTGTCATGGGCTATGGCATTTTGGACAAGCTGCACACAGACTTTAGTTTTGTACAAGTGAAAACTAGAAACTTTAGGGGTGTGATTTAGAATTGGGTATGCATCCCTCTCATTTATCTTAGGTTCATATTTAATATTTGGGAACCAACATTTTTTCCTAATCTAATCTACTAACAAGCCATGTTTAAATGGTTTGGGAAATCTTCTTTCAATAACCTATCAAAATAAAGTTAAAACATGTCCAATCATGATTAGGTTAAATGACTGAACAAGAATCTCTTTTCTTCAACAGTAGTGGCATTTAGGCTTGCACACTTTCAGCAATACTCTTTTTTGGTATGGGGTTGTACCTATTCTTTTTCCTGCCCTCTTTTTCTTATTTTCTCTATGTTTGTGTTTTTATTTTTTTGATTTTTCATCGATCAATGTTATGTACAATGAATGAAAGCTTCAAACTAGTAATTTAAACAAAAATAGTGTTTGAGCATCCTGCCATTGACAAGACCTCCAAATGTCTCTGTTCCATCCAAATCTTGTAAAAATAAAGCATTTTTACCTCTAACTGAATGGATGATATATGGACCCTTCCACAAATTTTCAAATTTTCCATGCTTGCCTTTGTCCTCTCTTCTTGAATCCCACTTTAGCACTTTGTCTCCAATTTGGAAATCATTTTCCTTGGTCCTTTTGTCAAAGATTTTCTTTATGTTCTCTTGCACTGCTTGTGTTCTGTTGTAAACTTCTTCCCTTGCTTGTTGAAAATAAATGGTTTGGTTCAGCCGCCTTTTCATATCATTCTCTTTTGATTGTACCTCTTGGAGGAGATTCATTATCAGAACTCCCAAGGATGTTGAGAAAACTGCATCCATGCCATACACTAGTTGATAGGGAGACATATTGATTGATTTATTTCTTGTTAATCTGTCAACCCATAGTGCATGCACCAATTTTCTATGCCATGACTTTTGGTTCTATTCCAGTAGCTTCTTGATGATGTTCACCAAAATTTTGTTAGAGGACTCAGCCAAACCATTATGTTGAGGGTAATAAGCTGTAGAATTCCCTAGTGTGATGTGATACTTGTAGAAAAATTCCACAATTCTCTTAGACTTAAATGCAACAGCATTATCGGTGATGATATTTCTTGGATATCCAAATTTGGACAAGATGTAGGTTTCAAGGAATTTGATGATTACTAAGTCAGTGGCATTCCTAGAAGGGATGGCTTCTATCCACTTGGTGAAATAGTTAGTTGCAGTGAGGATCCACTTGTGTTGGGCAGAGGAGGCAGGGTGGATTTCTCCAATGAAGTCTAAACCCCATTGTTGAAAATGAGTTTCAACACTGGTAGGATGCAAAGGAAAAGGTAGTAATTTTCTCTTGGCAACAAATATTTGGCATTTATGGCAAGTCATTACTAGCTTGTGGACATCAGGGAAAAGGGTGGGCCAATAGAAACCAACTCTCAGAAATATTTTGGTAGTGGTTTTCCAGTAGAGATGACCTCCACACTCTCCTTCATGAACTCATGCGTGATTCTATCTACATCATATTCAAGCAAACATTTAAGCAAGATACCAATATAAATTTTCCAATACAAAGCTCTATCTAGAATGAATAAATTTACAGCCTTCAATTTCAAGAATCTAGCTTTTGTTTTGGACAAAGAAGGAGGAGAATTTAGATTAAAAATCACATATAATATATCATCATACTAGAGTGAGTTCAGAAATTCTTCTTCAATGGGTGGTGTCACCAGTTCCTCTTGTTCATCCAAGGAATGTATCATGTTTATGTCTAGTGCTTGAAATTTAGCTTCGGCCATGAGCTTTACAAGTCCTTGTCCTTTGATCAGTTTAGTGGGTCTGAGTTCTAGATCATATTCTAAGATGACAACAATCCACTTACCTCTTTTACCATCAGGATCTTGATTCAGTATGTCCTTAACAACTATGTGTGGAACAAAAACGATGATATGTGAATGCAAGGTATAAACTCTGAAATCCTTTAAATATTTGATTAAGGCAAAGGCTTGTTTCTCTATAATGCTATATTTCAAAGGTGTATCTATCAATGCCTTGTTGAAGAAAGCTATGGGTTTTTCTTGTCCCATCATGTTCTTTTGTAGCAATACTGTAGCAATGGTGTGTTCTGATGCCAATGAGAAGATGAAGAAATCCTTGGTAAAGTCAGGGTTGATTAGAACTGGTGTTTGGGTAAGTTCTTGTTTTACTAGTTCAAAGGATTGATTTTCTTCCATGGTCCACTTGACTCCTATCTCTCCTTTCAGCATGTTTGTAATGTTTCTTAGGAGTTCTGCAAGGTTTGGTATAAACCTTCTTAGGAATTTGATATTTCCAATGAAGGATTGCAGCTCTTTAATGTTCCTAGGGTGGCTGATCTGCAATATACCCTTAATCATTTTTGGGTCTATATTAATCCCTTCTTCAAATATGATGTGGCCTAAGAGTTTTCCTTCTTGAATACCAGACAGAGTTTTATTAGGATTTAAAGATAGACCGTATTTCCTACACTTTTCAAAGACCTTTCTTAGGTGAACTAGGTGTTCTTCATCAGTTTTAGAATAGACAGTGATGTCATCAAGGTATATCACAATGAAGTAACCTATGTCCTTGGAAAACACTATATCCATGGCTCTTTGAAAATTGGCCCCTGCATTCATTAACCCAAAAGGAATTTTGACATACATGAAGGTGCCCCAAGGTGTACTGAAGGCAATTTTGTGCTGATCACTTGGGAGTAATAGTAACTGATTATACCCCGAAAAACCATCAAAATGATATTCTTTTATAACCTACCATGCTTTGCAATATATGATCCATCTTAGGTAAAGGGTAGTTGTCTTTCAGGGAGGCTTTGTTTAAGTTTCTAAAGTATATGTAGAGCCTAATCTCCTCTGTTTTCTTTCTTACCGACATAAGGTTTGAAACCCATTCTGAGTACCTGAGTGGGACTATAATTCCAGCATCATACATCTTCCTTATTTCCTTCTCAAATAGAGGCACTAGGACAAGGTTTATTCTTCTCAATTTATGCTTGAATGGTTTATGGTTTTCCTTGAGAGGAATATTATGTTGAATAATGTTTTTGTCATAGGACTTCAAGTCCTCATAACCCCATGCAAAAACATCCTTGAAATATTTGAGAAGCTCAATGTATTTTTGTTTTATGTGAGGTGGCAGAGTTTTGGACAGCTTTATCATCTTGGGTTCTTCTAAACTGCCTATGTTGCATTCTTCTACATCAGTTTTGGTGGATTCCATTTTAGGCTTCCTAGCAACATCATTGAAGTCAAACAGCTCTTATAAGGGAGCAAGAACTCTTGGTAATGAGTTATATTTTCATTGCAATACCTCAAGGTCCTTTTCATCCATATAATCAAACAATTCTACCTCAAGAGGGTGTTCTAGCAGATTTATATAAGCAGTAGGAAATGGCTCTGATTTGTGTGTTTTTTCTTGATTAGAGCAATATTCTTCATGGTCTAAGTCTAGTTTTGGCATTTTAAATTCATTCTTAGATTGCAGAAAGTCCTAAATTTGTTTATCACCTTCAAACACTTTCCAATAATCTATGTTGTTAGGTATTGTAGGCCTACTCTTGAATTTTACCGTGTATTATTCATTTGCATGAGGTAATTGGCAAGTGTTGGCAGAAAAGGCTAGTTCATTGTCAAGGCTGTTTTGAGCTCTTGGGATAGAAATAAGTTCATATTTCTTAAATTTTTTTAGTTGGTCTAAGGTAGCATTCCTATATTCTCTTAGCCTAGTATTCTTGGCTAAATATTCTCCTTTGATTTTTCTAATTATTAGCTCGGAATCTCCTAGAACGGAAATATTCTTAGCTCCTATGTTTTGAGTAAGTGTAATCCTAGGAGAAGAGCTCCATACTCTGCAATATTGTTTTTGCATTGAAAATCTAGTTTGTAGGAGTGGCATTCATTGGTGTTGTGTATCCAAACACCAGATCCTGAACCAACTTTTCCACAAGAGCCATCAAAGCTCATGTTCCAAAGTGTTTCAATTTCATATTCGCCATTATGTTGTTGTTCAGGGCTGCTAGAGTTTTGGCTGTCATGTTCTTCATTTTGTGTTTGGTTTGATTGTTCTGGTAGGCCTGGCTCTTTCTCATTTTTATTTACTTGTTCATTAATGTCATCTTCATTGTACAAGACAAATGAGTCAAGGTCTGAATGGATAGAATAGAGAGGGGTGTTGTTTGGCTTATCTTGGCTGCTTACCATGTATTTCATGTGAGATTCTTAGTATAATCTCCTTGTTTTGTTAAAGACAGGGATGGTAGCATATGTCATGTCCATTTGGAGTTTTTCTTTGAGTTTTACTCCCCATGATCTAGATAAAATCATGCCATACTTCGGGGGAATGTCAGCTACTACAATGTCCATGACTAGGCTCTTAGCTGGTATTTGTGCCAGATTGACACACAAATCTTTGATCAGGCCTAGACATTTAACTCTACTTGACTCAAAAGAGTATAAGTATTTGTATGGTTTGGTTATTTCTAAGCATAATATCTCCATCACTAACTTTGGCATAAGATTTTGTGAAGCACCAGAGTCTAGCATAGCATTGTGTAGGATTTTTTCATGGATGTTTAAGCTAACATAGAATGAAGGTACAACTCCTTCTTGGTATTTATCCTATACCTCAGGTCCAAAGAACAACTCTAGTTTGTCATCAATTAGATTCAGAGTATCAATGTCATTTCCTATGTTCAAGACTTTTAGAACTTGGGACCTATATACATCTTGAGTTACTAGTTCAGTAAGAGGTATGGCTATTTTGATCTTGGTAATCTCTCCCTCAAAACTGAAAGGTCTTGGTGTTCTTGGCATATTTACATCAGTTTTATCACACATAGTATTTTCAACAACTTTAGTTTGTTGAGTTGTATTAGGAAGGTCAGTTAGATCAATTTTTCCAGGGACACTAGTTGATGTACTAGGGCAGCTTTGGTCACCATTATGCTGGGTTGTTTTGTCTTTGTTTTGATCAGGACTATTAGGCATTATGTTGGTGTTTCCTACTTTTTTCTTGAGAATGTTTTTAGGGGTCTTTCTAATAGGAGTTTATAGTTTTTTTTTCTTGGAGGAATCTTGGGTTTTATTACTCCTAAGGTCATACTTCCTATGAACCTCCATGATAGCATTTTCAAATCCTAGCTTGTACTCTTTAGTATCCTCATAGTTTCTTTCAGTTTGGTTTGGGGAAAACAGACCTTGTTATTCTTATGTGAGAAAAACATCATTGTCATTATAGGAGTCTATCAGATTGACATGGTTTTCTTCCAGCTCTTCAGTTTCTCTTTCCTCTTCATCTACATAGTTTTCTTGGAAAGGAGGTCTGATTTGCTGGTCATTGTCTCTTTGTCTGTTTTGAGGAGGGTCTCTTCTAAAGTTTTGGTTTGTATTTATTTTTTGAGGATTTGCTTGGTTTTCCCTAGGAGGTGCTCTTTCATTCAAATTTATCCTCTCCATCATCCTCTCCATTTTCTAACTAGGCTATCATGGAGGCTATAGTTTCCTCTTTGTATGTAACCTTATTTTTTGTTCTCATCCTAGCCCTTTTCTCAAGTAGATTGGTTTATACACTCACAACTCCCCTTTTCATGTTCTCTAAGGTTAGGGGATCTCTTTCTTTCAATTGGTAGGCCATCTCGGGATAAAAACCATCTAGAAAATTTATAAAGATAGGCCTTGTGGGGGTTTCATGTGAGGTGGGAGTGCATTGTACACACTATTGAACCTAGTGTAGTGGTCTTGGACACTTTCCCAAACATTTCTCTTAAGGTTATTATAATCTGAGAGGATTTGAAGAGGATTTTTCTTAGTCTCCCACTTGTTTGTGAATGTTTGATAAAGGGATGGGAGATCATGAATGATGTTGGGAGTTAAGTTTTTGAACCATTTATTTTCTTGTCCCCCTAGACTTTGGGTAAAAATTCTCATTTTAATGGTCTCCTCTTCTATTTCTTGGTAGTCAAATGCATCATTTGTTTTGTGTACATGTTGTTGGGAAGTGGTATAGTCAGCTCCAGTAAAGTGAGGGATTTTAGATTGGTAGTCATGTGGAATACGCAGTAAAGGTTGGGGTAGTACCAATGGGGAAAACCATGCTGCCATGATTTGAGGTAAAGGAACCCAAGGAGGATTTATAATAGGGGGGTTTGTGAGAGGAGATGGGGGATGAGATGGAGTGGTTTGCATAGTGAATGTATGAATGTGAGTGGTAGATGTACTTGGACCAACTAACTTATTTTGAGCAGATTTGGAATGGAATGAGTCAAAGTGTTGGAGAAGCTAAAAATCAGGAGGAGTGGAAGGAGAGGATTCTCTACTAGGACCCTACTGTAAATTTGTGGGTTCAAGGTCTATCTGGTCTATCCCAATTTGAGACTTAGTTTTGAATAGGTTTCTTCTATGGTGTAAGTCAAATTGGGTATCTTGCAAGGCTGTGAAATTTTCAGGGATAGAAATTTCTTTGTGAATGGGTCTAAAAATAGTTGATTCTTCAATCCTAAAAGTTTTCAACAAGATTATTTATAGGTCATCAACTATGGTAGGAGGGTTTTGTAATATCCCAAAATAGGGATTTCCTACAACAATAAGAATACACTAAGGTATTCCAAAGTTGGAGAGAAGAAGTAATAAACTCATGTAGTTTATTTAAACACATAGCCATCATAGAACAATCACAACAAAAAAGTATGCCTCTATACAATGTCACCAAGTGGGGAAAAGCAACAATTTTAGCCCAAAAAATGTTATTTTCTAAATATTGAGTTATAACAGTGAAAAATAATGGTTGTGTCCCTTAGAATAGGAAATGTAGGACATGCATGAAAAATATTTTCAGAAACAAATGCCTTTAGCCTAGTTAAGCAGGCCTCCCATACTCAAAACAACTTAAAATTGACAAAACTCCAAGACTGCAACACATAGAAATTGCTGCATAAGAGACTATGCAGTCTAATGGAGGTAAAACTCATAAAATAGGAAGATAAATCAGATATTCTTATTATATTACTCAATGAGGCATAAAAGCAAAGATCTAATCTCTTTTATGTAGATCTAAGAAGACCCGACAAAGGTTTCTTGACAGAAAAGATATACAAGAGAGTGTTGTTGCAGATCTGTGGCTGAATCACACTGCATAGCTGAAGCTCTGCATAATAATGGCTTAACATACAAATAAAATTTTGTAGACTCTTCTTCTAGCTCTCCCAAAGAAAGGTTGATCCTCCTCTTGGGAAGCTAGCTCCTCAAAATGGGGTTTTGACCCCTCCCACTGCACACCTTAAGAAATAATGCAGTTTTCTGAAGGGACTGCATTTTTGCTGAAGGTAATTTCTTGGCCCAACACCAAGTAGTTGAATATTTAGCTCATAAATATCCTCTTAGATTTCTTAGATGAGATCTCCAAGAAAGAGTAGGGAATCCTCACTCGGGAAAACCCTTGCACTAAGCAGTGCAAAAAACTTAGCTAAACATCCAAAGTATGTAGGAAGTCTAAAAATACCGCATAAAATATAATCTTCAATGTTCAATATGCTTGCCATCTCCTCCATTATATAATTGATGAGCTTCCTCACCAAGGGTCCCACCCACTATGAGGTTGCTTCCATGCAAAGGTTCCTCCATCAAAATTACGTTGTATTCATTAGTGAGGGTAATCCTTTTACAGCGCAGTTTGATTTATTCAAGCTTGACTGGATCAATCTTGATAGGATCATCCTTGACTGAGTCTTCATGCCTTGTCTCCTTTCAAACTCAAGGTGTCTTCATTTTGACTAGCTAGCTTGATTTTCATTCACATTGAGCTGTATTTATTTAGGTTCCACTCTTTTAGGATAAATCATGTTGAATTGGTCAAACTTGACCTTGTCCACATAGTTTAGACTTTTTTCATACATGTGGATGCTTTATCTGGTTATTTCATGATCCCTTTTCACACTATGAGGGATTTTTATTCATACTTAAGCAATTTATGAGCCTCCTTGCCCATTTATTCATCCATCTATATTTTAAAAGAAAAATTAATATTCCTATTAGCTGCATGCTAATTTAGGAATATTACAGTCTTCCCCTCCCAAATTTTTCTTGTCCTCAAGCAACTGCAAGGGTGCTACAAAATCTCCCCTCTTCTCATTGTGGCCCTCTTAAGATAGAAGTAATGACAATCATGGGGAATTCCATAATCAATGAAGGTCTCCCACCTCCATGCTACCATCCAAATGAAATGAATTACCTCCCAACGTGGTAATCCATAGAAAATATCCTCCCAAAGACCCATGAGAGGGATGCCCCCAAGTGCTCCAACCAATCATATGGCCTACCGCATGGTGAAACAAGTGATGTACCATGGTAGCCATATCTCTCCCCATGCTCCCTCTAGAACATGTAGTGCAGAAAATGTGGGAAATTTCTTTCCCCGAGGACACATCTAACATATGTGTCTCTCCTTCAACCATTCCCCCAACAAAGATAAGAACATATTCAGCATGTGGGATCATAAGTAAGGTCATGCTGGCTGCCATATGCAATAAAGCAGAAGGACAATGGTCCCTCATGTGCAACCAGCGCAATTTTAATCCTAACTTCCATAGAATATGATATGAAAAGTGTTCTCCCCAACACTTTTTTGTTTCCCCATCCTTCTTGCATGCTTGGAGAAGGTGTATGATGGTTGGTGTTAAGGAATCACACCATGAAGAATACATAATATCTCCAAGATCTCCCAAGGAATGACCAACATCACCATTGTTCATGGCCCAAAGCGGCTCATGAAGCCCATCATAAAAAGTGCCCCCTCTTGGAGCCAAGGCCTGCACATGAGTGTTAAGAAAATGCAAGTATATAATAAATACATCATGAGGTTCAACAATACAATGTTTATCATACACTTGTTTCAAATCAGCAAGGTAGATCATGGATGAGCTCCCTCTCACACTCAATGAATAAGGAGGTGGTAATGATAACTCTTCCCAAGAGCTATGTTCCTCCTCAACTAGAAAATGATCCACACACTTCCTCATATGAGAGTGCACATCCTCTTTGAAGTTCTCCCACATGAATCCATCTAAGATATTATGATATGATTTAATGAAACAAGTGGGTTTTGAAAGTAGGATCTCATAGCTTGCATTAAGTAGTTTCTCCTTAAGCTTGGAGTCTCTAGCCAAATAGATCTTATCATGGGAATAAATGAATCCCTCAACTAATTTATACCTCCTGTATATCATTTTCCCATAAAGAACTTTACATGTGAAAATGTCCTTGGAGTATTCCATCAAAAGTTGGGAATCTCAATTTGGATCTAGGATCCCCAACAATGATAGCGTTGTAGAAATCTGCAATGCAGACCCTGCCACAGCATGGCTCTCCTCCTTGACATGATTAATGTCAAAGCCACATGTTGGAATACTACCAACTCCATTTTGTTGCCTCCTTTGCAACCGATGTTGCTCAAGACAAGATTGAAGTAGATGGAAGTCAACCTCCCCTTGGAAGGTCCTTGTCTTCCAAAACAACCTTAATGTAGCCCATGCATGCAAGAGTGTTGATATCCTCTTGTCATGTTCAGAAATCTCTTTTGTGAATGAAAATATCATTGGCTACCCCAAAGATATGGAGTTTCCATATGACATCATGTCCATGCCATCATAGACTTCTGATTTCTCCTTTCTCAGCACAAATAACTGAGTGGGAGATAGCAATGTCCATTTTAGAAAAATGCTTACCTCTTTTTTGAATTCATGAGATATTATTTGCGTTGTGCTGCCTTCTCCCAAGGCTCCTTCCTTACCCAAGTATGAAAATGCTGCCCATAGTTAATAGAAAAATTTAGTTTTTCTCCAATCAAGAGGTGCTTATGACTGCGTTATCATCTCCTACCTTTCCTTCCTCCTCTTCAATAGTTGAAGTTGCCCCATCATCAATAAGAGACCTTAGAACTTGGTCTTCTATTGAAGGAGGAATATTCATGCCTCGCTCTTAAGAAGAAAGCCCTTCATCAAATGGAGATCTTGCCCTTATCAAGGTATAAAAAAATATTACACCCTCTTCCATGGTTTTTAGAAATGGAGTTGGATTTATAGGCCCTTCCAACTCATGCAAAAGATTTGTTTGATATGGTTTGATAGTTTCAATAGAATATGTTATACATGAAGTTTCATCAAACCTCTCTACTAATCTTTCAATAAAATTTGCATAAGTAGGTGTATTTTCATTTCTTAAGTAAAAAGATTCAAACAACCACCAAGCATATGCTTTACCTTCAAAATGCAGCATTGCTACTTTGATGGCTTCAATTTCTGAAACTTGATGTTGTTGCACAAAGTTGTCTAGCTTCTCCACCCAAACCCTAACTGGACATTTAGGTGATCCATCAAAAGTAGATAGAAAAAATCTACCCACACCATGTTTCTTCCTCTTTGTGCTTTTGTCCTCCTTGATCTTGGAGAACCCTTGGAAGTTCAAGTTATCTTTGAACTACTTAGATTGAGCTTCTTACTCCTGCAAATAATCACCAAGAGTATCTCTCTTTGGCACATCTCCTTTCTTCCTCTTCATGAAGAAATTGCTGATAGAACGTGGTAGATATGATGATATGGCTGAGTGCTCATATCCATAATATGAGGACTTTGAACTTTCCCTTTGTATAGATCTTTCTAAGGGATTTTCAGGTTTCTCCCTCCTCATTTCTTTGATGCCCTTGCTTCCACCCTACAGATTTGGAAAGAGAAGTTTTGAGAACCTCTTTTCTCAAAAAAATAAATTTTTGCTTTGATCTCTCTTGCAGATCTCCTCCTCCCCATGAGAAGACTCCATAATTCTTGAAGCTCACAGGCTGAGCCAAGAAAGTTGCTCTGATACCACTGTAATATCCCAAAATAGGGATTTCCTACAACAATAAGAATACCCTAAGGTATTCCAAAGTTTGAGATCAGAAATTAATCAACTCATGTAGTGTATTTAAACACATATCCATCATATAAAAACCATAGCAACAAAATATTCCTTTATACAATGTCACCAAGTGGGGAAAAGCAACAATTTTGGCCCCAAAAATGTTATTTTCTGAATATTGAGTTATAACAGTGAAAAATAACGGTTTTGTCCCTTATAATAGGAAATTCAGGACATGTATGCAAAATATTTTCAGAAACGAATGCCTTTAGCCTAGTTAAACAAGCCTCCCATGCTCAAAACAACTTAGAATTGACAAAACCCCAAGACTACAAACACAGAAATTGTTGCATAAGAGGCTGCATAGTCTAAACAAGGTCAAAATCAGAAAATAGGAAGATAAATCAGATATTCTTATTATATTACTCAATAAGGCATAAAAACAGAGATATAATCTCTTTTATATAGATCCAAGAAGACCCGCCAAACGTTTCTTGACAGAAAAGATATACAAGAGAGTGTTGCTGCAGATCTGTGGCTGAATCATGCTGTATAGCTGAAGCTCTAAATGATAATGGCTGAAAATACAAATAAATGGCTATATAATCTTCTTCTAGCTCTCCCAAAGAAAGGTTGATCCTCCTCTTGGGAAACTAGCTCCTCAAAATGGGGTTTTGACCCCTCCCACTGCACACCTTAAGAAATAACGCAGTTTTCTGAAGGGACTGCATTTTTTCTGAAGGTAAGTGCTTGGCCCAACACTAGGTAGTGGAAGATTTAGCTCATAAATCTCCTCTTAGATTTCTTAGATAAGATCTCCAAGAAAGAGTAGGGAATCCCCACCAGGGAAAACCCTTGCACTAAGCAGTGCAGCAAACTTAGCTAAATAGCCAAAGCATGTAGGAAGTCTAAATATACCACATAAAATATAATCCTCAATGTTCAATATGCTTTCCATCTCCTCAATTATATAATTTATGAGCTTCCTCACCAAGGGTCCCACCCACTATGAGGTTGCTTCCATGCAAAGGTTCCTCCATCACAATTACGATGTCTTCATTAGTGAGGGTAATCCTTTTACAACACAGTTTGATTTAGTCAAGCTTAACTAGATCAATCTTGATAGGATCATCCTTGACTGAGTCTTCATGCCTTGTCTCCTTTCACACTCAAGGTATCTTCATTTTGACTAGCTAGCTTGATTTTCATTCACATTGAGCTGTACTTATTTAGGATCCACTCTTGGAGGATAAATCATGTTGAATTGGTCAAAATTGACCTTGTCCACATAGTTTAGACCTTTTTCACACATGCAGATGCTTGATCTGGTTATTTCATGATCCCTTTTCACACTATGAGGGATTTTTATTCATACTTAAGCAATTTATGAGCCTTGTTGCCCATTTATTCATCTATCTAGATTTTAAAATAAAAATTAATATTCCTATTATTTGCATGCTAATTTATGAATATTACAGTCTTCCCCTCCCATATTCTGTTTGTCCTCAAGCAATTCCAAGGGTGCTGCAAAATCTTCCCTCTTCTCAATGTCGCCATCTTAAGACAGAAGTAATGACAATCATGGGGAATTCCATAATCAATGAAGGTCTCCCACCTCCATGCTATCATCCAAATGAAATGAATTACCTCCCAGCATTGTAATCCATAGAAAATATCCTCCCAAATACTCATGAGAGGGATGCCCCAAGTGCTCCAACCAATCATATGGCCTACCTCATGGTGATACAAGTGATGTACCATGGTAGCCATATCTCTCCCCATTCTCACTCTAGAACATGTAGTGCAGAAAATGTGGGAAATTTCTTTCCCCAAGGACACATCTAACATATGTGTCTCTCCTTCAACCATGCCCCCAACAAATATAAGAACATATTAAACATGTGGGATCATAAGTAAGGTCAAGCTAGCTGCCATATGCAATAAAGGAGAAGGACAATGGTCCCTCCTGTGCAACCAGCATAGTTTTACTCCTAACTGCCATAGAATACAATATGACAAGTGTTATCCCCAACACTTATTTGCTGCCCCATCCTTCTTGCATGCTTGGAAAAGGTGTATGATAGTTGGTGTTAAGGAATCACACCATGAAGAGTACATCATCTCTCCAAGATCTCCAAAGGAATGGCCAACATCACCATTGTTCATGGCCCAAAGTGGCTCATGAAGCCCATCAGAAAAAGTGCCGCCTCTTGGAGCCAAGGCCTGCACATGAGTGTTAAGAAAATGCAAGTATATATACATCATGAGGTTCAACAATACAATGTTTATCATACACTTGTTTCAAATCAGCAAGGTAGATCATGGATGAGCTCCCTCTCACACTCAATGAATAAGGAGGTGGTAATGATAACTCTTCCCAAGAGCTATGTTCCTCCTCAACTAGCAAATGATCCATGCACTTCCTCATATGAGAGTGCACATCCTCTTTGAATTTCTCCCACATGAATCCATCTAAGATAGTATGATATGCTTTAATGAAACCAGTGGGTTTTGAAAGTAGGATCTCATAGGCTACATTAAGTAGTTTCTCCTTAAGCTTGGAGTGTCTAGCCAAATAGATCTGATTATGGGAATAAATGACTCCCTCAACTACTTTATACCTTCCATCTATCATTTTCACATCAAGAACCTTACATGTGAAAATGTGTTTGGAGTATTCCATCAAAATTTGGGAATCCCAATTTGGATCTAGGATCCCCAACAATGACAGTGTTGTAGAAATCTGCAATGCAGCCCCTGCCACAACATGGCTCTCCTCGTTGAAATGCTTGATGTCAAAGCCACATGTTGGAGTACTACCAACTCAATTTTTCTTCCTCCTTTGTAGTTTATCTTTCTCAAGACAAGATTGAAGTATATGGAAGTCAACCTCCCCTTGGAAATTCCTTGACTTCCAAAACTTCCTCAATGTATCCCATGCATGCAAGAGTGTTGATATCCTCTTGTCATGTTCATAAATCTCTTTTGTGAATGAAAATATCATTGGCTACCCCAAAGATATGCAGTTTCCATATAAAATCATGTCCATGCCATCATAGACTTCTGATTTCTCCTTTCTCAGCGCAGATAACTGAGTGGGAGATAACAATGTCCATTTCATAAAACCGCTTACCTCTTTTCTGAATTCATGAGAGATTCTTTGCGTTGTGCTGGCTTATCCCGAGGCTCCTTCCTTAGCCAAGTATGTAAATGCTACCCATAATTGAGAGAACACTCTAGTTTTTCTCCAATCAAGAGGTGCTTGAGGTGCTCTTTTTATGACTGTGTTATCATCTCCTGCCTTTCCTTCCTCCTCTTCAATAGTTGAAGTTGCCCCATCATCAATAAGAGACCTTAGATCTTGGTCTTCTATTGAAGGAGGAATCTTCATGCCTCCCTCTTGAGAAGAAAGCCCTTCATCAAATGGAGATCTTGCCCTTGGCAAGGTATCAAACAATATTACACCCTCTTCCATGGTTTTTAGAAATGGATTTGGATTTATAGACCCTTCCAACTCATGCAAAAGATTTGTTTGATATGGTTTGATAGTTTCAGTAGAAGATGTAATACATGAAGTTTCATCAAACCTCTCTACTAATATTTCAATAAAATTTGCATAAGTAGGTGTATTTTCATTTCTTAAGGAAAAATATTCAAACAACCACCAAGCATATGCTTTACCTTCAAAATGCAGCACTGCTACTTTGATGGCTTCAATTTCTGAAACTTGATGTTGTTGCACAAAGTTGTCTAGCTCCTCCACCCAAACCTTAACTGGACATTTAGGTGATCCATCAAAAGTAGATAGAAAGAATATACCCACACCATGCTGCTTCCCCGTGATGCTTCTATCCTCCTTGATCTTTCATAACCCTTGGAAGTTCAAGTTATCTTTGAACTCCTTAGATTGAGCTTCATACTTCTGCAAATAATCATCAAGAGTATCTCTCTTTGGCACATCTCCTTTCTTCCTCTTCATGAAGAAATTGCTGATAGAACGTGGTAGATATGATGATATGGTTGAGTTCTCATATCCATAATACGAGGAATTATAACCTTCCTCTTGTATAGATCTTGCTGAGGGATTTTTAGGTTTCTCCCTCCTCATTTCTTTGATGCCCTTGCTTCCACCCTGCAAATTTCGAAAGAGAAGTTTTGAGAACCTATTTTCTCTATAAAATAAAGGTTTGTTTTGATATCTCTTTCAGATCTCCTCCTCCCCATGAGAAGACTCCATAATGCTTGAAGCTCACAGGCTAAGCCAAGAAAGTTGCTCTGATACCACTGTAATATCCCAAAATAGGGATTTCCTACAAAAATTAGAATACCCTAAGGTATTAAAAATTTAGATAGCAGAAAGTAATCAAATCATGTAGCGTATTTAAACACATAGAAATCATAGAAAAATCACAACAACAAACTATTCCTTTATACAATGTCACAAAGTGGGGAAAAGCAGCAATTTTGGCCCCAAAAACGTTATTTTCTGAAGATTGAGTTATAATAGTGAAAAATAATGGTTTTTTACCTTAGAATAGGCAATTTAGAACATGCATGCAAAATATTTTCAGAAACAAATGCCTTTAGCCTAGTTAAATAGGCCTCCCATGCTCAAAACAACTTAAAATTGACAAAACCCCAAGACTGCAACACAGAGAAATTGCTCCATAAGAGACTGCACAATATAATGGAGGTAAAACTCAGAAAATAGAAAGAGAAATCATATATTATTAAATTAATCAATGAGGCATAAAAATACAGATCTAATCTCTTTTATACAAATCCAAGAAGACTCGGCAAAGGTTTCTTGACAGAAAAGATATACAAGAGAGTGTTGTTGCAGATCTATGGCTGAATCATGCTGTATAGCTGAAGCTCTACATAATAATGGCTGAAAATACAAAGAAATGGATGTAGAATCTTCTTCTAGCTCTCCCAAAGAAAGGTTGATCCTCCTCTTGGGAAACTAGCTCCTCAAAATGGGGTTTTGACCCCTCCCACTGCATACCTTAAGAAATAACGCAGTTTTTTGAAGGGACTGCATTTTTGCTAAAGGTAAGTTCTTGGCCCAACACCAGGTAGTGGAAGATTTAGCTCAGAAATCTCCTCTTAGATTTCTTAGATAAGATCTCCAAGAAAGAGTAGGGAATCCCCACCCGGGAAAACCCTTGCACTAAGCAGTGCAACAAACTTAGCTAAACAGTAAAAGTATGTAGGAATTCTAAACAGACCACATAAAATATAATCTTCAATGTTCAATATGCTTGCCATCTCCTCCATTATATAATTGATGAGCTTCCTCACCAAGGGTCCCACCCACTATGAGGTTGCTTCCATGCAAAGGTTCCTCCATCACAATTAAGTTGTCTTCATTAGTGAGGGAAATCCTTTTACAGCGTAGTTTGATTTAGTTAAGCTTGATTGGATCAATTTTGATAGGATCGTCCTTGACTGAGTCTTCATGCCTTGTCTCCTTTCACACTCAAGGTGTCTTCATTTTGACTAGCTAGCTTGATTTTCATTCACATTGAGCTGTATTTATTTAGGATCCACTCTTTGAGGATAAATCATGTTTACTTGGTCAAACTTGACCTTTTCCACATATTTTAGACCTTGTTCACACATGTGGATGCTTGATCTAGTTTTTTCATGATCCCTTTTCACACTATTAGGGATTTTTATTCATACTTAAGCAATTTATGAGTCTCCTTGCCCATTTATTCATCCATCTAGATTGTAAAAGAAAAATTAATAATCCTATTAGCTACATGGTAATTTAGGAATATTACAGGTTTAGGTCAGGGTGAGATCTAGTGCTGATTCTTTGTGAAGCAAAATTTCATACTCAAAGTGCAGAGAGGCTGAAATTTTATGAGAGTTTTGAAAAGAAGACCTATCTGTAAGGGTAATAAGTTCACACAGTATGTGACTGGGCTTGGCACTGTTATGACTGATTGATATGTTCCCAGGGGATTCTGTGACAAATAGTGGGGTCAACAGGGCTATTTAAGACCAGTGGAGTCACCAGGTGGATGATGTTTTCTTTTTTGAGGATATGCACTTGTTGTCCACCATCAAAAACTAAATACCAATCTAAGAATATTTTTGGGTTTTCTGAGTTATTTATACAACAATAAGCTTATCAATCATTTTTCTCCATTATAGTCATCATGGTGTTAGTATGATGAATCAACCAGGTATCACTCTTATTGGCTAACACTTGATTTATCTAAGTTTGACAGGGGATTTATGAGTTCTAAAGGAATACTAAGCTTGTTACTTACTCAAATTCCCCAGTGGAGTCGACATTATGTTAGGTCCCCGTAATTTTTCATATTCACAAGACCAAATTGAACAAGGGTAACATCAAACCAATCTTTGGAGCCCTAAGACCTAGCCTTCCTGGACTTGGAGAGGGCGCTCTCTATATTTGTGTGAAAGATGTAACTTGTGTAATTTTAGGGTTTTGATTTTAGGCTAGTTATAAGGATAGGGTTTGTTTGTTTGTCTGTTTGGTTGGGTAGGTTGTCAAGAAGAATAGATAGAGTGAGAGATATTTAAACCATTAGGCTATGGAGTCTGCAAAAGGTCTTGAAAAGTACCACAATAGGTCAAGGGTATATCATAGGGCAAGTCTAACAAAGCCAAATGGATCTAAAAGCTTACGTGAGTGAAGTGAACATTAAATTGTGAACATAATAGATGCAAATGGAATTTAAGAATCCTTTAACAAATACTTTGACAAGAGAAATATTTAATAATACTATGCATAAAGAAATAGACAAAACAGGTTATACCAATGACTTCCTTGACCAAACCCTAGAAAGTAAACATTAAGGCAACAATCCAATGAACCATATAAAGCAAGAAACTTGTAAGTCTTTTAGTGATTTCACCTTCAGGAAAAGAAAAAATTTAAGATAACATATAGTAAATATCAAAGAGTATGGAACTTCTAATTTCCTTAATCAAACTACAAATAACTTCAAATCAACCATTTAATATGAACAAAGGGTAGGGAAAACCATGAACCTCTTCAACCAAACCCTAATTAGTAATACTTCAAAGAAAAGACCTTAAAAACAATGTTTAAGTTACATCAAAGGGCAAGGCTAACCATAAAATATTTTGACATTAGCTTCATTAAATCATCTTTAATATAAAAAAACATAAGTGGAACTAGAGAGCATTTAAGAATGCTCTAATCTGGCCTAGCAGAGGAAAACATACAAGCAATAGAAAGTAGACAGAGCTAAGGTGCCTCTAAACAAAATTTCTTAGTCTAAACTTTTTGTTCTACTGCATGAGAAAGATGAAACAAAATTATAACATAATAAGACAAATACTAAATAATAAAGACATCACCATTAACTATGTTCATGAATTCTGTGACTCTGCTTGCTCCACTATCATGCAACTCAAGACATCCACAAAAACTAAAGCTAATTTATCCTCAATTTTAAAGTCTATGATATTCTTCTCAATAATCAACCAACATGTACAATGAGGTCTCCATGCAGTATTTAACTTGCAAAGGAGGGTCAAAACCCTATCTAGGGTTTTAGAAACCATTAATTACTCATAAATGTCACTTTTTTCCTATGAGACCATGCAAGGCCCAAGGCACAAATATCCTAATTCAATAAATGAAAAAATAACTCCTCAACCAACTTTGGAAAAAAAATGACTTTAAGGCTTCAATAACTTCCAAAATATCTCTAAGTGTGTTTTTTTTACTTTTCTGCAAGGGCGCAACACTGAGGTTCAAGGGCACAGCGCCAGAACTAGGAAAAATTACCTATTTTATAACCAATATTTGGAGGACTTCCAGGTGTCCAAATGAGCTCCATGATAGCTCATTAGAAAGCCTATCCTATATAGTTTCCAAATGTACCCTTATTTTTCTATTTATTGTCCATTTTAATTCTAAAAAACGCATCCTCCCAATACTTCTTAGGGCGCAGTGCCAACTCTGAAAATAGGGCAGAAAGGTGACTTTTTGGGTGTTTTTGACACTTTTGGAGGACCCATTTTGCTCCAAATGAGCTAAAATTTTTTGTGAGTGATATCCTTGGCATGATGAACATGAAAATTTAAAAAATTCCTTCATTGAGTGCCCCAAAAAATAGCACAACGCTAGTGGCGATGTGCCTTTGGCCCTTCAAAACAGTCAAAATTCCAAAATCTTCAAAATTGTACCAAAACGCGGATTTACCTTCTTGATTAGGTTTAGGATGCTTGTAGGGAAGAATCAGCAAGGATGTCAAGAGTTTATTTGTTTTCAGCCTCCTTCAGGGATTGAATCTTTGCAAGGGATCCTTTGAGCTCGGCCCTTGCAATATTGTTTCTTAAGGCATAGTGCCTTGCCATCTTATTTTTCATGTCTAGGTTCCTCTTGGTCTTCTCCAGCTAATCCTATAAGTGTAAATTAGCCCTCTCCAACCAAGATTCCCTATCATAATAAATTTCCATGGCAAACAACTCAATTGGAGTGAGCTGCTCTGCCAAGGTTGTTTCTATCTCCCTCTCTTTGGCTAAGGCCTTTTTCAATCCAATTGTCCTTGGCCTCTTGTTAGGAAGTTGTTCTTCCTCTTATTTAGTGTCCTCGTGAATGCCCAAGACCTCATCTAGATTTTCCTTGGATCTTCTATCCTCTTTCTAAGCTCTGATAGCTCTGATCTCATAGATGGCCTTTTCTACCTCTAGCTGCTTGTTTTCAACCTCAAAGAAGTTGATTACATTCTTAGCCCTACCTAGATTGGCTTGCAGGTCTCTAATTCAGGAATCATTTCTTTGGAGTAGCATGTTTGAGATCCTTGGCTCATTCTCATCATCACTGTCAAGGTGAATAATTTTAACTTCTTGTTCAGTCTCATGCTTTTCTTCCTCCTCTTCCTCAATGTCCTTTCCCTTATCTTTGTCAAGTTGCTTAGTTGATGTAGAAGGAATGGCCCCTTGCCTTTTAAGGGCAACAAACACATGCCTATTTCCATCTTGGTAGGTCAAAGGAAAAGGTTCAATTTTCACCATTTTAGTTCCATTTGTATCACTACCATCATGACTACTATCATAATTGGTATCATCACTACTACCATGGATTTTTGAACTACTATCATCATCCTCACTGCTACTTTCTGCCTCATTGCCCTGATCTGATCCACTGATTTGTACCCCATCACTATTTGTCTCACTGCCCTCATTGCTATCTTGGCTTTCTGACTTATCACCATAATTTCTCTTATGACCGCCATCATCACTACCCACATCATCACTACCCTATGCTTCAATGCTCCCTGCCTCACTAGCATCCTCCTTATTGTCAACATTGTTGTTTTCTTTACTTATTTCTCCTTCACTGACCTCTGCCTCACTGATTGATTTTTCTTTGTTTGATTCTTCCATTTTTTCTTCCTCATTGGCATTTTCCTCCTCATTGCTTGATTTCTCATTTCCCTCTCCCTTATTGAAATTTTATTGCTCATTGTCATTTCCCTCATTTTATGATGCATTGTGAGAGAGTGATGAAGGATGGTTGTCTGGAGGTGAAGGAATAGGTGTGGATGGTGAGGTGGACGAGTCATCATGAGGTGAGGGAATGTGAGTGGATGGAGAAACATGATTAGCAGTAGGTGATGGAGGAGTAGGAATAAGAGGATGAGATGATGAAGGCATATATTGTTGAGGATGGCTTTGTGAAGTAGCAAACACTTCACTAGCAATGAAGGTATCCCATGGAATGCCCCTATACTACAATTGATGCATAACAACCATCTTGATGAGTGAGTGGTGGAAGAGGCTTTGCATCTTCTGAGGATAGTCTCTCTTTTGTACAATATAGGACATTTTATCAATGCTTCTATAGAGGTAATAGGGTATGTGCAGCATCCTCACTCTAGTAAAGTGCACAAGAAGCCTAATGTGATAGGAGTAAAATTGGGAGAACCTTCCCTCACATGTAAAATACTTCATAATTATCCTCATCATAGTTTCATATCTATCCAAAAAATGTGAGAAAGGAAAGATGGATTTGCAGTGGTCTTTGTATCTAGGCTTTAGGTAGGGTTCAAAGTACCTCATGTCAAGATTTGCTTGCTTGAACCATTTCTCCCCTACACTAAGTATGACTGTGGAATTGGAAATAGCATCAATAGATAATTCAAAGGTGACCCCTTCAAGGTTAACTTGTTTTTCATGTAAGTTACTGATGGATAGCCTAGTTATCTCAGGGTGGTTTTGCACCTGTTGTACCTTCTCACAAAATTCATAGCAACCTACATGTTGGAATTAGGAAACAATTAAGGGAGATTCCATTAGCTCTATTGTGTTGAGGGGTTCAAATCTGTTGATATTTCCACCTTTGTTCTCATGCCTCCTTGGCATTTGGCCTTCTCCTCCACTACCATTTTCCTCTCTTTCTAACATTTTGACCACTCTACCTTTGAAACCCTAGCATTGATATGAAACTGATATGGAAGAGGGTAATGGAATGGCAGTCTGCTTATGAATGAGATGAGTGAGTGTATAGGTATGTCAGGTTGAATGAGAGGCTAAAACACTTAATGAAAACCCTCAATTGTGCAATTACTCTTTTTTTTGAGTGCTACTCTTCATATGCAGATGGAAAGAGGTTTAAACAATGACTTCAAGCATGATTTTTAGGGTTTTCTCCTTAGGGTTTGATTTCATTCATCTAAACCATAAAATATGCTTTAAAATGTGGTTAGGTGATGTTACTTACCCTCAATAATGCTTGAAATACCCTTGGCGGAGATTTGGAGGTGTGTTGAATTGATTTGGATGGTCAAAAATGCTTAGAAGGCCCTCCTGGCCAAGTGTGCAGCGCTTAAGCCAAGCACGCAACACTCAACCCTAGCACGCAGCGCTCAAATCTAGGGGTGCAGCGCTAAGGTTTTCTTTACCGGGCATATCGAGAAAGAGTGAAATGCTCTGCCAGGTGCACAACACCACCTCCCAGGCGCGCAATACTGGTGTAAAATGTATTGGAGTTTTTCGCCAAGGGCGCAACGCCTGATTCCAAGTGCGTAGCACCAAAGAAAATTGTCCAAATTCAGTTAGAAAAAACACAAATGTTATTTTCCTGAGCGCTCTTGATCTTTTGAAATATGATAATGAATCTCTTTAAGTTTTAGATGGGATTTTATTACCTCAAGGGTTTTAATTTTAGCTTTACAACCCACTTTCTAGTGTTTTAGACCTTCTTCCTCTTTTACTAATGTCCTTTAAAATTTTCTCTTTATAGGTTGGTGGAGTTATGAAACTTTATTTCCCTTTGATCTTGGAGCCTTCACATGTTTATTTTGACACCTTTGTGATGATTACATACAACAACAAGCTTCAAAATCCTCTGTGATTTCCATCATGAAACTCAACTTAACCATTCACCTTTTCTCATTGACCCTTTTACACTGTTTGTATGCAAGTTGATAAAATGATGAATTTTGAATTTTAATTTGGTCATAGAGGCATGACATATTGATTTTGACAATTTTTAGGATTTGGTCGTAAAGAAGTATCTTCAAAAACCTCCTTTTTTTGCACCATGCAGTTCAGACCATGTTTTTACCTTCTTTGACACTTCTGATTGTAGGTGACTGAAAACACTGCATTTACCTTTCTTACTGATATTCTCTACACCTTTTCACTTTGAGGCATGGCACATTCACCTTGGAAAACTTTGGGATGATTGCACTCAACAACACCTTCACAATCCTTCCTTTGCTATCATCATGGATTTCAACTCATCATTTTACCTTATATGGCCATTTTCCCAAAGCCCTAGATGTTTGGAGTGTTTTAAGAAAATCATCAGTGTTGTCTTCCAAGTTCTCTATAGCCCTTTCAAGTTCATTCATTTCTTTCCAATTCACCTCACCTTTTTCCCTTTTTTATAAATATTTTTAACACACTTTCTTCATGCTTGGTTTGGTTTTCCTCCTCTAGGTCATTTCTGCAAGTGGTTGGTGTTTTGGCATTCAATTGGGCTATCAAGCTCCAAACCCTTGTTCTTTTTAAGACCAAATTGTTTCCCTTTCTTCTACTATGAGTTGTATTGACTTAGGAGCATACCATCTACCTTACCAATATATTCTGTTGATGGAAATTTCAACACTCCCGCAGAAGTGTTAAAATCTTTGCATTTACCTCTTGTAGACTTTGAGCTGATAAGGTAGTCTTCTTTTGAAAATCTTTAGGTTTTTCTTGAAGAACCATGTATCAACATTATATTATATCTGAGCTAGCTTATAGAAAAATAAAAGAAGTGTTTGGAACACCAATGATGACCTTAGAACATATGAAACCCTAATTGACCTAGTGGGAGGACTCTTTGACCTGATCTTGGACTGAGAATTGGCGTGGAGGATTCAAGATAAAACAAAGTATTTGTCAAAGTTCTGTATTGAAGATAAAAAATACAATGTACTTGATTTATCTAAAGAGCCTACAGAGATAGTTTTGAGACCATCAATGCTTGAGGAACCTAGAGAATATGGGAATGAGTAGGCTATGGGAAACCCTAGAGGGGAAAGTGGACTTATGGGCAAGGGAAAACAAAGTAATGAGGTCATAGGCAGGAAAAAAGGATGGAGATGAGTGGCATAAGCCCATAATGAGTCTTTTAGGAGTGGTAGGGTGACCAGGAAATGGCAAGGTTGATAGAATATTGAAAAAAATTATATAAGGATATTGAAGGAAGTGAGATTTCTAAAACTCACAATGTTCAAAGGATTTTGTTTTTGGAAATATATAACCAATATATATTCATCTACAAAAAATGAAAAATACTAATAACTAACACCATGAAGCTGATGACAATATACAAACTCAAGAGAAAAAAACACGAGTCAATAATAATCTCAAGTTTTGAAGGCAACTGTTGTAAACTGTGTATTAGCTTGATAGAGAAAATTTATGTAGTAGCTTCCTCATAACATGAATAAACCCTTTCAAACTAAAAAAATACCCCATTTATAGAGTGAGGTCTCCTTACAATGGTCTACCACCTGGGCTAGACTTCGATACCTTGACCTAGAGACCTAATGATACTGCCACACATGAGGAAAGTTTCTGAATATGACAAGAGGCTATTGTCACTCTTGTATGCATTGGACAAACTATGGACGTTTTGGAGGGGAAATTCCTACCAAGAGGAGGTTGAATTCCATGTGTTTCAATCTTGACTTGGGCAAGATCAGCTACAAGGGAGGCAACAAAAGTGGAGTAACAACACTCCCACATGTGGCTTTGATAGTGAGCATGTCAAAGAGGAGAGTTCTGTTGTGATAGGTGCTTCATTTCAGCTTTCAACAGTGTTTTCATTGTTGGGAAGCCTAGATCCATATTGGGAGTCCCAACTATTGGTGGAATATTCCAAGAACCTCTTCACATGTAAGGTTCTTGATGGGCAAGTGATAGATGGGAGGTTATAGAGTGGTTGATGGATTCATCTATTTCCATGATTAGATCTATTTGACTAAAGACTCCAAGCTCAAGAAGGGGATTCTACATGTAGTTTATGAAGAAATCTTTTTAGGACATGTAGATTCCATTGAGTCTTATCACACCATCATGGAGGGATTCTATTGGGAGGATCTCAAAGAAGATGTGCACCAACATATCAAGAGATATGTAACTTGTTTGATATACGAGGAGGAGAAAAACCACCTTGCAAGGTTGTTACAATCACTTCCCCTTGATGGAGAAATCGGAAGGTTCATCTATGGACCTCTTCACCAAATTGTCTACAATGTATGGTAAAGGTTGTGTTTTGATGCTTATTTATCAACTAAAAATGTATGTGCATTTATTTACCATGCATTTGCGGCACATTACTCCACAAGAGAGCAAGCCTCTCTTTGTGTTTCACAGTCCTATTGGGACTACACTCAATGATGGGAATAACCACTTCATGGAGGGCTTTGGGCAAGACATGTTTTTCTTGGTTCATATTAAGCCAACACCTAATGTCCTCTACTATTTTTGAGCTTTTGATAAGCTTATGGCAGTAAGTAGGTGGTTGGATGGCTACTTATCATGTCATGTTTTGAAATAGATAGAAGAAAAAAAATGCTGGTATCACTTGAGGGGATATTGTCACCATCCATTATGTCATGTGACACTCAGCCCATATTCATTTTTGAACCCATATGATGATGATACTCTATTCACTATATGTGGGGTAAATTGGGCAATAGAGGTTCCTAGAACCAAAGAGTGGGATCATGAGAATCCAAGTACCTTTTGCCTTCTTGATGACCATATTATTGCAGCCCAAGACTAGCAGTTCCACATCTATCATAAACGGAGAGAGAGACAACATGAGTTGGATAACTTGATCTGTCCTTTTCAGCCATGCAGCCCTTATACATTGCAGAACCAGGGGATTGGTGATTGTTTCAATTAGCTACAATGAATGGATCATTTTGTTTAGATGATAGCAGGGAGATTGGAATTTCTCATTGAGATTGAGACACCTAACATTTACCATCTCTCATGACTTAAGGTGGCCAATGGAAAAAATATAACTCTTTCCCTAGATATCCCACTTCTTCATGATGACAACTATTTGGTTTATCTACCAAAGGCTAACTTGTATACTTGGGAGGAGACATATCCATTGGAGATTTTGTAGCACCTTTGCAGTTGCTTAAGGACAAGCAACATTTGGGAGGGGAATATTGTAATATTCCTAAATTAGCATTCGGCTAATTGGAATATGAAAATATATTTTTTCTTTCTTGTTGGATAAATAAGTGGGTAAGGAGACCCTTAAAGTCTCTTTAGTAGGAATAAATCACTTCCAATGTGAATGTAAATCAGTTTAGATAGTCATAATAAATCCACCTTGGGTGTGAAAGGTGAAAATGCATGGAGACGAAGTCAAGGTTGACCAAATCAAACACCGTTGTAAATGAGAGAGTGGAGCTAGTGGAGACAACACAGTTTTGGAGGAGGAGTCTTTGCATGGAAGTAACCTCATAAATGAGTGGGGCCAGGGGTGAGGAAGCTCACCAAGAATATAAGGGAAGGGATGGCAGCCATGAAGGGCATTCAAAATATTTTTTATGTTTGAGTCTTATGACTTATTGCATGCTTCAACTGTTTAGCTGGGTTTTCTGTACTGTTTAGTACAAGGGTATTTCCATGCGGGAATTCCACATTCTTCCTTGGAGGAATTGTTGAAGAAATCTGAGAGGAGAATTCTAGGCTTCATCTCCACCATCTGACATTGGGCCAAGCAGTCACCTATAGCCACAATGCAGTCTCCTTGAGAAACTGCTTTATTTTTCATGGTGTTGCAGTGGAAGGGTCAAAACCCTTGTTTATGAGCTAGTTTCCTAGAGGAAGGATCAACCTTTCACCCGAAAAGATAGTAAGGAGAAGCTACAACCATTTATTTTTCTTTTCAGCCATATTTATGCAAATATTCAATCAGACAGCGTGATTCAGCCATAGATCTATAGTATATACTTTTTGTGTCTCATGCCTATCAAGAAACCCTTGTCGGGTTATCTTGGGATTGTGTAAAACAGACTAGATCTCCATTTTTCAGCTCTTTTGATTAATATATAGCAGATCCATTTATTTCACTATTTTTGTAGTAGAAACTCTCATTAAACTATGATGTCTTATGCTTCATAATTTCTGTGTTGCAAAATTCATGGGGTTGTAGTGTTTTTGGGCTGATTTGGGCTTGGGAGGCATGTTTAACTAAGTAATAATGAATTTTTTCTGATATCCTTGCATATTTGGGTGCTATAACACATAAAATAATGGATCCATGGGCTTTTCTTGACTTTTATAGTGTAATTTTCTGAAAAATTCCTTTTTGGTGTCTATATTGCTGATTTTTCTAAATAGGAATATTACACTTGGCCAAAGAGGAAGAACAATTGTGCCAACTGTTGAGAGAGAACTTAGATGTTTTTTCTTGGGATTAAAAAGAAATTAAAGGGGTGCATCCCTTAGTTTGCACACACCATATTTACACCAAATAGGGATGCAAGCTTGTGTGCTAGCCCCAGAGGAGAGTGAACCTAACCTTGAAATACGTAGTAAAGTATGAATTACAAAATTTGTTGGATTCAGGGTTCATATACCCCATATTAGATACTGAATTGGTGTCTCCTCTAGTCTTAGTCCCAAAGAAGAATGGGAAGTGGATGATCTATGTTGATTATAGAGAGTTGAATAAATCCACAAATAAAGACCATTTCCCTTTTCTTTTCATTAACCAAACCTTGGATGGTCTTGCAAGGAATTTATTCTCTTTTCTGAATGGATTTAGTGGTTACAATTAGATCCAGATTAGCCCTGAAGACCAATACAAGACTACATTTACATGTCATTTGGGCACCTTTGCTTATAGATTTCTTCCATTTTTTCCTATGCAATGCCCCTGCAACTTTTCATAGAGAAGTCATTAGCATTTTTGTTGAGCTTGTCCATGATTCTATAGAAGTATACATGGATTATTTCACTCCTTATGGGTATGATTTCCAAGTGGCCTTCTCTAATCGGGATAAATTCCTACGGAGATGCATTGAAATGCATCTCTCTTTGAGTCCTAAGAAGTTTGAATTCTTGAGGAAGCTAGGGATTGTCCTTGGCCACTTCATATCTCAGGCAAGGATACAAGTAGACCCAAACAAGATTTCTATCATAAAAATGGTACCTACTCATCATAAATAGAGAGATGTTAGGATTTTCTTGGGCTTGGTTGGTTACCATAGGAGATTCATCAAGCCTTTTAGAAAGGTTTCTTCACCATTTTTTGAATTACTAGCCAAGTACTTTGAATTATGTTGGTCAATTCTTTGTCAAGAAGCCTTTGAAATCATAAAGGAAAATTTTACCACTAGCCCTATACTTTGAGGTCCAACTAGGCTATGAGGCCTTTCATATCCATACTAATGCATCAGACAAATTTTTTTTTATGGCATCATTTTCCACGCTTATATACTTGATGCTCTGAGTTATGGCCTTGGGAAACCCTTTCCCTTCATACTTGGTCCTTTTTCTAAAAAACATTATTTTAAATTCCATACATGAATTTTCCCTCTAAAAATCATGTGCACACGCAGATCCATCTATACCTAACCCACATATATAATTTGAAATATGAAAAAATATAAAAATCCCTATTTTATGGACAGGTTTTAGGGGTTACACCAGAATCCTACCTACAGGAGTCTGTGGCCTAAATGTATCCCAACTGAAACAAATTTTTTTGGGTGGTATAAATACACCTCATGGGAAGACCTAAAAGGGTAGAGAGAGAGAGGATATTGATATTATAGCCGATTTTACCCTGATCAAGTCTGATTTATCCTTGTGCCCCCTGCACTCCCAGGGATAGGAAACCCCTGTTTCCTCACAAAGATTCTCATATCCTTTATATGACATCTATGTGCATGCATTTGGAAGAGGATTGTTGAGGCTTGGGCTAGATAGATCCGGAGGACGGTTTTGCTTAGAGCGGTGGATGAATCAAGTGGTATTCCTCCACATTTCTCTGCAAACATCAATAAAGAAGCTTTTTAATGTTCTTGATAGTTATGATATTTATGTTTTAGCTCATGTTATGATACTATTAAGAATTATTTCGTGTTTTATACATTCATTATTATGTGATCTAATGTTAATACCTTGAACATGATTTAAACTATTTCCAGTATATATGATTTTCTTGAGAGAGTTGTAGGTTTGCAAGCATTGGAAGAAGTAGATTGTTTGAACCCTACAAGATCTCCTTCAAACGTAAGACTTACAGGTACTATCGCTTCATCCCATTTTAGTAGTTTAAGCATTAGGACTGCTTTTTTTCTTGCTTCTTGTTGTTGAATTCCCTTTGCATTGTTGGGGTTTACAACCCAAACCCTAGGGTGTTTTATCTCATAATAGAATTGGAGACTCCATTGGGGACTACATTCTTGTAATTCCTAGTTTGGGTTGTTTCTCTCTTGATCTCGGTCTTCTTGTTTGGTTTATTTATTTTTCCAGTATCTTTGATTTGTTTGCAATCTGGGAAAAAAATTTGATCTTCTTGATAAGATACAAATTCTTATTTTTTCTTTAATGGCTTATTTACGCACTTTTTAATTCACATAGTCATGTACACACACGCTTTTATCCAAAGAAACATGTGTATACACTTGTTTCCTTGAGTGCAGTCACGTATATATGTAGTTTTGTCACTTCCAAGTCGCGTATGTTTGGTTTTGAATCAGTTTTTCAGATGATGAGTCCAGTAAATGGTTTTGCCTGATTTTATTGCTTATGTTTAGACATTGATGGTTTGGGAGAGTCTTGCTTCCTATAAATTTTCAGTTTCCTATCTCTCTTGGTGGAAAAACATACTCAACCTAGGGTTTGCTTTTTAGAAAAGTGTTAGTTTTTGTGTTTGGGTTCAAGGCTTCTCGCTGAAGTTCTTGGCTATTATGAGCCTTTAGAACAAAGAATTGGTCTCAATTCACTTATAACCCAGCCTTTACATTGCTTTACCTTTGATTTCTTTAAAGTTGACCTTTCAAGTTTTTTCTTGGTTTTTGATAAAAGTGCTTCTTGCAATCTTGAAAATTTTTCTTGGTCTTCTTGAAATTTTCTTGCTTGATGGAGCTTATATGATGTTGTTCAGATAAGTTTTTTTGAGTTTGTAGCCTCTTTTCGCTTTAAGTATTGTCATGTTAGTCATTTCTATGGCTTATGGAATTTGAGGTTCTTTATGCTTGAATTTAATCTTGAAGTATTTTGGTAGTTTTTGTTTTCTCAAGAGCTCTTTGTGTCCTTAAAAAGAAAAAAGATAAAAACATCTTGGTGTTGCCTTTATTTTTCTTTTTGGTTTTTTTTTCGGTCTTCTTATCATTTTTGAGCCAGTGTGAAGGTTTTTCATTTGGTTAAGTTTTCTTGATTTTGGGGAAAGTTCTCGTTTGAATTTGTTCCTCCTTTGTCAATTTTTGGCCTATTGATGTCTTTTGGGAAACACATTTTCTTGTTTTTAAAGTAATACTAGAATATTGCATTAGGCATTTGTAGTTTTCATTAGAATAGTTTTATTGTAACAATTTTTAGTATTTTGTGGATTTTGAGTGTGTGAGCATGTATTTTGAAAAAGAAAAGAAAATTTTCTTTCACTAGTTTGTTCGTAGTAACCTTTATAGAAATCTATTTGATCGAAGAAAAAGTTACATCTGCATATATCTAGGTTTTCTATTGGTTTTTATTGCGTCAAATAACACCATAAGTTTCACTTCCATCTTACCCTTGACTTAAGAACAACAATTAAAATCAAGTGCTAATATTAAAATGAACTAGAATGTCTTGATTTTTCATTATATACATCAACTGGTTTAGGTCATTAGGGCCTTGGAGTAGGTGTGTGGAGAGTTAACTCTTCAAGGCCACTCTGAATTTAAAACACATAATTTGATTAAAAGAGTGAAATCCAGTGTCGTTAAGTTGTCTAGGAAATCTCTTCTCATAAGGGATTCAAGAACGAGGGCGAGTGAAAGTAGGTAAGAGAGATACCCCCTCTCCTACTTGTTGGATACTGACCAATTAATATTATGTCCGGCTGCTGATACAAACTAGTGACCTTAGTTGCCATTCCTAGGTATCACATAGGTGACTGTGGGGAGGAATACCCATGGTACATGACGAGGATGTTGCATCATGTTCATTAGTACTTTTGGAGGGTTCCCTTGCGAAGCCTGGGTACTTGCACTAGAAAAGGATTTTTTTCTAGAGGTAAGCGTAACTATTTATGTTACCTTCACTAGTAGGCCTGGGGTGTAATTACCCCAAACTATATTTGGAAGTTCCTTATATATTTTCTTTCTTGTATTTTGGTGTCTGGTATTAATCACCTGGAGTGGAAATACCTGAAAGTAGTCTGATTGGTTGTATCTTTAAGGACATTTCAGTGAGTGATATTTGATTGTATATTGCCATAACTTTATAATTTTTTGGGTTTGTACAAGTTCTCTTACTAATTAAAGTGGTTGATTGACCATTTTGTTAGTCTAGGAGGCTTCATGGGCTTTCACCTGCGAGTGTCGAGCCTTCTCCTAGAAGGCGTAGGAGAAATTATACTAGTAATTTTCAATCAGTAGCAGTGAATGCATTAGATATTTATCCTCCACTTGAGGCTATAGTTTCATAGGGTGGTCCTAGTGTAAGTTGTGATTTGTAAAGGATCACTCCAGTCCTTTCTAGGGTTCTATTTTAGTCAGAAGATGAGGTTTAGGTTGAATATATTCTTGAGTCCCCTTTGACTCCTTATTCACCTGTTTCTCCTAATTTTCCAGACATTGTATTATACGTAGGGACCCCGACTCATAGGCTGACAATCCCTACTTTTTCTCCGTATTTAATTTTATGGCCACTGCTAGGAGCACAGTTTCGGCTATGAGTACTACTAGTGTGAATACTCCTCCTTTAGTTGAAGGAGGAGGTACAATTGATATATCTATTATCACTCCTATTAATATTATATTTTTCTCTAACTCCATTCCATATTCTAGTGGGGGCACCCAATATTTTGCTTCCCACATTGGTTCCTTTTGGATGCCTTCTAGTGCAATTCCCCCAATTCATTTAACTGTTTTGTTCGATTTTTCCACACCTATGTTTTCTATGGCTAGTGGTTCAGGATATTTCCAGGGTTTTCCTTTGGGAGTGGTCATATCCCTCATTCTAACCCTTATTTAGGCTCTCTGCCTTTCTTCGCTCAAGGTGAAGGTTTTAATCCTTTTCAAGGAGGTCAATCATTTAATGCTTTTCAAGGATGAACTAACCCTTATTTTAGTGGTTTAGGAACCAAGAATCAATTTTTTTCTGGTAAACATGGGAACATGCCTTTCTCCTCCATAGGAACCTCTCAATGTTTTTCTCCCTTTTCCAATGCATGGAACTCTTACCAAGGGATTTTCTCTCCTTTCAGTACTTCGCTTGGGGGGGATTTTCCTGGCTATAGTAACCCTTCGACAGGAGGAGGTTATACTCCGAATTTTTCTAGACCACAATTTTTTCGTTATGGTTCATTATTTTCTATTATCACTCCCCCCAACTTCCCAAGGCTGAGAGTGGGATTGAAGGAAGGTAACCACAAACCAGGCTTTAAGTCAAGTAGCTAAATCCACCAGGACTAGAGAGGGCTCTCTCAATGTCACTTTGCAATCAATTAAATGAATGAATATTTAATGATCTTAGGATAGGTAAGTAAGCTCGGTAAATAGGGTATTTTTTATGTTTGTGTGTTGGATAGGAATGACAATAAGGAGACTAGGTATAGGGTTTAAGCTCTGAATTCAAGATCAATTTGCAGAGAATATGGATGATACTAGGTAGGTAGCTTGAAAGCATGTTTAGTTTGTCATTGTGTATACGATGAAATGATAGAAAATATGAATGAGCATTGAGATGAATTCATTCATTTATAAGAACATGGACATATAATGTAAATATTATTAAGACAGAGCATGAAAAGTCATGATTTCTGTTGGAAATATTGTCATTGATGGGAAAGGAGTAGAAAGGAGCAGCACCAGAATTATCATTGAGAACAAAGGAGCAGATCAGGATCAGCTGGAGTATAAAGGAGAAATATGGCAAAGAAAGAAAAATTTAAGTGGAGAATCATAAAATAGAAGCAGAGGAGTAGCATTAGAGGCAAAGGAGCAACAAAGAGGCATGGATCAACACTAGAATTATCATTAAGGAAAAGGACTATAGAGCAGAAATAAAAAGGCAAGGAGTAGCATTAGAATCTTTATCAAGGAGAAAAGGCAGCAAAGGCAGCAAAGGAAAAAAAGGTAGCAAAGGCAACAAGCTTGGGTCAAGTTGTGAATGTATTGAACCAAGTCATGAATGTGCTGGGTCGAGTCATGCACGAGTGGGAAGAGTCGTGAATGTGCTAATACAAGTAATGAACATGTTCAAAAAATGGAGAAAGTCGTGAACGCGTGGGTCAAGTTGGAAAACTGGGTTGAAGGTTAAGAGATGGATGGTTAAGATCAAATCGCAGTATTGAAGTGGAGGATGGACGGATAAGATCGTGTCACAGAGTGAGGCAGAGATTGATGGTCGAGATCATATCGCGAACATAAAGTAGGAGAATGGACGATCTAGATTATATCACATTCAGCCATAAGATTTTTATCACACATTGCTATCAGCGGTTTTTATATTTATATATTAAGTTATCGCAAGTTAATTTTTTAAAGTTGCGATGCGATAAGAAGCGGGGTTTGCGATGCGATGTGATCGCATATCGTATATGATAAGAGGAACCTTGTTATTGCTATGAGCTAAATCTTGCAACATGTGATAAGGTATTTGCAGCAATTTGCGAAATCTCAAAATCGCAAACATTGCAATATGGTTAAAAATGATATATTGCGATGGGCCAATTTAAGACAACAAGGCAGTGACGTGTTGATGACGTGGTAGTGACGTGGCGATGACATGGAAATGACGTGCTAGTTATGTGGAAAGGTGACAAGGCACGATGACATGGACTTGGCCTGCATATCGCACATCGCAAGATCAGGGAGATAAGCGCTCAAGAATTATGTTAAAATGCCAAAGTGCGAAATGCGATAAGAGTACCAGATGCGATGTAGTTTCAAAGAAAAATTCTAAAGGATTTAAAATCTGAAGGTATAAGGTTTCCCTTTGAGAAATCACATTGGGGTTTGGAAGAGCTATGCATAACAAGAAACACAATGAGAATGCTGAAGTGTGAAGTGCGATAATGAAGCGGATGTGATGCAAGTCTACGTTGAAGCCTAAATTATTTCAAGTCCAGGAGTATGGGTTTATCCTTTGTTAAATCACATCAGAGAGAAAAGGAGGCATATAAAGTAGAACGATTGGAATGTTGAAATGCAATAGAAAGCAGACACGATACCAATTCAGAGGCAAATAGAATATGTTTCAAGTCCAGCCTAAAAACGGTTTATGAAGAAGGGTTGAACGTGACAGAGAAGACTTGGGTAAGTAAAAAGACCTAACCCCGTGCAGAACAGTGTTGTATGCAGTTGCAGCAGTGACTTAAAAGGAAAGGTTAAACGCAAGAGGAAAGACTCAAGCTAGTGACCGGATACCTGTGCAAGGTTAGTGCAGTCAATTAATAGCAAATTCTGAATGCAGCAGAAGGAGACTTGGGTAAGTGGCCCGACACAGAGAAAAGTAGCAGGTGAAGGCTGAGCATTGTGGGCATGAGCAGAAGAAGTAGAGTGAGGAAAAAGGAGCATATGGTGGCACTGTTGGAAACGCAACAACTGAGTCGAGTCGAGCCAAAAAGACATTTATGCAGAACTTTCTTGAATGGAACAGAAGAAACATAAAATACTCTGAAAACAATAGAAAATACAAATGCACAATGAGAAAAGAGCTAAGAGGGATGATTGAATATTGTTTTAAATGTAAATGTATTAATTAATTTTTTATTGTTTTTGATGAAAAGGAAAGTCTCCATAGGCATAGGAAAAACTCCATGAGTACTGTAATGATTATTTCTGTTGTAATAACCTGAACTGAAGAATGAGGAATCGAATGGGTGGAAGGCATAGGGTCAGGCTTGTTCACTTCGTATTCCCTATAGAATGCAAATAATCAGGGAGTTACCTGTATAAGAGATGTAATATCAGTTTTCATAAGTAGGTTATAAAGTAGCAGAATGGAAGAGAGCGGAATAATGTAAGAGAGTTGTAGGACGTTGGAGAGTGGAAGAATAAGAGAGAGCTGATAGAGATGTTTTGCATATCAGGATCTGATATGAAGTAGATATGAAGGCTGAAGAGGTAACAACGGAGAAGAAGTATAATAGATTTGATATCCAGGTAAATCAAAATTCTAGTTTCAGGTTGAGTGAGGGGATTTTAGTCTCCTTTCAAGTTGTAGCTTGATAAATTTCCAGTTGGAGTTGGGTGAGGTAGGAGCCTCATGTGGGTTGTAGCCTACATAAAATATATGGGAGTTGGAGCTTCCTTGCAAGTTGTAGCTTGCAGAAGTTGAGGTAGGAGCCTCCTGTGGGTTGTAGCCTATAGAAAATACATGGGATTTGGTGCTTTCGTTTCAAGTTGTAGCTTGATAGATGTCCAGTTGGAGCTGGTTGAGGTAGGAGCCTCATGTGGGTTGTAGCCTACAGAAAATACATGGGATTTGGTGCTTCCATTTCAATTTATAGCTTGATAGATGTCCAGTTGGAGTTGGTTGAGGTAGAAGCCTCATGTGGGTTGTAGCGTACAGAAAACAAATGGGAGTCAGAGCTTCCTTGCAAGTTGTAGCTTGCAGAATTTGAGGTAGTAGCCTCCTGTAGGTTGGATCCTATAGAAAATCAACGGTGAGAGGGAGTAGGAGCTTGCCTTTGCATCACAACAATAATAAGATGTGGTTTTCTCCCTTATGGGTTTCCACTTATATCTAGTGTATATGTGCTTGATGCTAATGTGTGTTGGAAATATTGAGAGGGGGGTGAATAAATATTTCTTTTCAATTGTTAATTTTACCAGTTAGATCACTTATATTTAGAACACAAAATGAAAACTGATGGAATAGATACTTTTATTAGTTTCTTGTTTACAATAAGTAAAGTACAATTATGATATAGGGCTCTAACCCTAGATGAAGACTCCAATCTTCCAGGCTCCAACCTGTATTGTGCCAAGCACTGACTTGGTCTTTCCAAGGCTCCAACCTTGTCAATTTGAGGCACCAACCTCTAGGGCTCCAACCCTATCTCGTACGAGCTCCGCCCTAGTCTCTTGAGGACTCCTATCCTCTTGGGCTCCAACCCTATCTTCCAAGGCACCAACCTTGTCTCTATGAGGCTCCAACCTCCAACTTCATTTCGTCAAGATATATTTGGTTATACTTCATGGCTCCCAAATTCTTCTTCAATGAACCCTGACAATCTTCAGCTATCCCCTCACTTAGTCTCTGCGTCACTTCATCAATGTCAACCTTGTTCTTCACATGAAGGTGTCTCCATTTTTCTTCATGATACCCAATCAAAATCTCCAAGGTCACCTCATGATGACATCATGGTATATAATAGGCTTCTAAATGAATCTCCAAGGTATTCTCAAGATCATCTCCAACTACTCTTCAAGATCTACAAGATTCCAAGATGAGCTTCTATTATTCTTCCAATTCCCTTCAATGGATTTTGAATTTCATCTCCAAGGTACTCTCCAAGACTACTTAAAAATATGCCTTAAGTCTACTTCACACAAGCTCCAAGATCTGATCTGGAAAACATTCAATATTTTCTCAGACTAACATCAAAGCCTTCTTCAAATTGCCATTACAAGAAGCACTAGAAAAGTCTTCAAAAATAACGCTCCAAATAGTTTCTCAAATTTAGCTCAAAAACCAAAAACCAGACTCTACTATAGCTTCAAGAGGGCTCACAAAAATGATGATCACTACTGAAATATTATGCCCAAAACCACTGATATAATTCTATCCTCCAAATAGTTCCAAAGAAGAGAGCTCCACAAACCATTGTCTAAGGTATTAGGACTGTAATCCGAGTTCCATGAATCTGAGCTAACAAAACTACAGTATAACTCAACATCTCCAACTAGTGATTCGAGCTCTAAATTAGCTTCTACAGGTGGCTGTCTGAGTTTTTACAGTTCCAAGATGAGGTATTTCACAAGTAGTTGTTCCTAGCTTGCAGATTTGAGGTGGTTGTCACCGTTGATAGAGCCTCTACACAATTCTATCTCTCACAAGACTTTGTCACAAGTTTTCCTACAATGAAGATTGACCTAGATCCGAGCTTGAGGAAAATAAAGTAGATCTGACTTATGTATATTTATTTTTGAGTGATAGCCCAACACCAAAATTAGCCCAAACATTAAAATTTTATGTCCTCTCGACCTCCTATAATTTTTGTGCCTCCTAAGTATGTTCTTCACCGAAAATTGTTGATCAAATGAAGTGTTTTAGACATCTATATACACTGTTTTTGGAGTTATATGAATAGACACGTCAATTGGGTGGAGTATGAGCATACACAAGTCGGCTCAAGTCGGCTAGGAAAAAATATATATATTTTTCAACTTAAAAATTCAATTTCTCACAAAATATTGGTATTTTTAGGGAAAGTAAGGACTCATTAGAAAGAGGAAAAAATCCTCTTTAAGATGGTGTAGGATTCATTTGGAAAGGATGCCTCCAAGCTATCAAAAATTATTTTTCTTTGTGACTGCTTCTAAAATATTTAGTGCATAATATGATTAGGACATTGTGGCTTCTTTGGCTGGCTTCTCCATTGTTTGTCTTCTCCATTAATTGTCTTCTCCATTGTTTGGATTCTTCATCATCATAGGAACATGTAGGACATCCACGTCATCATGGTAATGTCCAGCAATGAGTGCATCACTCATGTCATCACATAATGGTGCAATGATATGTTATAGTGCAGCATTATTTAGAGAACTCCAAAATAGTCTTCCAACCCTCAAATGATCTCCAACCATGATCATCATAATGTGTTGATGTGATGTTTTAATCTACTTAATTACTGGATGTCCACACATTCTGTTTGCTGATTCATTATGTATTAAACTGCTTATAAAATAAAGTAGTTAATGGGTGTAAAGAAAAGAGTTTTTAAAATTTCGTGAATGTACTATACTAATTCACCCCCCCCCCCCCCCCACCATCTCAGTTTAGATAAGGGTTCATCAATTGGTATCAGATTTAGTTCCTTTGGTGTAAGCCTAATAGCTTGAAGGAGATCTGGTTGAGTCATGGACTATGAAAATGTACCCATGTTGAGTACAAAAAACTTTTCTGAATGGAGAGATAAGGTTAAAACAAATTTAATGGCTTATGAACCTGAGGTATGGAAGCTTGTATGTGATGTTTACTACACAGAATCTCCCTCTTTTCAAGAGCAACAGTGGAATTCCAAGGAAAAATGTGTGATATATAAAAGTATTCATAACAAGTATCTTGATTCAATAGTGGATTTAAATTCTGCAAAAGGAATCTGGAATAGATTGCATCTTATGCATGAAGGAGACATTAGTGGTTGCATTATCAAGAAGAAAAATATAAATGAGAAGAAGAAGAAAAATTCCTTTCAAAATAAAAAAGGTAAATCAAATGAGATACTTGCTAAGGTAAATGGATGTGATTGCCATGAAGAAAGTATAGTTGAAGAAAAAGACAAAATTGACACAAACTTGACTGAAATATAAAGATTGAAGAATGAAAACAAATACCTTAAGACACTGGTGCCAATAAGTGATGAGAGAGAATATGGAGATAAGGAAGAAATTTTTGGCCTGGAGGCACAATTTGGAGAAGCAAGGAGTTTAGGAAGAATGATTAATAACCAAATCTAGGAGAGAGATATAAAATATGAAAGACTAGAGTCTGAAATCATTTCAGCTGGAAGACAACTAGATGAAGAAAAAGATAAATTTATTAGAATATTGGACAGAGTCACAGGGAAGCACAAAGGTAAGCTCCCATTCAAGTGCTTTAACTATGGAAGAGTGGGCCACTTTGCCTCAAAATTTCCCAATGTGATAGCAGAGAATCATTCTAAAGGGAAAGAGAAAAGAAGCTCCTATAATATGAAAAAGGGGAAGAAATTTAAGAGAAAAACCTTTTTTTCCCAGCAAGATAGCAGTTCATCTAAAAGCTTAGATGAATCCCAGATGAAGATGGGATCTCAGAATTCGCATTAAGTGCCTTAAAGGAAATTGAAAGGCTTAAACTTATGAGTAAGAAACATAAAGAGATTCTTATGAAATATGCAAAAAACAAAACCAGATTTAGAAGACCTTATTAAATTGAAAGTTGAACTAGAAGAATCAAGGAAAATAGAGGATACTCTGAAAAGGGAAATAAAGGAGAAAAATCAGGAGCGTGAAAAGATGGAAGAAGAAATGGTAAGCCTAAGGAAGAAATCAGAGAAGGCCCAAATTGAAATAACTATGAATATCTGTAATATCCCAAAATGGGAATGCAACAATACATGAACACAATAATAAAAGAGCAGTGATACATCAACACATAAAATTCTAGAAGATCCAAATAGCCATCATATTAAGATCATAGCAAAAAATGTATACAATATCTTGAGGAAAGGGTCACTCAAGATAGGCAAAATCAGCCTCAAGAAACATGTACATAAAACATAAGATCACTGCTACATAGGGAAATTCCCAAGGCTATAACAGTGTAGTTTTATTACAGATACTACTACTGGGAAGTGTAAATACACAAATATACAAATATAGGGCCCAAAATGTTAGTATGAATCTTTTGTCGAAGTGTACGAAAAAAGACCACTTTAGCTACGCATAACTTATAGCCCTAACATCAAATATGGCTGCCAATATCTTTAGATCTGTAGTTAGTTGATCAAGAAAAGAGCTGCAAAAAACCAGATATATGCATAGAAAGACATTAAGCAGTAAAAAGAAGGGTTTGCTCCATATATCCAATAGACAAGACAAGAACAATTTTTGAAAGAATTTTTTGTATTAAGGGCACCTGGGAGGAAAACAAGAAGATGTTTCCAATTCTCCTCAATGGGATGGGTTCTTGGAAATCCTCAGCACTTCAGATCTAGCATTTCTCTCTCCTGTTGGTGTAGAAAACCCAGACAAAGATAGAACTCAAAGGGAGCTCACACAGCAAATAATGGAAAATATGACAATGATAATGGCTCAAAGTCAGACCAAGAGTTTAGATCCAGAGTGATCTAATAGGCAACAAAAGGTGAAGAATGGTGGGAAAAACCCTCCTATTTATAACAAAATATTGGGTCATTCTAGATCTTGGTGCATGATTAAAATAACATTAACCAAATCTAGATCCACCTTTTATGGAATATTTTATTATATTTGTTGGAGGGAAAAAATATTTGACTTGGGTCAAATCCCTTTATCTGTAAATAATAAATAAATAAATGATTTATTTATCATTTTAAGGAAGTGGTTGAAATATAATCAAATAAATAATGATTTATTTAATTATTTATGGGTGATTTAGTCATATTTAACAAGTAATATTATTTAAATAAGATTTAAACAATTATTCCTAGAAAATAATAAGATAAATAAGGATTTATCTAATTAATTTCTTTGTTTTGGGTTAAACATGACCATGAATAATAATTAAATTATTGTTTAATTAATTATTCCTTGAGGAAAATCAAACAAATATAGGTTTGTTTAATATTTCCTTTTGGGGTTTCCTGTTTAGACCATAAACAACCTAATAAATGTGTTTTATTAAGTTATTTTTCATAGTGAAAGCAATTTTACTTAGGGTAAAATTGGTCTTACATGGTGTACTTGGGTCCATCTAATGATAATAGGTTAGATGACCAAAAAATGGTGTAACAGATTGCCCCCCAGTGTGCGAGTGTTAGGAGAAAATCGTATGACCGAAGTACATTGTAAGAACTCAATCACCAGACATCAAAAGGGAAGTCAGAGAGAGAAATGTAAGGTAGACTAATTTGCTGAAGAACTAGACCCTGAGGAGACGAGACTTGCAGGTGAAACAAGTCTCTTTTTATGAGAGGGTACCTGTGCTAAAGGCAGCGTGGGAGGCATACCTATGCCCACCGAGACAAAGTAAAAAAGAATAGTGTGTCCAGTAAACAAGGGACCGAACCATAAAGTACAACCGACATAAACATGAGCCAGATAAAAATACAATGAGGGATCCCACATACATGTTGTGCTTGGGATAACAGCCAGGACTTATACAATAATATCTGAGTATATGAGATACAAATACAACCCAAATGCCCCCTATGAGCAGGGAAGGGCTCACAATAATCTGACTGATACATGCAAATCAAAGAGGCACTGCAAGCGGCTAAGGCCGACATCATCCAATATATGGAGCTGCATCGAAGGCTGCAATGAAGAGGTCATCCGCGTATGTGGGGGGCTACCTACAGGGCCACCCCCTCATGAGGGTTGGGACATCTTACACACACCCAGGCATCACCAATAGTTGCTTCTGCATCACTGAACCATCAAGCATACAGATCTCGATCATGCTGAAAGGAGCTGGAGTGGAGAAAAAATCAAGTCAAAGGGAAATGAAAGATCCCTTTGCCTAATCCGAGGCACCGAATAAGAGTGGAAGCTGGAACCAAGGTACACCGCCCTCTAGACCTGTCTTCTAGAATGGAGCTGATGTCGACAGAAGGAGGTCCGCCATAGGTGAGGAAATGAGAGATCCTAAACTAAGGCACGAGAGAAAATAGTAGCGCGACGGACAGACTAATACCAATGATGATGATGAAATGGAGGGGACTAAGTAGCGAATGGACGACTTCCCTTGCTAGAGCATAAAGGGCATGAATGACATGGCAGCGACTGACACAACATCACAAGGGATAGGGGACAGTGGGGCTGACGGCCATAATGTGCGACACAAGAGAGAGACGAAGAAATGAAGGATAGAGGACTATAGCGGGGTACAAAGGGACTCGGGATAGACTCCATGAATGTGATGATGACTCAACTTGGATTCTCTAAACAAGGGCGACTTGATGGTGCTGCCACACAGAAAAGGTCCCATGGGGGACCATGAAAACATGAGTACAAGATGGTATCTCATGACGAAAATCAACACGAACAAAGACAAGTATGGAGAAAAAGTGGTGCCCCAAGTACAAGTGTTGTAAGTGAGGAAATTTGATTTTGGGAGGAGGTGAAGTGACCCATCGTGGACAAAATGTGTCCTGGTGAAGTATCAAATCACAAAAAACTAATAGATACCCATTTGAGGGCTTGTTGAGAGCTTTCCAATGGTTCAGAAGGTTTGTCAAACGGAGCTACGGTGTGGTCACATCAGGCAAAAGAAAAAACAAGGGTTCTCTTTTAATAAGGCATTTTTCCCTCCAAATTCACTCATTTACTAGTGTTGTTGTGGTGAATGTAGAGAGGAGAGAAGGCCCTAAATCTTGCGGCGAGCGTAGTGGACAAACCGACCGTTGGAATTGAGATTCGTCAGTTGCAGGTAAGAGGCCTAACCTTACTCTTTCATTTTGATGGATTGAAAGTTCATATTAGGGCCCAGAATCTCAGGAACAGACCCTCTTTCACCTCTACGGCTGGGTCGCACTTTTTGGGCCAAAAACTGCGACCTGGGAAGCAGGTTTTGAGCCAAAAACTGCGACCTGTCCCAGGATTGGGAAAAAAAATGCGACCTGGAGGATGAATGAGATTTCAGTGTTGTTTTAGGGTTGAGATTTGGGTTTTTGTGATTGGTTACAGTGTTTCCTATCTGTATACTGACAAAGATTATGTGTTTGTGCAGATATGGTAGATATACGGGTCAACTGGAGAGAGAGAGACCTGGGAACATTACGGTCAGAGATCCAGGCAGATCATGGTGTCCATCGTGTATTGGCCAGATTTGGGGTTCTGATGTTTTTGGAGAACCCTTTGATGAGAGCTGGGGAGCCCTTGTTGGCCCGGATTGTCAGTTATTGGGATCCAGATCATGAGGTCTTTGTAGTGCAGGGGCACAGGATCAAATTGACAGTCCAGGATCTATATTTCCTAATTGATCTCCCGCCACTTGGGATGGTGGGAAATACGCAGCCAGTACTACCGCAGGGGCGAAACATCATGGAGTTTTTGGAGCGACATTGTCGACCGGGACTCCAAGTCAAAGGGACTCGGATACCGATCGGGGACTTAGAGAGATTAGAGACTCGTGCAGTGGCCACAACGGTGTTGCGGATCCTGGGCAACCAGGCACTCCATCACATCACTGGGGGGCAGATGATTATTGTGGAGAGTGTGTTGAGTGGGACCTACTATGGGTGGGCCCAAATGATGTTGGTGTCATTAAAACGACAAGTTGTCACTTTGCAAGCGGCAAGTGAACCACGATTGCTCGTATGGGACTTTATCGTGCTCCTTATTTTTTGAGAAGATCCCGACCTTACGACCTCATATACATCTCCCAGATGGGGGCCCGAGAGAGCCCAGGATGCGCCGGTGGGGGCGACTACTGTGCAGTGGAGGAGGAGGGGCAGTCGGACGGGTGTTTCGACCTGAGTTATTTTCCCATTGGGATCAGATGCCATTATACATAGACGACTATCCCTATAGTGGGATGAGTTATTGTGGGGATCCGGACCTACCACTTCCGCCTGGTCGACTATGGGGACCCGATGGTAAGTGACAAGTGACTACTCTCTTTTGGGCATGTTAAAGTTATTGAATGTTAGATAGGGTATTGATTCATGTACTTTTGGTATGCAGATATAGCTCCGGTAAAACCGGCCGGATATATGGGACGACCGGCAGCATCAGGAGCTACAGGCCCGAGTGGATCAAGAGCGAAGCATAATGAGGATGCGGCCGCCCTCCTGGAGGACATCCGTCATAGAGGTGAGAGGTTGTTGACCGGTGTTTCAGAGCGCGGGTGGCAAGACTTAGACGAACAGTACATAGAGCCATGTATTGGTCTACCCTAGGAATGGCGAGGTGTCACGCGGCGCATGGCGATGGCCGGTCAGGGGATATGTGATCTACAGGCTGCAGGAGCAGAGCCATTGGCTCGAGATCCGCCAGAGAGTGATTAGGTGTGGGACAGGTGGTGCCCCCTAGTGTGTATGTAGGGACAGGTGGTGCCCCTAGTTTTGGGTTTGTTGTAACATGCTATGGGCATGTCATATGTATCAGAGTAGATGGACTCTAAACACATGTTTTACGACACATATTATGGATATGCATCTTTTTTAATGATTATGAATGTTATTGTCTTGTATAAAATGCGTGTGATAAATGCCAATCTAGAACATGATTTGTAATGCTATCTACTTAGTGATTTTTTTCTTGAGGTACATGGTTGAAAGTTACGGTTTCAAATTCACGTATCAAGAGTTTCACTCATAAATATCGTCTAAACAGCACATGATTATGCACACGATAGACACCATTTAGTTTCATGACAAGAAGTAGGGAATCTAAATGAACATGCAGATGGAGGATGCGATGAGAGAGGGCATCAACTAAAAGACCACGCACTGCATCATATTCGACTTGATTATTGGTGACAGGACCAATGCAGACCCCGTTCGAGAGAACAAGGGCATGCAAGGGGGTGAAAATGGCCCAACCTGCCGAGGCTAGATTCCGGGAGTAACGACTGGCACCATCGGCGTAACCGATATAGGGTGGGGACGGGAGGTCCTGCGGAATAGTGTTATGAGACAAAAAATGGGAGGAGGGGGAATGATGACGGCAGCGTGAGTGTATAGTAGACATCGAACGACAACTGCAGGAGGGAGTGTGATGGGCAGGATGGCTATGACTCAGATACGAACTAGATGGTGGTATATGATGGCTATAGGAGGTATGGCTGGGACTCGGGCTGTGGAGGTCAATATAGATACGGGTGGTCTTATCCCGTTTATGGGCAGGAAGGATGAGGTCATGAATGGAAAAGGCTTCCAAGGGGGCATCCTGACGGGAAAAGAGGGGATGATGAGTGGAAGGGAAACCACATGACGTGGAAAAGCTACCTAAATCATCTGTATAGGAAGGAAGGCTCACATACGGATCGTCACAGGGAGTGACAGAAGGACAGATAAACAAATCGTCAAATGATGTTGAGCCCAGGGTGGTTGTTGAAGGGGGATCGAGTGAAACAATAGGGGAGGATTCAAAGGGAATGTTCTCCAAGGGTCTCACAGAGGATGATAGGCAGAGAATGGTGGTAGTAGACTCCGTCATCTGGACATCAGGGGGGGGATGTCAATGGGAGCGGGGGGATCCTCAAGCTGACCTGAAGCATACTGCGCAAGTATGGGAGAGGCGGACTGATTTTGTTCAACCTCATACTCTCGAACTACCTCTAAAGAGGCGCAGTAATGCGTCAGGTGAGGAAAATGGTGGGAGTAATGACCATGGATACCACACAAAGCACAGGGTTTGTTGGTGCGAATAATCTTTGGGTTCTTGGTTACGGATGAGGACGGAATAGAGGGGTTAGGGACCGTAGACTCAGGGAACGCGACTTTAACCATGGGTTGAATACAGGGCAAATCAGGACAAGTATGGGTGGCATGACCGACGACATCACACAAGGCGCAAGGCTTTGCAGGCGGAGGAGGAGCCGGGTAAGTCGGGGTGGCCTTGTCTTTGGATGCCCCCTTGTGAGCTTTACCATTCTTTCCTGGAGTTGTCACCACAGGGGCAGGGTCCTGGGGAGGTGCTGGGGGCATGGTGGCAACGGAGGAAGCGAGGGGGACCGGTTGAACCGGTTTCAAAGCAAGATAAGGTTTGGGGTGACCGGGTGGGGTAGCGGCTGGAGGGTCAAGGTACCAGACGGGTATGCCCAGGGTCAAGTTGGGGAGAGAGAGGGTGGCCATGACGGGGACCGTATAGAAGTTGGGAGGGGGAGCTAGGAAAGGTATCTAGCCAGTGGAATAATGACCAGGAGGGACGGCTCCGAGATGGTTGAGGCCTGGGGGAACCGACCCAGGAGGATAGAGGGGTTCAGGGATACCAGCTGTAGGAGAAGGGCCAGAAGGAGAAGGTCTGGTTGGCTGAGATGAATGGCTAGGAGCGGGTTGCGGTGAGCGAGGTTGAGTCGGAGGTTGCTGACTAGTCGAAGCGGGTCGCTTAAGGGCAGCCCAAGACGATTACATCATGCAAAAATTCGATAAGCTGGGATCAGAGATGGGAGGAGGAGGGAGACAAGGGAACGTTCCAAGCAAAGAGGAGTCTTTGTAGACGTCGGGAGAGACACTGGTCAAGGAATCGATGGTTTTCTTATTGGCTACATAAGAGATGGTCGTCTCACGGGAGGTCTGACACTTTGGCTCATGATAATCCAACTAGTCGATGGTGACTATCTTTCTATTGTGAGGAAAAGACATATTGCGAAAAACCGTGGATGGGACAGCAGACATGGCATAGGTGTAGCTTCGCCCCAAGAGAATTTTGTAATCCAGAGGGGCGTCGATGAATTCGACGTCAACGCAAACAATCTTGCCTGCAAGAGTGATAGGACAAGTACGGAAGAGGCCAATGGGCCGGGAGGCATGGCCATCCCACGCTCGAAGGGTGATCGTGGAAAGGGCCAACTCAGGAGATCCGAGTTGCTTCCAAACTGAAGTGGACATCACACAGGTGGATGCCCCCTCATCAATTATACACCAAGAAATGTTAGCGTTCTGGATTTTGACTGGGATTTGGAAGGCTACAGAAGTAGGAAGGGGAGGATGTTCTGATTGATGGGCGTAGAAAACAATCATTTGGTCATCAGCAGGATCTACAGCGCCCATGGCAGATAGTAGAGCCTTCTTTTTGGAAGGGCACTACTAGAAGAGTTCCAATGTGGAAATGGCAGCAGGAGACTACGCCAAATCATCTACTATGCTATACGAATGAGCAGCTCGACTAGGAGCAACATTTCGGCATAATGGTCCCTTAGGAATCTTGGTATGAACCTCAACTTTGGGTTGAGGGATATGTAAGGGACCATTAGACATCGAAAGAGGCTCGGTAGAACCTGAAGAAGGGGACTCGGAGGCAGACTGAGCGGCAGGCTTGGGGTACTGGCAAGACCGAGTTTGAAGGTTAAGGTCGATGGTTGGGGATGGATCAAAGTTCATCATGAGGATATGGTAATCGGAGGAACCAGAAGGGGAAGGTTGAGTGGCGACCTGTCCGTCAGGTGGTTGGGCAGCCATGAATCCTTGCTGGGGGAAAGGATCGGTAAACACAGCTGGTTCAGTAATGGGCACATTAGGGGGAGCATGGAGGGAGGCATGTTGTCCTCGCAATGTGGCTTGATACTCCCACATCTGTCGCATATATGGTAGAAGGGGACAATCGTGAGTGTAATGACCATAAACACACAACACGAACAAGGCTTATTTGTGCGAATAGGCCTGTCCGGCTTGGGCTGAGTGCCCTGTTGCTGGTTAGAAGTGTTAGGGTCAAGACATTGAGGATTGGGTCCACGAGTACCAGGGGCAGATTTATTTTGATTACCTCTCCGCCTTCTTTGAGAGGAAGGGGGATTAGTCGCGCCCTGCTGTGCAAAGACTTGCCTTGGAGGGGGTTGTACGTGTTGTTGCTAGGGTTCAGAAGGCAAGGGAGGTGGAGGTGCAAATGCTGGAGGAGCTGGAGCACTAGGCTGTGGATAAGGATAATGGTTAGGTTGGGCAACATTTAGGTAAGCAGGAGACTGGGCAAAAGGCTGAGGCATGCCATATCCTGGATACATGCTACCTGGAGGGGGAAAAGTTATAAAGGTGTTGGCCCCTCCCAGGGGGAGACCATAGCCCATAGGAGGTTGAGCATACAGATGAGAAAGGGCTCCAACGATACCGTCGGCGGAATGAGATGCCCCCGAGGCGTTAGCGCCACCGGGCCTAGGGAGGTCAGGAAGGACGGTATAAACGTAACCAGACTGAGCATAGATCAGGTCATATTTCAAGGCTATTTGGAGGGTGGCTTCTTCGGTTTGAGGGAAATGGGAGGCGACATCTTTGCCAATGGGGGGTAATAGAGTGTGAAGGAACCAGTCCATATAAACCTGATCTTGAAAGGTGGGAGCTCGACATAAGCTCCTTCTTCTCCGCCATTCCTGGACATGAGTGGAAAGGCAGGTTGAAGAGGATTGACGGAAAGAAGTCAAAAGCTCGGTACCAATGTCGTATCGGAGAGGGAGCTGGAAATAAGATAAAAAGGCTTGGGAAATGGTCGCAAAGGTGGTATGGGAAGAGGTGGTCTGATCAACATACCATTTAGAAGCTTCGCCTGTAAGCGTGTGTTGGAACAACCGAAGACGGATGGAGTCATCGGTAATGGAATTGGAGGAACACCACATGTGGAAAGATCGGATATGGTTGGTTGGATCTTCTCCAGCAAGGCCTTCGAACTTGGGAATGTCGGAGGGGAGATTGGTCGGCATAGCAGGCCAACCAACATCGTGGCGGATAGGGTCATTAATCAACTAATTGAAATCGGGGAGGCTGAGTCCTGCCATATAAGGGAGCAAGGGTGCAGCTGAGGTAGTTCCTGTGGCGGTTCTACTAGTAGTAGTCGTGGCATTAGGGCCGGGATTACCTCTAGCGTTAGGCCCTGGACCAGACATAGGGAAGGTGACAAGGGGAGAACCAGAAGTAAAAGGAGAACCCAATGAATCAAAAGAAGAGTCGAAGTGTGGAATCGGAGGAGGACTAACTCGACAACGGCAGGAAGGAGTAGGTCGACCGACCGGAAACTGAGGGTGAAGGCCAAGAAGTCTCTGGGATGTGCGCCTGGGGGGCGCAATGGTGACAACACAAACACGGCACAAGGGGAAGAAGAATGACCAACAAAGGCAGGGAGGTGCAGAATCAAGTGATTACAATGACGAAACAAGGGAAGAAAGGTGCAGTGTCAATTGATTATACAATGTTTTAAAGTCTTTTCCTAGCGGTGTTAACCAGGCTCTTCTTCACTTAGGGTGATTGTGTGGCATGCGTTAATTTTGATTTTTAAACCCAGAAGTTTTGAGAGAAAAAAGAAAAAGTTTGTTGCGTAACTGAAAATAAATCTGTAGAGAACAGTATATAATGCTGAAATAACAGAAAATTAACAGCTAACAATGCAGCGATCTAACCCAAAAAGGCAGGGCTCTCAAAACTAGTCGAAAAGAGGGAAAAAATCTAGTCAAAACACACTAAAAAGAGGCCAATAGATCAAAGGTCAGGAGGGACAGGGATCGAAAGGAGAAATCTGCTGAAAAGAGGTGTAGAACACAGCCAAGAGGCAGAGGCAAGGTGGCTATAAAAAAGGAGGAAATCAGCAAAAAGCAGAAGGGACAAGGAGGAGGCCCTAAAGGTAGATCCAAAAAAAACTTAAGGAGGTGATTTGAAAGGGAGAAGAGCTGATTAAAAGGGATCTTAAAAGGAGGTATCAGATCTGAAAAAGGGGAGGTTGAAACTCTGAAAAATCAGACACCTGAAATAGTTAAAACTCTTCCACCAAAAGTGGAGGGTACTGAAGCCCTAGGGGGATATGTTCCCACTTGAGATGAGAAAAATAGATCAGAAATAGGTCTAAACAGGCTGAGACAGAGGCTGGAAAACCCGGACAGAAGCTTCAGAAAAACCCTGAAAAATTGCAGAAAAATAGTAGAAAAACTGGCAGGTCACAGGTTCTGACCTGTTTTCTGTGCAGGTCGCAGAAAATGGGCTGAAAAGTGCGACCTGGAGGTCCAGGTCGCAGTTTATGGGCTGAAAAGTGCGACCTGAAGCTCCGGGTGTCCCTGCGGCAGATTTCCGGAAAAGTTGTCATCTCAGTTGCGGCTGATGTCTATCACCTGCGCAATACGGCCAGAAACACGCGGAAGTTAGAAATTTTAATGTTTTAGGGTTTTATAGGTAAAAAACAACATGAAAATAGGAAAAACAAAAAGCTAAAAAGAAACCCTAGGGTCTGAAGTAGCTGGATATGCAGGAATATGAAAAACGACAGCGGTCGTAATTGAAAACCCGTGTGGAGTCGCCAATTGTTAGTATGAATATTTTGTCGAAGTGTACGAAAAAATACCACTTTAGCTACGCATAACTTATAGCCCTAACATCAAATGTGGCTGCCAATATCTTCAGTTCTGCAGGTAGTTGATTAAGACAAGTGCTGCAAAAAACCAGATCTATGCATAGAGAGACATTAAGCAGTAAAAATAAGGTTTTGCTCCATACATCCAATAGACAAGACAAGAACAATATTTTTTGAAAGAATTTTTGTATTAAGGGCACATGGGAGGAAAACAAGAAGGTGTTTCCAATTCTCCTCAATGGGATGGGTTCTTGGAAGTCCTCAGCACTTCAGATCTAGCATTTCTCTCTCCTGTTGGTGTAGAAAACCCAGACAAAGATAGAACTCAAAGGGAGCTCACACAACAAATAATGGAAAATATGGCAATGATAATGGCTCAAAGTCAGACCAAGAGTTTAGATCCAGAGTGATCTAATAGGCAACAAAAGGTGAAGAATGGTAGGAAAAACCCTCCTATTTATAACAAATATTGGGTCATTCTAGATCTTGGTGCATGATTAAAATAACATTAACCAAATCTAGATCCACCTTTTATGGAATATTTTATTATATTTGTTGGAGGAAAAAGTATTTGACTTGGGTCAAATCCCTTTATTTGTGAATAATAAATAAATAAATGATTTATTTATCATTTTAAGGAAGTGGTTGAAAGATAATCAAATAAATAATGATTTATTTAATTATTTATGGGTGATTTAGTTATATTTAACAAGGAATATTATTTAAATAAGATTTAAACAATTATTCCTAGAAAATAATAAGATAAATAAGGATTTATCTAATTAATTTCTTTGTTTTGGGTTAAACATGACCAGGAATAATAATTAAATTATTGTTTAATCAATTATTCCATGAGGGAAATCAAACAAATATAGATTTGTTTAATATTTCTCTTTGGGGTTTCCTGTTTAGACCATAAACAACCTAATAAATGTGTTTTATTAAGTTATTTTACATAGTGAAAGCAATTTTACTTAGGGTAAAATTGGTCTTACATGGTTTACTTGGGTCCATCTAATGATAGTAGGTTAGATGACCAAAAAATGGTGTAACACAAACAATGTTGGGAGTGAAGATCTAGACTCCCAAACTGAATTTCAAGACAATCCGGAAAGGATTTCCTGAAATATTCAAAATGGAAAAAATGCCGGAGTTGCAGTCCTAGGACTGAGTAGCAGCTACAACTCAAGAACTGGATGGAGATGGCTGAAGATGATGCATAAGCTGAATAATTAGACATCCTCCAATGAATCTCCCAAGTGAAAGGCTGATCCTAACACTGAAGATCTCACCCTCCAACAATCCTTCAAACCCTTACTGCAAATGCACACTGAAAATAACGCAGTCAAGGAGAGGGACTGTGCTGTAGGAGAAAGGAAATATGTTTGAAAAGTGCCAAGATCTAATATTTTCTCCAAATTCTTCCTTCTTAATCTCCCAAAGGAATGAAAGCTTCCTCCTCTTAAAAAAAAGCTATGGAAGTGGTGTTGTCAACCCTCCACTGCAACACCTTGCAACACAACGTTATACTTTAGCAGAAATAATGTTGTAGCTGAAGGAGGTGGCTTGGCCTTGAGCCTGGATGTGGAGAAATGAAGTACAAGCTCCTTCAAGAGGCCTCTCTTGAAAGGAGAAGGAATTCCTAAACAGGAATGCCCTGTGCTAAGCAGCACAACAACTCTACTAAACAGCAAGAGAATGCACAATAGTCTAACCAGACCATAAAATCAATAATCCATGAAGCTAACCTCAAATGGCTACCATATTTCTCCTTATAAACTATGTGAGCCTCCTCGCCTTGGGTCCCACCCATTAGGGTTTCCAACATCACATAACCAATCTCCCTCCAAAACTGAGTTGTATCTCCATCAAGGCCACTCTTCCATAGCAATGTTGTTTGATTTGGTCAAAGTTAACCTCTTCAACCTGCTTCACCCCTTTTCACACCTAATGGTCTTCAATCTAGCTCTCATATGTTTGTCTAAATTGATCCTTGTTGATATTGAGCTATTTGCATTGATGATCCATTCCTCTTCATGAATGTTGTTGACTTGGTCAAACTTGACTTTGTCCACATCCATTTGTCCTTGTTCACACATGAAAGTGTAAAATCTAGCTACTAGAATGAGCCCCTTTTCATACCAAGAGGGATTTTATGCTAATTCAAGATAAGTATGGGTCTCTTCCCCCATTTATTCATCTAATAGATGCAAAAATAAAAAAATCAATATTCTTATTAGCTGCATGCTAATTTAGGAATATTACAATATTCCTCAAATGAAAAGCTATGTACAGTTGGACAAGATACTAAATGCTCAAAGACCTCCTCTTATAAACGTCGGGATAGGCTATAAAGGAGAAAACAGTAAGCCCAAGGTAGAGGGTAACAAGGATATCAATTTTGTGAAATTGTAATAAAGGAAAATGATAACTCTCATCAATCTGAGATTATTTCTGCTAGAAGATTGATAGAATAAAGGAGCAGGTTGTGTAATTATCTCAGAGATGAGATTTCCTCCATGGAGAACTCAGAGAAGGAAAAAATTGAAAGGGATGGTGAAGCAACTCAAAAAGGATCCATAGAAGTAGAAGCTAACAAGAACTTGATGTGTAATGAAACAAACAGAAACAAGCAGCAACATCAAGAGACAAAGAATGAGAGGAAAAAGCAAGCAATTGCAAAAAGCTCAATTGTTCCTGAAGATCAATTGAACAAGTTTGGAAGATATCAAAGGAGGTTATTTCCTCCTTTGAAAAATATCACATGTTTCTCTTGTCATAAACTAGGACATATTACAACACAATGTAAGACAAGGCATATCAACTTTAATCAGCAAAAGATACAACAAATGATAAGACCCCCTCAAGCAAGAAAATGGAAAAGACAATCTTTCACCAGGTACACAAATCATTTCCATGGCTAGTGTTATTCATGCAACGACTTTGGACATGTAGCAGCTCAATGTAAGGCAAAGAAAATCAAGGTTAACCAGCAAAAGATGCAAAAAATGAGAAGAATACCTCAAGAAAAAAATGGAAAGGAGAACCTTTCACTAGGTACATAAATAATTTCCAAGGCTATTGTTATTTATGCAATGAATTTGGACATAAATCTGTTGAATGTAAACTATGTTAAAAAAAGAGCACAAAATGTTATACATCAGCTCAAACATACCTAGGTAAAATAAGATGTTATGTATTCCACAAGCTTGGACACAAAGAAAATGACTATAGCCTTCCATATACATTAAAGGACTCTAGATAGATGATAGAACCAAATCAAATCAGACCAAACTGTGAATCAAAAGGAGATGCAGATATTATGAGGAACCCTAACAAAGTATGGAAGAATAAGAAAAAGGGGGATTATGTTACTTCAATAACATAATGAATCCATCATAGTCTCAGGGAGAGATTCTCTAGGAAGCAATGGAGATATCTATTCAATGATAGACAAGAAGAAATATCCCATGGGGAGAGCAGTTCATAAGAAGTCCCCATAAGAGTTGTCAAAGAAGAGCTACTTGGAATAAGAACAACTAAAATTTTAGGAAGGGAAAGGAAAATTCCTCTAACAGAGAACTATAGAGGAAGAAGGACATCTTAAGCACTCAATAGCCAACAGGTTGATGGAAGAAGAGAAAGCAGCAAGAAACCATGGTGGTAAAGGGAGCATCAGTCATGAACTTGGAAACTAAGAGGATGATTACACTGTGTGTCTCACTGCAAGTGTTCATAATAAAACAAAATTATTTTAAGAAGGATGAATAAGAAAAATGTTACTATCATTATATCATTACAAATATCCATCCCAAATGTTATTATTGAAGGAATGGTATGATACAGGTCCTTAGAATCAGAATATTATGGTATGCATCATGGTGGTGGTATGGTAGAAATACATCAAGGAAGCACCCAAGCATTGGTATTGGAGAAAGCATTACTGATGTGCTGAGCTTGCGTTGAAGTTGGGAATATTTTTGTTTTGGAGGTAAGAAGATAAATGAATGATAAAACTGTGAAGAGTCTATATTTGAGACTTCGATTAAATAAATTGAAAATGTCTTCCTGAAATGCATTGTGATAAAACAATTGATTGATCCTGCATCTCCACTAGTACAAAAGGTTAATGATGCCATAATCATATTTTGTATATTGTTGATTATTGTTGAGAATAGTGGAGAGCTCAATGCAAATAACTAAGAGTATGAAGGGTATCGTAACTATGGCTATCTGTTCAAGCTAAAGTGAAATTACCGAATGGATTATCAATGGGTATCATATTATCTCATGGCCTTGGATGCATAGACACTTTTGGCACAAATGTATACCGCAAAGATCAGATATATCAAGCTCTAACCATTAGTCTTCCTTAAGCATGTGTTAAACCTAAAAGTTATGTAACAATGGTATGTGGGTGAATTTGAGAATCCCTTATAAGAAAGTAAGAGTGGCTAGCCTATGAAACAAGTTCTGAGCAAATACATCCTTGAATCTGCAACGAAATCACTGTGTAATCTGGTAGTAAAGGTGAATCATGGCTGCAAAATATATATTGGCATCATCATATTTGAACAGATGTGTATTGCAGAAGAAGACATATTCCATCTACAATATTCCTCAACACATATGTATCTTAGATGAAGATCATAATATAGACTGAAGCATATTTGGAGAAGAATTTATATATCGTATGGAACATTCTTAGTATTTTAGTATTATTCCAATGATGCATTTCTGATTATATAAGTCTGGTACTGTTTTTTCTATGGAGTGTCCTTATCATCACTTTCAGCATTATACAAGTGCAAGGAGTTTGTGCTTTGGGATGGTATCAACTTACTATGTATACACATACAATTTCAATGATTCCTAAAGTTCTCTCCCAATAGTGCTTATACACCAAAGGGAGCAGGAGTCCCAGCCAGGTATGTGGACAGGATGAAGAATGCTTATGCGGAACTCTAATAAGACAATGGTGGAAAATACACTGGAAAAAGGTGTAACACTTTGCCAGTGATGTCAAAGGGGAAGGAAAAGCAGGCAAAGGAAGATATAAACTTCTCAGAATGAAAGGGGGAGGAAGTGTTTCCATCAATGCCAAAGGGGGAGACTGTTGGAAATATTGGCATTGATGGCAAAGGAGCAGAAAGGAGCAACACCAGAATTATCATTGAGAACAAAGGAGCATATCAGGATCAGCTAGAGTATAAAGGATCAATAAGGCAAAGAAGGAAAAAATTAAGTGGAGAAGCATAAAAGAGAGGAAGAGGAGTAGAAAAGAGTGAAAGAGAGGCAGAGGAGTAGCATTAGAGGCAAAGGAACAAGTTAGAGGAAAAAAAAAGAGGCATGGATCAACACGAAAATTATCATTAAGGAAAAGGAGTAGAGAGGAGCAGTAAAAAGGCAAGGAGCAACATTAGAATCATTATCAAGGAGAAAAGGCAGCAAAGGCAGCAAAAGAGAAAAGGAAGAAAAGGTAGCAAAGCCAACAAGCTTGGGTCAAGTTGTTAACATATTGAATCAAGTCGTGAACGTGTTGGGTCGAGTCATGCACGAGTGGGAAAAGTCGTTAACATGCTAAGACAAGTAATGAACGTGTTCATCAAATGCAAAAATTCATGAGCGCGTGGGTCAATTCAGCAAACCGGGTTGAAGGTTGAGAGATGGATGGTTAAGATCAAATCGCAATATTGAAGTGGAGGATGAAAGAACAAGATGTTGCCACAAAGTGAAGCGAGGATTGACGGTCGAGAGCATATCGCCAACATAAAGTAGGAGAACGGATGATCCATATTATATCGCATTCGGCCATAATATTGTTAGTGCACATCGCTATCAATGATTTTTATATTTATATGTTAAGTTATCGCAAGTTAATTGTTTTAAGTTGCGATATGATAAGAAGTGTGGTTTTCAATGTGATGTGATCACATATCACATATGATAAGAGGAACCTTGTTATTGCTATGAGCTAAATCTTGCGACATGTGATAAGGTATTCCCAGCGATTTGCGAAATCGCAAGATCACAAACATTGCGATATGGTTAAAAATGAGATATTTCAATGGGTCGATTTAACATGACGTGGCAGCAACATGGTGATGATGTGGCAGTGACATGGCAAGGTGACAAGGAACAATGACGTGGAGATGACATGGACCTGGCCCACATATCACACATCGCAAGCTTAGGAGAATAAATGATCAAGAATCATGTTAAAATGCTGAAGTGTGACATGCGATAAGAGTACCAGATGTGAGGTAGTTTCAAAGAAAAAGTCTAAATGATTTCAAATCCGAACGTATAATATTTCCCTTTGAGAAATCACATCGGGGTTTGGAAGAGCTATTCATAACAAGAAACACATGAGAATGCCAAATTGCGTAGTGAGATAATGAAGTGGACGTGATGCAGGTCTATAATGAAGCCTAAAGGATTTCAAGTCTAGGAGTATGGGTTTTCCCTTTGTTAAATCGCATTAGAGAGCAAAGGAGGCATATAACGTAGAACAATTAGAATGCTGAAATGAGATAGAAAGAAGACGTGATACCAATTCAGAGGTAAATAGAATATGTTTCAAGTCCATCCTAACAACAATTTACGACCAAAAGGTTGAACGTGGCAGAAAAGACTCAAGTAAGTAAAAATACCCGACCTGTTGCATAACAGTGTTGTATGCAGTTGCGATAGTGAGTTAAAAGGAAAGGTTAAATGTAAGAGGAAAGACTCGGGCAAGTGACCCGATACTCGTGTAAGGTTAGTGCGATTGTTTAATAACAAATTTTGAACATAGCAAAAGGAGAATCAAGTAAGTGACCCGACAAAGAGCAAAGGAGTAGGTGAAGGTTGAATGTTGCGGGCACAGAGTCTGGAAAAAAAAGAATATGGGGGCACTGTTGGAAATGGAATAGCTGGGTCGAGTCAGGCCAAAAAGGTAGTTATGCAGAACTGTGTTGAATGTAACAACGGATTTAGAAAAGACTATGACAGCAGCAGAAAAGAAAAATGCACAACGAGCAAAGAGCTGAGAGGGCTGAGTGAATATTTTTTTAAATATAAATGTATTATTAATTTTTTATTGTTTGTGATGCAAAAGAAAGTCTTGATAGTCATAGGAAAAACTCCATGAGTGTTGTAATGATTATTTCTGATGTAATAACCTGAAGTGAAGAATGGGTGGAAGGCATAGGTTCAGGCTTTTTCACTTTGTATTCCTTGTAGAATGAAAACAGTCAGGGAGTTATCTATATAAGATATGTAATATCAGTGTGCATAAGTAGGTTAGAAAGTGGCAAAATGGAAGAAAGCAGAAGAATGTAAGAGAGCTGCAAGAGGTTGGAGAGTGGAAGAATAAGAGAGAGTTAATAGAGATGTGCATATCAGGAGCTGATATGAAGTAGATATGAAGGATGAAGAGGCAACAGTGGAGAAGGAGTGTAACAGAGTTGATATCCAAGTAAATCTTCATTTTAGTTTCATGTTGAGTGAGGGGATTTTAGTCTGCTTTCAAGTTGTAGCTTGATAAATTTCCAGTTGGAGCTAGGTGAGTTAGGAGCCTCCTATGGGTTTTAGCCTGTAGAAAATATATTGGAGTTGGAGCTTCCTTTCAAGTTGTAGCTAGCAGAAGTTGAGGAGGAGCCTCCTGTGGGTTGTAGTCTATAGAAAGTGCATGGGATTTGGTGCTTCCATTTCAAGTTGTAGCTTGATAGATGTCCAGTTGGAGTTGGTTGAGGTAGGAGCCTCCTGTGGGTTGTAGCCTGCAGAAAATACATAGGAGTTGGTGCTTCCATTCCAAGTTGTAGCTTGATACAAGTCCGGTTGGAGCTGGTTGAGGTAGGAGCCTCCTATGGGTTGTAGCCTATAGAAAATAGATGGGATTTGGAGCTTCCTTGCAAATTGTAGCTTGCAGAATTTGAGGTAGTAGTCTCCTGTAGGTTGGAGCATACAGAAAATCAGTGGTGAGAGGGAGTTGGAGCTTGCCTTTGCATCACAAAAATAATAATATGCGGTTTTCTCCCTTATGGATTTCCACTTATATCTGGTGTCTATGTGCTTGATGATTATGTGTTGATGTGATGTTTTAATCTGCTTAATTACTTGTTGTCCACACATTCAGTTTGTTGATTCATTATGTATTAAGCTGCTTATAAAATGAAGTATTTAATGGGTGTAAAGGAAAGAGTTTTTAAAAGTCCATGAATGTACTAAACTGATTCAACCCCCCCCCCCCCAGTTTAGCTAAGGGTTTATCAATTTATGCTTATAGACTGACAAGATAAACACATAGAAGAATGTATATGAAATAGGAAAATATATCATTCAACATGATAATATAAACATAAAGAGAAAGAAAAAATGATCCAAGGCATACCACAAGATTCTCAACACAAATTTTACAACATTTTCTTTGATTTCATTCCAAAAGGCGTGTACAATAACTCCATTGCAAAAAAAAACTGTCCAACCCAAGAAAAGACTAAAGTGGGTATACTTATAGAAAATATTAACAATGACACCTCATAGTGTCGAAATTTCATCAAAAATGCATCATTATTACATAATATGAGTCACTTCCTAGAATCCAGGGAAGTTAGAAACCATTCCCTCAAATTTAGCTAAACACTAGGAGTGTGTGTCCCCCACAGTAAATTACATGTTTCCTCATGATAAGAGGCAAAAACCAACTCAATTACTCCAATTCCAGCTCAAAGAAAAACAAAACGTTGAAAATCTGACTTTTTTGGATTTGGCAAGTGTCCTTATGTTATTTATATTTTATTAATTATTAGTTAGATATAGTTATCTTAGGTTTTATTAAGTGAAAGGGCATGATCAAAGATCATGCCTCTTCACCAAGGGACACTATGAGGCTATATTTAAAGCCTCGGTGATTTCCCATTGTAATCATCTCTCATCTTTTATCAATAATAATATATACTTATAAAGTTTACCAGAGTTTTTACACTCCATTGGTATCAGAGCCATCGCTCTTCGGGATCTGTGTGATCACCCAGAATTAAGGAATTACAAGAAAATTCTAGAATTGCATATTTTTTTAAAAACCAAGTGCTTGTGGGTAGCAACATTTGTTTTTAAAAATGAAGAAGAAGGAAGAAATATATACATTAATAAAATAAAAGAGAGACGGAAAGTTAACATAAAGGGGGAAATAAATTAAAAAGGAAAAAAGAATATTTAAAAGAAAATAGTTCCAAAAGAAAAAAAAGAAGTAAAAAGAGATATATATATAAAGAAGTACATATATGTACATGTGAAGACAAAGTAAAATTAAAAAGGAAGAGTAATTGCTCGTGGTTTTGGAGCCCGTGGTAATTGCCCATGGTATTAAAACCCATTCACCCTTTTCAAAACAACGTGACTTTTCAAAGTTAACAAAAAATTTCCCCCATAATTATATATATATATATATATATATATATATATAATTTAAATAATAAAATAATAATAATAATTATTATTATTATTATTTTAAAATATATATATATTATTATTATTATTATTTCAAAAAAAAATTAATTTAATTAATTAATTAAAAAAAAAAGGGAAAAATTGGCAGAAAAATATTCCCCACCTCATACACGTTCAATGTCTTCATCGATGTCAATGGCCGAATTCCAGAAGAAATTAGTGGATCTCGAGAAACAGATAAATAATAATTCCGAAGAATTAAGAAAAAGATTAGTCAATCTTGAAGCTACAGTTGCATGACACTCCAACGACATCAAAAAGTTTCATGATACGACAAATCAAATAGAAAGACAAATGTGGATAAATCATCACGAGGCCACAGAAAAGCATAGCGAAGCAATGAACAAGATGACAGAGCATAGCGAAGAAATGAACAAAATGATGCAGAAATTTAATGCCATTATGGACAAGTTAAATCTAAGGAAAAAACCAATATTCCTGAATGTTGAACATAATTAACTGAACAATGCAGCTAATTCAGATCATCATCATGAATATAACATGTTTGAAAAAGAGCAATTAAATGAGGTTGAATTGGAAATCAGCTCACATGAAATCTATAGTGTTGAAATACCTAGAAGCAGAGACTCTGAAATCAAACATGAAAGTTATAGAGCTGAGAAGCCAAGAGAAGAAAATTCAACTCAATCCACTAATAAAGCCAGTAATGCAACAACAAAAGTTATTGAGAACTTTTATATAAATGAAAATCCAATAGCGGAAAATTAAACAATGTTGGTGGAAGAGCCACATAAAGAATTCAACGTGACTACTATCACAGATGCAACACCAGACACAACCATTGAAAATTAAAGAAACCATGAAAATAAAAATGCTTATAAACAACAAAATTTTCCATCCCCAGAATTGAAAGAAAAATGTGAAGAGACAAACACATTTGAAGCCACTGATACAGTGCCAGAAGCTATTGAGGCCTTCGGTGGTGAAGCAGATAAGTTTGTTAAGAAGGAAGCGTTTGATGATGAGGAGAAGTTGCATCGAACAATAATTGTTGGTAACTTACCTCTAAATCTAAAAAGGAATCACAAAAAATCACTAGAAGAACAAGGAATAGTTCGGAAACATGAAAAATTCTTCCAAGACATGCCAATAAAAATACCTCCTAATAAGGAACATGAACATCCAATAGAAGTCAAGAAAGGACCTGACCCTGTCAATATCAAATATTTTCGCTATCCACCTGACCAAAAGATTGAACTCGAGAAGATGCTCCACGATATTTTTAAAATGTGGGAAGCAAGAGCTCACTGCTTAAGAAACCTAGGCATTCGTCAACATTGTCCATCATTACATATGATTTGAGGACAAAGCATTTTTAAGAGAGGGGCAATGTTATGTATATTTTATTAATTATTAGTTAGATATAGTTATCTTAGGTTTTATTAAGTGAAAGGGCATGATCAAAGATCATGCCTCTTCACCAAGAGACACTATGAGGCTATATTTAAAGCCTCGGTGATTCCCCATTGTAATCATCTCTCATCTTTTATCAATAATAATATATACTTATAAAGTTTACCAGATTTTTTACACTCCACCTTAGAAATCCTATGCATATGCATAACACCATTTTACAAATGCATAGTGCCATTTTCTAGATGCGTAGAACCACTTTGCAGCTGATTTTGAAGGAATTTTAGGACTCCAAATCCAAATTTTCAAGATATTTCAACTATCTAGGTGTGTCTAGTTTCCAGAACATCTTGAATTTTGAAAAAACACCCACTGGAAGGCCTCCAAAAGTTTATTCTCCCAACCTTACTCCAGATTCGTAGCGCCATGTCAAAAATAGTGGCAAAAGCGTAGAAAACTGGTGTTTTTTAGCTTTTTCTACAAAACTAGAGCTCGTTATGCAAAAAGAGTTCCTGATCTATGATGTACTTATCAAATTTCACACAACCATGTAAGCCATTCATCATTTAGGTTCCCTAGGAAAAAACATAGAGCCTTGGCACTACGCATCTGTGGAGGCAGAATTTCCATATTAGTGTAAAAATCATCAAAAATACCAAAATTGCTCAAAATTTAACAAAAAAAATTTGTGGCACCTGTGGATGATGTGCTAAACAACCAATGAAGCTTCAGCCAGTAAATCTAAACTATCCTTCTCCATTAGCTTCATTTGAATTTCTTTTAGCCTTTTATTGAGTTGTTTAAGCCTCATTTGTGAAATCTTGTTTCTAGCGCAATAATGATTTGCCATGTGTCTCTAGAGGTTTTTGTCTCTTTTGGCTCTTTTCAATAGATTTTACAAATTTTAATTCACCCTTCCTAACCAATATTCTCTGTCTTGATTGATCTCCATATTTATTATCTCATCAAAGGTCAATTGTTCAGGTGGATGAGATGATTGTCTTTCTAGCTCCAACACCCTCTTAAGGCCTTTTGTCTTTGGCCTTCTTGCTTGTGTTCCAATCTCCATGTCTTGAATTTTATCAACATTCATTACTTGCTTCCCTTTACCTGTATCTGCCTCTAGGTCTACCTTATGTTTACTTTGTATCAGCTGCTTCACTTTCAATTTCCAATTTTCTTGTTGCAGTAGGGTTTCCATGACATTAGCCTTGGAGAGTTTTAACTTAAGCTCTACTATTTCTGAATCCTTCTCCCTAATGACCTCCTCAAATGATTTTACTTCAACCTACTCTGACACCTCAACTTCCAAGGGTGCTTGTTCATCATGCTGGTTCAATGGTGATTCAATCTGATGCATGAGTGGTTGCTCCTCTATTTCTCTTTGCTCAGATGTAGTGCCAATTGGAGATACACTTTTGATGGATTTGGGATCAAATACCTATCTATTTCCCTTACCATAGGTGTGAGTGACCTAAACAACCCTAGGAGCCTTTGAAATCTGATTTTGCATGTTGCAAGAGCCAACCTCCATTGGTTGTGCTGATATTGGTGGTGATGGTGTTTATGCATGACAAGAGGACTAGTGGTGGGCATTGCTGCTACTTTCTCCATGAAGGTTTCACAAGTTATGTTGATGGCTAAGAGATGATTCAAAACAATGAGTTTGACTAGACCATGGTGGAAAATACTTGGGTAGTGATCTTTTGTTTTTATTTGAACCTTCTCAGTCATTCTAAGCAAACTTATGTACAAGTAATTTGACAAGTCAAGTGGCTAAGTAGAGGTAAAGTGCATCAATAATATGATATGGCACCTATACAACCTAGAGAATCTCCCTTCACATGTGAAATATCTCATATTTAACCTCATCAAAGGAGCATATTTTTCAAGGAGGTGCCTGAAAGGGAAAATGTACTCAGGGTTCTCTCTAGCATGAGGTTTGAGGAACAATTTGTAATATTCAAGGTATATGTTCATGCCCTTAAAACAATTTTGTCCATGACTAGGTATACTTGTTGTTGAAGAAATCACATAAGTTGATAAGTTAAACTATACACCTGCAATGATGGCCTTTCCCATACTGAAACTACTAGAAAATAAGCTTGTTAATTAGAGATGACGACCTTCTTCCATGATTCTCTCATAGAATCTCAAGCATCCAATCCTCTCAAAGAATCTTTCCGCAAAATTTGAGGCATTGATTTATTGCAAGGTGGAGGGCTCAAATCTGAATTGGTGCCATTATTTCTGGATTTTATTCTCACTCTCCATAATATCTATCAACAGGATAAACCCTAGGTGTTTAGGATGTAGTGGGTATGTGCAGTGAATCTGGAAAAACATAGGACAAGGATAGGGTAGGTTTGGAGGGTGAGATGAAGGGTAATGAAGCCAAGATAAATTCCCAAAAAAATTCAAGAGGTAGGGTTGTATGTTAGCTTCAGATTATGAGTGAAATTTGGTGAAGTGGGTATGATTGAGGTGGAAAAATTAGGAAAACACGTGAATTTCTTGTTTTTCCATTGGAAAAGTAGTAATAAATTAGGGTTTTATGGAAATGATGCTTAGGGAGGGTGTGGATGGTGGGGAATGATAGGATAGGGCCTGTAAAAGGTGTATGAGGGTTGTAAATGACAGGGTTAGGGTTTATTCCACTAGAAAAACTCAATGATAGGAAAATATAAAAACGTAGTGGGAGAGAAGGTAAACAAGAAAATCAATGCTCTGCATGATAAATTGACTTTGAGGAGGATGTGAGGTGTCCAATTACTATTGTATAAGTTGTATAAACCTTGTGCAGTGATTCTGGAGCTTAGATGAGTGATTTAGGATCAAAAACCCAAAATCGTAGCGCACTCATAGATGCATAACAGAGGCTTCCAGATGCATAGCGCAGGTGTCTAGATGCATAGCGTAGGTGTCCAGATGCATAACACGACCTTATTGTAGAAAATTTCTTGATTTTTTTCCAAACCTTGACAATTATGGAGATAGCTGAAGGTAAGAGAGGAGCTCTACCAATCATGAAAAGATAAAATTAGTTTTAAAAGCCTTCTTTTTCCTCTTTATAACATCTTGAAATGACTTTTTGTCCTTTAGTGAAACCAAAAACTTTGAGAACAATTTTTCCTTTTTGGAACAATTTTACAATGAAACAAGTTTTGAAATAAGAAAAATTGTCTTACTTTATTCCCCTAACTATTCTAACTCCCTTTAAAATAATAATATGATGAAAATGAAGCCTTGTTCGCCCTTTTTGGTGACATATTTGGAATTTTTCAGTGGCAAAACAAGGACACCTAGACAACATACCTAGATGGATATGGAGTGACTGACCTAAGGCTCTAAATGAAAATTAGTGACATGACCTCTGATATGATGATTTCCATGGATAGAATGATTGGAGCAACATTTATGACCTATACCATATACAGTGACCAAAATTTATTTCAAAACTTGTTTGAAAAGACAAAAATTTTGATCTAGGACTACTAGCAAATAAACAGAAAGAGCATGTTTGATAATTGAACATATTGACACTAACAGTGGCTCCAGCTGGGGATGGAATCTCCTTCAATAGGTGTCAAGAACAACTTAGATTAGGTAGCATTACCCATTGGGCATAAGAGTCGAAACCGGAAACTGAAAAACTTTGACAATCTTGAAATGATGAAATAAAACCGGAAATGACTTTGACTAAAAAAAAAACAGACTTGACTCGGACTTAACAACTGATTGAAACTTTTTGAAAGAAAAAAAATGAGTTGAATATAGAAGTCTCATGGCCTTCTCCTCGGGCTTCAAACTTCTGCAACAACTTCCTTACTCTTGGACAACAAATAAAAATGATATGTACAATGAAAATGGACCTCTTCTTCAATGCTAATGTAAGGTAATGTTTGAGGAACCTACCATTGATTGTTCCTCCCAGAACTTCCTTCACTTCAATATATTCTAATAAAAATTCCTTATTACCTCTAAATGCAGTAATCTTAAGTACCTTTCCATAGATTATCAAATTTTCCGTACTTACCTTTGTCTTCATTTCGGGTATCCCAGCGAAGAACAACATCTCCTAGCTTAAAATCATCAACTTTGGTCTTCCTATCATAAATATTCTTGATTTTATCTTGAAGCTTTGAAGTGTGACTGAAAACTTCATCTCTTGATTTTTTTAGATGAATCATTTGGATGATTCTTCATTGGATATCATTTGGTTCACTCTAGATCTCTTGCAAATTTTTCATCATTGGTATAACTAAATAAGTAGGGAATATTGTGTCAACACCATACACAATATCTAAAGGTGACATGTTGATTGATCTCTTCATGCTAAATATGTCTTCCCATAGAGCATTGGTGAGATTTTTGTGTCAATTTCTCTTTTTCTCTTGCAACATCTTCTTGATTATGTTCACAAAATATTTATTTGACGATTTAGCCAGCCCGTTGCCTTGAGGATAGCATGTTGTAGAATGACCAAGACTAATGTGATACTTATCACTAAATTCAATCATATTTTTGGACTTAAAGGCAGCTGAATTTTCAGTCATGATTTTATATGGACAACCAAAATGAGATAGAATATTGTTCTCTAAAAACTTAATAATGACAATATCAGTAGTTTTCCTCATGGGGATGGCTTCAATACATTTAGTTAAGTAATCAGTGGCAGTGATTATCCACTTATGATGGGCTAATTATGGAAGATGGATTTCTCCAATGAACTCAAGTCCCCATTGCTGGAATGGCGCTTGCACTTCTATTGGTTTCAAGGGAAAATGAAAAATATTTCTCTTTCCCTCAGATATTTGACATTCATGACAGTGCATGACTATTTTATAAACATCCGATAATAGAATTGGCCAATAGAAACCCTCCTTAAATATCTTATTTGTTGTAGTCTTCTAGTAAATATCACTGCCACAGTCACCTTTATGAAAGTCACTCATCAATTTTTCAACTTCTCCTTCAACCAAACAATTCAGCAACACTCCACCTGGATCTTTCCAATACAAGACATTTTTAAGGATGCAATACTTGAGAGCTTTCAACTTCAGAGATCTAGCTTTATTACTAGGAAATCTAGGAGGGAGATTCAAGTGTTTTAAAACATGAAAAATATCAGCATACCATGGCAATGAAGAAAAAATTTCGGATACCTCAGGTAATAATTCAACCTCTTTCTCCTCAGATAATGCAGCAATAAAATTAATGTCCAATGCATGTAGATTTGAGTCTGCCATAAGCTTTTCCATGCCTTGTCCCTTGATCAGAGTTGTAGGCTATATTTCCAAGTCATACTACAACATAGCAGTGATCCATTTTCCACACCTCCCTTCAGGATAATTCTACGTGAGCACTTCTTTTACAACATCTTTTGGGACATATGAAATGACATGGTCGTGGAGAATATAGACCCAGAGGTCCTTCAATGCTTTAACTAAAACAAAGGTTTGTTTCTCAATGGAATTCTACTTCAAGGTTGAATCTCTTATGTCTCTATTGAAGAAGGTGATGGGCTACTCTGTGTTTTGATTTTTTTTGCATAAGGACAACAGCTAGAGTATACTCCAGAGAAAATGAAAAAATGATGAAATCAAGTGTGTAATTAAGACTAATAAGAATAGGAGCATGAGATAAAGAAAATTTAACTTGATTGAATGAATTCTTTGCCTCTTTAGACTATTTTACTTCACTATCTTTCTTCATCATGTCAGTAATTTTCCTCAAGTGTTCAGCAAAATTGGGAACAAACCTTCTTAAAAATTTGATTTTTCCATTGAACGATCATATTTCATTCTTGCTTCTATGATATTCCAACGTTTGAATTGCTTCAATCCTTGAAGGATTTATCCAAATGAAATATTTTAATATGATATGGCCCAATAATTTACCTTCCTCCATAGCAAAAAGGCTCTTCTTTGGGTTCAACAATATGCCAAAATTTATGCTTCTCTAAAAAAAAATTTCAATTGTTGTAGGTGTTGCTCATCTGTCTTGGAAAAAATAGTGATGCCATCAAGATAGATGACCAAAAATACATCATTTTCATTTGCGAAATAAATATCCATTTCTTACTGAAAATTCGCCCTTGCATTCTTCAATCCAAAGGGAATTTTGGAGTCCATGAAGGTGCCCCATGGTGTTGTAAAGGTTGTATTTTCCTAATCATCTGGGTGTACTAAAATTTGATTGTACCTAGAATATTTGTTTAGCAATGAAAGTCTAGAAGATCCAACTACCCTTTGTAGAATATGATCCATCTTTGGTAATGGGTAATTGTATTTCAATGACAGTTTATTCAAATTTCTGAAATCTATACACAAACGAATCTCTCTTATCTTCTTCCTTACTGGCACTAAATTAAACATCCAATTTGAAAAGCGAAGTGGAACTATAATACCAGCATTAAATAATTTTTTCACCTCATTTTGAATGGAGGGTGACAACTTGGAACTCATTCTCCTTAAATTCTAGTGGAAAGGCTTCTGATCGGGCTTTAAGGGAATTGTATGTTGGATTATACTCTTATCATACACTTTCAGATCAGAATATTCCCAAGAAAATACATCATCAAACTGATACATGAACGTTGTGTATTTACATTTCATTTCTGAGCTCAAGGATTTTGAAATCTTGACCAGATTTGGTTTTGCAGGAGTGCCAAGATTGAGGTCTTCCACTCCCACTTCTGTTGGCAGCATGTTCGGTTTGCATGCAACATCATATTGATCAACAAGATCCTCCAAAGGCACTAGAACTCTTGGAATCGAGTTGTCTTTTAGCTGAATTACTTGCATTTCTACTGCATGGAATTCTTGGGCATCTTCATAGCACTGGTTATCCATTTGTGAATTCAAAAATTCCTCTTCTGTATGTAATAATTTGTTGATATGTTTATCATCTTGAAAGACCTTCTAATACTAAACATTATCTGGAACAACAGTGTGGTGTTTGGCATTTATCTCATACTTCTTATTAGGATACAATGGAATTTTAAACATGTTGGCCAAAGTGGCAAGAGAATCAGAAATAACATTGATGTCCCTTCATATCAATGACAAAGTATACTCGGTGAAGGTCTTGCGGATATATAACATTGCATTTTGGTAAGCGCGCATCCTAGAATGCTTTGCATGGTATTATCCTTTGACTTTTTTTATTACCAGTTTGGAGTTGCCATACACAGAAATTTTCTTGGCACCTAACTTCCTAAAAATTTTCAGACCGACTATCAAAGCCTCATAATCTGCTTCATTGTTCGAATAGTCGAAAGCCAACCTATAAGAGGAAATTCTAACATTGGGGGGAATTTTTAAGTGATTGATTTATAGGGTTGTGAATCCACACTCCAATGTCAGGCCCTTCCTTTTGAAAGGCTCCATCAAAGTCCATGGTCCACAAACCACTTTCTTCATCAAGAAGCTGCATATCGGATGATTGAAATTCATTTTCTACTTGAGAGAGTGCTGTTGTACCAAAAGGTTATATTTATTTCACTGTTTCATCTCTTTTTTGGGTTGATTTTCTTGGTTCCAAACCACTTGGCATATTTTTCTTGGTTTTCTCCATTTGCAATTTATAAAATAGAATTTGAAAAGTTAGAATTTTATGTTTTCTCTTCAATCAAAAATTCCGAAGATGTTTAAAATTCATCATTGAATAATATAAAGGACTCTAAATCCATGTGAACAACATGTATGGGATGATTATTAGGCTTTTCTCTTCTACTGATCATGTACTTCATTTTAATTTCCCGGTATAGTTATCTAAGTGGCCCAAAGACGGGAATTGTAGCATATGAAAAGTGGAGCTGCAAGGTACCTCTAATCTTTTCTCCCTGTGACCGGGAGAGAAACATTCCATATCTAGGAGGGATATCATCCAAAACAACATCCATGAGGATATTATTGGTTGGGATTTTCTCTAAATACACCACTGGGTCCTTAATAAGGCCAAGACATTTCAACCTCCCTGAATCAAATGAATAAAGATCATCTTAAGGTCTTGTGATATCCAAGCCTAATTTTTCCATAATGGCCTTGGGCATAAGGTTATGAGAAGCTCCGAAAGCAAGAATGGTGTTATGGAGGATAAAATCATGGATTTTGAGGCTAAGATAAAATGGAGGGACTTCACTATCTTCTAAATCACCATCAACAACAGGACTAAATAGAAGTTATGGGTGATTATCACTCACATTAACCATGTCGGAAATCTGATCCACCCTAAGCAACTTAGCTACTTGAAACTTATATTGGTTGATCTTGACGATTTCAAGAATGGAAATTTTCAACTTTGCGATTTCATTTTCAAGATTAAAAAGAGCGAAATGTTTTTATAACTATTTAAACGATGCATCTTTCTTATCGAGCTAATATTTGTGTGAAATATCCTTATTTCCTCCTCCATATTTACTTCTTTATCCTTCTTCTGACCACTGGTATAAGCTTCATTGCCTTTAACATGATTAGGAACATTAAGTCTATTTGGTTCTAATTGATGATTTCAATCAGAGTTCATTTAATGTCAACCCGGGAAGGTAAACTTAGAAGTGCCACCTATAGGTCTAGAAATATTCCTAATTTTTCCAAGATCTATGGTTCTCTTACAAGAACATATTCATCAAGATCTCTTCCAAACCTAGATCTAATAATTGTTCAAGATCTATGGTTCTCTTACAAGAACATATTCTACAAGATCTCTTCCAACATTAGAACATCTAACAATAACTTAAAAGCTAAAATGAAATAAACCTAGATCTAACATTCGCCAAGATCCTAAGGTTCTCTTACAAGAACACTTGAATTTTAGGATCTCCCCCAATATTATAACATCTAATAAAAACTTAAAAGCTAAAATGAAATAAATCTTAATCTAATAAAAGCTTAAAAATCTGAAATGAAACAAATCTAAATCTAATAATTGTTTGAGATCTTATGGTTCTATTACTAGAACACTTTCAAATAAGACTCTTCCAATATTAGAACATTTAACAAAAACTTGAAAGCTAAAATGAAATAAAAACATAAATTAAATTATACCTAAAATAAGTATGCAAGTGAGGCCATGGGGGCCCTCCATAACTCCACAAGCACACCACTTCAAAGGAGACTCATATGTAGAGGCAAAACCAAAGTATGATTTTTTTATTTCAAAATCTCCATTACAAACCAACTCTAAGATTACAACTCTAAGCTTCTAAGATTACAAACTCCAAAATTCTAAGATTACAAAAACTTCAAGATTACAAATGGAGGAGATTGTACTCCTATTTATACAATGGGATGAGATAACAAACTCATAATGATGATCCACTAATCTCTCTTTAGTTCCATACATCTCTCAACCATCTAGACACATAACCCCCTTTTGTCCTTGATCTTCTCCATGAGAACATGATCTTCTCCATGAGGTTTATCATATCAAATTCTAATTTGATCATTCAAGGCCACATAAAGGTGTCTTGGAAGCTTCTTTGGCACCTACACATGTCACAAAAACAATCCACTTTCCATATATGAAGTAAAATATATTATTTTCTAATTTTTAATCAATAATTTCTCTTAAAAATGCTTGAAAATAAATAATATTTGGAAAATATAACTGAGACCCATTAATGGTGAATAATAGGGAAAATGAAGTTCCATGGTAGTGAATAATGAGTGATGTAATGGAAGCATAGGTGAAAAATGTATGGTAATGAGTGATATTTGTATGACATTTTTGGAGCCCAACAAAGTCCTTTGTATTTGCTTTGATTCAGAATGACAGTTTCTTTATGATGAGCATCTATTTGAACATTTTGTTTTTTGATTGGAGGTTATAGGAACATTCATACTCCTCAAACCATACTACCTTTTTACGTGAGTAAGAGAATTTTGATATCACCTCTAATAATCTTTTGTCCATACTAATAGCATGTCATCATTTGATAAGAGATATTGTTGATCGTCTGATGCATAAATTTCTACAAAAAAATGATCTTCTTCAGTGATGAAAATAGGCTGTTGATTTTCCTCAAATAAATGATTCTCACCTGAAATATTTTCCTCCTCTTCTTCATCAGGGCCTTCAGTGTAGTTTTTTTTTAATGGAGTGTATATTTTTTTATGACATTGTGGATCCTGGCCCCTTTGTTCCCTTTTTTTGATTACGTACCAAGGCTGTTGATTTTGACCCCTGAAATTGGGATTTCTAATGGAGGGTTTAGCTTGTCTATCAAAGATGGTCATTTTTTCCATCATCTTCTCCATGGTTTTGATCAAGGTGTCTAACTTTCCCTTTGATGAAGTAGATTTGTCTTCCTTGATGGTTACCCTTTTCTCTATTTTGATTTTTGAATGTTTGATAATGAGGTTTGCTTCAACGCTCACTACGTTTCTCTACATTTCTTCAAGACTTGATGGATTTCTTTCCCTCGGCTGATAGTCCATCTCAGGATTGAAACCATCAGGGTAATGAAGTAAAGAAAGTTATAGAGGAGGCTTGATATTCTCAGGAATTGAATCATATATTTTATTGAATCTAGATGTAAAGTGTAATATTCCCAATTAGCCATGAGCTAGTTGGAATATTATTTTTTTTCTTTTTTGCTGCTTTTTTTTATGAATAAGAGGACAATGGAGCTCCATAAGTCTCCTTAATAATAAATAAATCAATGCCAATGTAAAAGGAAAACATCATGGTAGCTTAATTGAGCACCCTTAGGTGTGAAAAGGGGCTGGAACATCTTGACTGGGTCAACTTTGAGCAAATCAATAGTATTGTCATGGAGGAGTGGCAATCAATGAGGGACAACGCAGTTTTAGATGGAGACACCTTGCATGGAAGTAGGGTAATAAATGAATGGGGCTTAGGGTTTGGAAGCTCATATCTTATCAAAGGAAGAGGATGGCAGTCATATTCATTATGTATTGGTATATGATATTTCTGAATATATGGTCTGTTTAGACATATAGCTTTCTTTGGTTGTTTAGCTGAGATTGCAAGTGTTGTTTAGCACTGGGTGTTCCTGATCGGGAATCCCACCTCTTCCATTGAGAAGCTCTTGGAGGACTCTTGTACTTCACTCCCACTATCAGGAATTTGGCCAAAGCTTCATCTTACATCTACAGCACAGATCCTATTGAGGGTTGATTTTTTTTATAGGTTGCAACAATGGAGACCATCTTTGGGTCACTTTAGTACTTATTTTCAGTGGAGAAGGTTTCCTTTCCATTGGGAGGATAGTAAGGAAGGCCCTTGTGATTATTTTCAAATCTTGGCATCAGGCCACTTATTTATTTTCCCCTACGGTGCAGTTTCTTTCCAGATCTGCATTATTTTGAGAGAGGAGGTGCAGGGTGGTTTTGGCACACCATTTGGAGAGGAGATTTGCTAGTGAAGGGATCAGCCTTTCATTTAGGATATCGATTTGAGGAGGCTGCACTATTTCTTATATCAGATCACCCACACTTTCCAGATCTATATGTTGTAGTGAATCTTTATCCCTAGGGCTTTGATTCAGATCTTGTACATGGTGTTTTGCTGAAAACCCTTTGGGGGTTCTTCATTTGAGGTTGTATAGTGCCTAGATCTGTATTAGATCGATATTTTGTGGCATATATCAGCCTATGTTTTTTTGTATATTCATTTTCTATATAAATTCCTTTAAAAATGTGTTGTAGCAGTGTTCCGATATTTTGATATATAGTAACAACACCTCTTTTGAGGGTTTTTACCATTGGAGGCTTTTTCTATCTTGTATTGTGGTTTGTGGCACATTATTTTACGCATATATGTTGTTGTTATGATGAATGGAAGCTATCCATATTGGCATCTTGATTTTATGTAATGTTTTACACTACTATTCCATGGTTTTTCACTATATTCCTTATTTTCCCATTTGGGAATATTACAGTGGTATCAGAGCATAATCTTGGCACAGTATGTGCATCTTGAAAAGACAATATGTCATCTGAAGAAGGAGATCCTCTTACTGATAGAGAGAATAGGTATTAAAATAGAATACACCGGAAGTTTGACTATACAAATGACAAAGAAAACAAGGGTAAAACCCCTTTATCTGAAGGGGAAGATGAAAAGAAGGAGTTTCCTAAGATTCTTTTCAAAGCTATGCAAGACATTGCTAGAGAAATAAAGGAGATGAGGATGGATAGATACAAGGAATCCCCTAAAGGATTTCAACATAGTGAAGGCTCTGGAATTTCTCATCACTGGAGTGATCAACCAGTGCAGCAACAACAAGTTTCCCAATGCTCTACAATTCCTACATTCTTAGCAGTGGGAAATGAAGGGTTTCAAGAAAAATAATCCCTTGAAGACAATTTTATGGAGTATCAGTCTCAATCTCAGAGATTCAAGGAAAACTTGAGTTTTCAAGAAATTTGTCAAATAAAGGACAGTAGGAGACCCAGGCATCACAATAGAGGTGGAGGATTCATTTAGAATCATGATCTACACCACACTATGGCCAGATTTTTCTTACCCAACTTTGATGGGTCATCTAAATTCACTGCCAAATCATGGGTAGAGAAGCTTGACATCTACTTCCAGTTGAAAAAAGTCTAGAGATGGAGCCCATTAAGATAGCAGTGTTGCAGCTTGAGGGTGAAGCACATGATTGGTCGTTCCATGGCTTGTCTACATTGGGTCATACCAATGTGACTACATATTCAGAGTTCACAAGGAGGATGGTGGAGAGGTTTGATAGAAGATATCCTGAAGCACCATTCATGGGGCTTGCAAAGCTTAAACAATCAAGTAATCCAGAAACTTATATTTTTGAGTTTTTAAAACTTTCTGTTATGGTTCCTGATTTATCTGCAGCAAGAAGGGTCTATATGTTCATTGGTGGGTTAGATGAATCTCTTCATGGGTTGGTTAAGTCTACCAAGCCAACTACCCTTTAAGATGCCATTGAAAGGGCTAGATATCTTTAAGATGCCGTGCCAAAAGCAAAGGCGACATTTCAGCACAAACCCTCTTTTCCATCAAAGGGAAAAGATGAGAAGGCTCCTCTTTCAAAGGAGAGCCAAAATAAAAACCTCTTGATGATGATTGTTACACAGTAATTTGTCACTATCTCTGAAATCCCCATCTCGCCCATTGGAGGGTCATTTCTGTGACCAATAATCAGTTTCATGCCTTGCAAATATCATCATTACATCCCTTGCCATGAGGAAAACATTCCCTTTGTTGACCATTTCCTGAGCAGACCACAAAAAACACTTGTTTTTGCCTTAGCGTCGGTAGCCCGTTATGCCCTCGCGCCAATGAGGAAATTAACACTGAGCCCGCACCAATTGGCACTCTGTCCCAGTTAAGCACCCACACCAATTTGCTTATGGAATTTTTTAAAAAAAAGTGACGAAGTTTTGATCACAACAACTTCGTGGATGAGTCATAGGGAGTGGTTCAACTAAATAACCATGGCCTTCCTCCTTTGGCCTCTTGTTTCCACCTTATGGGGAAACCTCCCAAGGGATAAGGCCTCCCTTCCACTATTGTAGGAATCCCAACCTCCTCCTCTCTATAAATATAGCCATCTTCCATTGATGTGATGGTTGAACATGAGCTGAATAAATGAACGCTTGGAAGCTGAACTTGTAGGGAGGAAACTATAGCCAGGTATCTATTGAGAGCCAAGCCAAAGAGAGAGAGAGAGCTTCGTTCAGATTCTCGACAGGCTTTGTTGAGACATGCTCCACTATCAGCCCCAATGAAGGAAGATCATAACGTCAGAGTATTTGGTTGTAATCTCCCTTTTGTCATTTATAATATAAGCGACTTTGATTATGGTTCCATTCATGTGTTCATTCCTTTATGTAATGCAATGAATTATATCCTCTCTGACTGATATATGGTTACAAGCTTTAGATTTTACATTTTATGTCATTGTTTCCTTGCATGTGTACAGGTGTTCAGACATGTCGAACGGAAGGGTCGTGATCTGTCAAGCGAGGGACGGGAAACATCATATTTTCTTCAATGACAACTACATGGGATTTGAGGTAGGCTACTCATTATGATTTTTGTCACTTTGTAACTAGGAACCAATTTCATTGCATGACTTGATTGTTTCTAGACCCAATTTGGGCTAGTGGGATCGCCTCTATCTGCAGAGGGGATTTACCTCCTCAACAAACTGGCAACTCCACTGGGGAATCAATTGGAGTTACTCTTTCTTCTCTTGGTTTCTTTTGGATTTTTATTGATTTATTTGCTCTTCTGGTTCACCTCCTTTGGTGTCAAACCCCTGTTCAGCCCCAGAGGATCAGATCTAACCTCTGATTTTCTAAAATTTTCATCTTTTCATGGCTAGCTTGATTGTCGTGGTTTCCACCCTGACAGTCGCGCCCATTGGCGCAAGTTGCTAGTTCATCACCCATGCCATCCCTTGTCTGGTGTGGATTACAGCCAGAAAATTGCGCCATTTCCTGTAGGTGCTAGGTTTTTCCCTTGTTCAGGATTTTTTTTGGTCAGTAATTTTTCTTCTGGGTTATTTTTAGATTTTTCTTGAAGTGGTGAGTCTGGTCTTGGTTGGGAGAAATTCTTTGTTTTTTCCTTTTCAGGCATTGGTGCTTGTTTTCAGTTAGCAACCTACACCAATTGGCCATTGGTGCTAGTTTTCAGTGACCAAGTCACGCCAGTTGGCACTAGTTTCACCCACCAAAGTCATGCCAATTTCAGGGTGTGTGAAAATTGAGATTCTCTCCCTAAATCCTTCACCAGTGTGTCTTTGCCTTCCGGTATTTTCTCTGTATGAGCATAGATTACATTGCTCATTGTTCAGCCGAAATGTCTTCTTTCCATGATTTCTTGATGTAAAAGGGAATGAATGCCTTGTTTTGATCTCATGCTTTGGAAGTCCTCTTTGTGTTTGACCTCATACGTCTTGTCACCTTTTGAGGAATTTTGTTACAAAGTGTTTGAAACAACGATTGCATTATTAGTGTTTGTTTGCATCCCTTTTGCATTCATCCTTCATTAAGAGGATTTTCATTCATTTAGTTTTTTGTTAGAGTTTAATTTTCGTTAAAATGCAATAGATCACATTGCATTGAAAAGTATTTTTTGAGATCCATCATTGAACTTAGATTACATTGTTTAATGATTGAAAACTAAAAATGCATTAAGTGCATTCTTATCATTTGAAAGGAAAAAGAGGATTTTGCATAGATTACATTGCATTATTCGCATCTTTGAGATTACTTTTGGATAGTGAAAGTCATCTAGCTTGGAAAAAGTTTCAATTTCAGTATTTCTGTTTGTTGCATCATTGTTTGGAAATATTCCCTTAACTAGATAGCATTCATCGAATTGAAAGATTTAATTTCTCATATAGTTTCATATAGGAGATTGTCAGATGACATGTAGTAGGGCCTTGAAACTGAAACATAATTGAATATCAACCATAAAATTTATTCAATCAACCTAAGGAAGCATTGAAACTTAACGCTCACATTTTAGTGGTCTAGGCTAGAGACGTGTTCTGGCGTCTTAAAACCTAGTAGCTTTCATTCGCCATCTGGCTCTAGACAGTGCTAGTACAGACTTGTGCTCCCCGTACCATTGAGTTATAACGGGAGACCCCACTAGGTTGCAATCCTATTATCCATAGGAAGCCGAGTCTGCCACCTTGTAACCATGATACACTAAAAACAGCATTCGGGGAGACTACCTACACGTACAGAAAGTCCTTGGTCATTTCTCTTTCATTTGATCACCAAAGTGTATATTGCAGTTCACGGAAACTTGGTACACCTCTTACCTAGATTACCAGAGTAGTCAGTTTGATCTTTACTGACTCCCTAAATTTGAAAAGATCATCAAGCGCTTGTCCTTTCACGCTTGTTTCCAAACTGAAAGCGATAGAGTCATATTTTTCTTGTTTCTCGACTCTTAAAATATGAAACATTAGAGTTTGGTTTCAGTGTTTTAAAATTAACTATCCACAAAATATTCCTAGTTAAAGTTAGTTTCCTTAGGGTGTTGTTTTGAGTTGTCTCCGATGGAAACTTTTCCAAAGTTAACCAACCAAGGAATCCCCTCTGAAGGGAATCCTGGTCCTTTTCCTCCTGTTGGAAATGTTGGTGCTCCTTATATGGAAACATTGTCCCTTCCTGGGTTAACTATTGGGTTGCTCGTTTGGTTGTTTTCAACCTCTGTGGTCCCGAATGTCCCGGCTACTGTTCAATCAGTCCCTCCACCTAAACAATGCCATGTTCATTCCAAGGTGGACCTCTCCCCTTCTTTTCCTATTTATGCATCCTCCTCTTCTACTTTGCCAGGTGAAAGTTTGGATTCTAGTACCTAGGTGTCTAAGAAGAAGAAGAAGAAGAAGACAAAGAAGAAGAAGTTAGATAAGTGAGAGGCTAAGGTTGAAGCTACTGTTTCTAAAACATATGCTCATGATAAAACTTCCAACCCTCCACGGAAAGTTAAGTTCCCTTGCATGTTGTGCCAGGGAAACCATCTTCTTCGAGATCTCCCTGGCATTCCCAAGGTTCTCGAAGTATGGTCCAATGGTCGTCCGTCGTTGCCTTTGGCTTCTGGGAGTCGGGTTGGGGGCACATCTTCAGCTAGTGCTGGTAAAGCTCCTAAGAAGCAGGGTAAGCTCACCAGTCCCTATAAGTTGTGTGAAGGGCACCATGCTATTCACCTTTGTTCATATATGGATGAAGCCAAGAGAGTTTTGGACAACTTGACTGTTTCTGCACCATGCCTTCCGGCTGGTTACAAGAAAATTTCTTTGATTCCTTCACCAGTCGATTTAATGATTGGTCAAGAGTCATCCTTGGTCGATCCCGCTCCCCTGGAAATTCAAATTCATGAATTCATCCCTGAACAACCATTTTTCATGGGATCGGTTGAGCTGGCTCCATTTACGGTCCACCAGATATTTTCCGTTGAGAGTGGATCTCACATCCCGCAGGTTCTTCTTGTTTCTTCAGATTCCTCGAACTTGGAGAAAGATTCTCCTGTCCCCATATCACAAGAAGCCACACCTCCACCTCCCGTGATGGAGGTCCCGAAGGATACCCCTCCCCACTCTATGATGGAGGTCATGGAGCATGATCCTTCTTCTTCTGTAACACAAGGGGAAGACCATATTGGTTCGATGGTAGCTCCTCCAAGTAGTTTGGTCGCTTCCTTCGATTGGGGTCGATTCACTGGTTATCGCCTTCCTTCTTATGTGCCCTTTGAAATAATAGTACAAATCTTTGATCTGGTCATACCCAGCACCATTATAGATGAAGGCGCGTCTGTTAGTATTTTATTCTCGACTACTTGGAAAGATTTCCGTTTGCTGCCACTTATGTCTGTTACGCAGAATCTGTTGATGTTTAACAGAAGAATTAGTCGACCGTTAGGGATCCTTCCAAAGTTTCCTGTTACTTTGGGAGGGAAAACTGTCCGCATGGACATGATGGTTGTTCCTAGCCCCTTGGACTTTAATTTACTCCTGGGCCACGATTATAATTATGCCATGAGAGCACTTGTCTCCTCCCTCTTTCGTGTGATGTGTTTTCCGCACCAAGGTCGGATCGTGACCATCGATCAGCTTGCGTTCTTTGGTCCTCATAAGGCAACTAGCCCACCATCATCCCTATCGGATCTTTATCTACTGGTTGTGTCATCCCCACCACATGTTAATTAAGTGGCTACCTGTCCCATGCCTGCATTCAGTGATAGTGCCGTTGTGCATCAAGTGTTGGGGGCACTGGGTCCTGATTTCCTAGATGTTGTTCTCCCATCAGATGAGAACCTCTTGGAATCCATGAATTATTATTCATTATGATGAAGTCTGGCAGAGCATAGTTCGTTTTCTTGTGTCAAGCTCCTTAAAAAATGAAACAAGGTCTGTCGGAGTAGAGTTTTTTTTCTTGTGTCAAGCGTGTTAAAAAATGAAACAAGGTGTCCAAAGCATAGTTCGTTTTTCTTGTGTCAAGCTTGTTAAAAAATGAAACAAGGTCTTCAGAGCAGAGTTTGTTTTCTTGTGTCAAGCTCCTTAAAAAATGAAACAAGCTCTTCCGAGGATAGTTTTTCTTCCGTATCAACCTTGTTAAAAAATGAAACAAGATGTTATGAGGATATTTCTTTAAATGTGTCAACCTCGTTAAAAAAATGAAACACGTTCCTATTCAATTCGATTCTGTGATAAGATCTCATAAAATCTCAGTCGAGTCTTTCTCTTGATCTCGTAACTTGAACCTTCACTGCATCTTCCTTTCATATGGACTAAAGCTTGGGGGGCATGTACCTCGAATTGAGTCACCATGCTAGGGGCATGCTTACTTTTTCAAGCATAGTTTGTTTCCGTTTCAAGCTTGTGTAAAAATGAAACCCATTTCAAGCATAGTTTATCTTTGTTTCAAGCTTGTGTAAAAATGAAACCAACTTCAAGAAAAGTTTTCTGATTTCAAGCTTGTGTAAAAATAAAACCATTCCCATTTTACCTCTTGTGATTGCCATTTTTTCCAGATGAGCCTTGGTTTTCTCACTCCACCATCACTATCTGCTTGGCCGATCATATGCCTTCACTTGGTTGTTTTACCCATTCCTGAGGAACCACTACAATTAGTGGTCTTGTTAGCCAGCCTATTAACTTTTACTTGTTATGAGCAGTTCCACCATCACTGGAACCAGTAGCTACCCTTTATACCACTCGTTCCTCCCGGAGGAGTCAACTTTCAGCGCTTTTCTGACTCTTAAAAATTGAAAATATTGCCGAGACTCTTGTCGTTTTGAACTTGTTAAATGGCTTCGAAACAATATCTACCCAGTATATGTTTACCCCTTTTTCAGGCTGGGATAGATTATTTATGAAAAAGGAATACCCTAGCCTATCGCGACTAGGAGGTTCTCTCAGATATAATTTTCTACCTTTTCAGATCTGTGAGACTATCTACGAAAAGGGACTATTGGAGTTTTCTTTTCTGCTATCTTTTCAAACTCTCTAAAAATGAAAAGACGTTGAGTTCTTCCTTTGTCAGACTCGTTAAAAATTGATGACATCAGACTCCGTCGTTATGACGTTACTCGAGTTCCTCCTTCCTAGGGATTGTAAAATGTACTAGGTTGGATTTGTCCGAAGGAAAAACTTATATGACAAGCATATGGTATCCTCTTCAATATTGTGTAAAAATAAATAGGTACTCACCTAAAATGGTGGGGAAAAATGGAATCAGTATCATCGTCGTGTCAGCAATATGTCACTCTTGAACATGGCACTTGTCTGCATTCATGTCAAGTTGGGGACATCTCATCTCGTTTTCTGCTTGCCTCCATGGGTTTCGGTAATCTCTTTTGACCGCTCATCTGCTCTTTGCCACATCATCATGACCTCAGATCCTTTGATGTAAAATACTACCAAATCCAATGTCGTGCCGCCGATATGTTCAAGAGAAGTTTTCCTCTACAATTTTCAACCTTCCTTTGATTCTCTACTGATCTAGATTCGAAAAACATCATGTTCCTCTATCTCGCATCGATGATGTGGGAAACATTATGGCCCATCTTCGATCAAGTTCACTTCCTATCGACTTCATCTCATTATCCAGGAGGCTGATCTAGAGACTCCTTTCAGGTGCCTTGGAGCCTGCATGCCTCAATGGCAGGTTCTTCGCATTCGACGCAAGGTTTTCATTAATGACCTTTGATCGGATGATTCTGCAAGTGTTCGATGCCATCTCACTATTCACATTCCGTGGATTGTCCCTATATTACCTTGAGAGCCATCCTCATTATTGGTGGTACCTCTCGCATTTGTTAACGACTTTCATTATTGGCTGGTAATCAGACGATGTTCTTGCATGTTCGACTTCAGCTCACTTATTCACATGCTCAGACTTGTGCTCTGTTCAAGTCGAGATGAAGCGCAAGACCCTGTATTTTGTCTAATATACATCCAGACTGTGGATTATTTGTGGATTATTATCATGTATTACATGACTCATTCGATTGGATGGATGTGACCATACCTGAGTCTACTTGTTGATCCTTATTTACTGGATGGCTACGTCCATACCTTGGATCCCGGTTCTTGTATGCTCTAGTATGGATGGCTATGCCCATACCACATATCATGTATCTTAGATATCAGTTGTATTTTTCTTCGCAGGTTTTCCGATGGCAGTGTTTTCAGTTGGGCGCGTTCTCATAAAGAATTTCACCCCTCCCTCTCTCTTGGACCTCATGCTTTAGGGGGCATCTGTTACACAGTAATTTGTCACTATCTCTAAAATCCCCATATTGCCCATTAGAGGGTCATTTAGGTGACCAATAATCAGTTTCATTCCTTAAAAATATCATCATTGCATCCCTTTCCATGAGGACAACATTCCCTTTGTTGACCATTTCCTGAGCAGACCATAAAAAACCCCTGTTTTTTCCTTGGTGCTGGTAGCCTGTTATGCCCTCGCGCCAATGAGGAAAATTAACATTGAGCTCACGCTAGTTGGTGCTCTATCCTAGTTAAGCACCCGTGCCAATCTGCTTATGGAAAGTTTTTTAAAAAAAGAGACGAAGTTTCGATCACAACAACTTCGTGGATGAGTCATAGGGAGTGGTTCGACTGAATAACCACATCCTTCCTCCTTTGGCCTCATGTTTCCACCTTATGGGGAAACCTCCCAAGGGATAAGGCCTCCCTTCCACTATTGTATGCATCCCAACCTCCTCCTCTCCTCTATAAATATAGCCATCTTCCATATATGTGCTGGTTGAACATAAGTTGAATAGTTGAACGCTTGGAAGCTGAACTTGTAGGGAGGAAACTATAGCCAGGCAGCTATTGAGAGCCAAGCCAAAGAGAGAGAGCTTCGTCCAGATTCTCGACAGGATTTTTTGAGACATGCACCACTGTCAGCCCCGCTGAAGGAAGATCATAGCGTCAGAGCATTTGGTTGTAATCTCCCTTTTGTCATTTATAATATAAGCGACTCTGATTATGGTTCCATTCATGTGTTCATTCCTTTATGTAATGCAATGATTTATATCCTCTCTGACTGATATATGGTTACACACTTTATATTTTACATTGTATGTCATTGTTTCCTTCCATGTGTATAGGTTTTCAGACGTGTCGAATGGAAGGGTCATGATTTTTCAAGCAAGGGACGAGAAACATCATCTTTTCTTTAATGACAACTATGTGGGATTTGAGGTAGGCTACTCATTATGATTTCTGTTGCTTTGTAACTAGGAACCAACGTCATTGCGTGACTTGATTTTTTATAGACCCGATATGGGCTAGTGGGATCGCCTCTATCCACAGAGGGGATTTACCTCCTCAACAATCATGTTCGAAGAGATTTAAGGAGAAGGAAGCTTTGCTTCACATGCCAAGAATCTTGGGCACTCGGACATAAATGTGTAGTAGGAAAGTCACACTACATAGAGCTCTTCTCAAATGATGAGGAGGAAGAATAATAAGAACAAGAGAGGGGTTACAACACCGTAATAGCAGGAGATTATCCACCACCACCAGGGGGTGAGGATGGAGCAATTGCTCCAATTAGAGGGACTCTTGCATCATTAAGAGTAGTACCCAATGTTAGGTCCCTATATTACTAGTATAGTCCCTTATTGTTGTTAGTGTAACCCCCTTATTGTTATTTTTGTACCCCAGTAACCCCCATATTGTTATTATTGTGTCCTTACATTATTATTGTTAGGTTGGCTATCATTACATTGTGGCCCCATGGACTCCTAAAAATAGAAAGGAGGTTTGGTTATTTGTATAATCTATGATTTTTTCATTTATGTAATGTATTGGAGGTTTCCCCCTAAAATTGGTTGATTTCTAAGGTGTTTATCTCTCTTTTCTTCTATTTTTGGAGTTGGTTTCATAAAATTTGGTTTCAGAGCTTTGGATTCTAGGGTTTCGCTTCTCCAAACAGGCTATCGTGGAATTTTCGTTGTAACTTTGTTTCTACGAAGGTTCAGAAGCTCAAATTTTTATAGAGAAAAGAAAAAATCCTGAGGAAATACAAATTTCCTATCTTGGCTCGCAATATTTTAAGAGATATGATCTGTGAAAGTTGGGTTTTTTTGCAGGCTCCCGAATTTCACCTAAACAGGTCATCGTGGAATTTTCGCTATAACTTTGTTTATACGAAGTTTCAGAAGCTTAAATTTTTACAGAGTGAAGTAGAAATCCTAAGGCACTTATTGTAACAATTTTAGATCTTGGTTCATAATATTTGCGGAGATATGATCTGTTGAAGTTAGGGTTTGTTCAAGCTCCCGAATTTCATCTCAAAGAGATGACCTTGGGGAAATCGTCATAACTCTCTCTCTCTGAGCATCAGATTGGAATTCTATAAAAATTGGCCGAAAGCACATGGAATTTAGTTTCCTATGTATCAATTTTGTAGCTGAAGGAGGAAATAGGGAAACGTGGCATGTCGTACAAGTGCGCTCTATCGAACCAGTCCATAATTAGGTCATTGTCGGAGATTGGGCACAACTTTGCCTTGAAGAATCCAAATTAGGTTAGACCTGTGGAATTTGAAAGAAGCTTCAAATTGATAATACAAGGCTTAATTTGAGATATTGAAGATTCGAAATCACAGAGATAATTCAGTTTCAATATTGAGCTCCTCAAAAGCAAGAAAATGGTGTGTGTTTTTTTTCAACTGCATAAGTCTTGTGTGAAAAATCAGTTTGAATTGATTAAACACCCATTAAGCCTTTATAAGGCTTTACTATGAATCATGAAGACGAATAATGGCAACATGACATGTCAAAATTACAAGAGCAAGTGCAACAAATTTCTCTCTCGCAAAGAGAAACAAAAAATGACATGGAAGTTTTGAAGAAAGGCGTGGATGTTTTGAAGAAAGGTGTGGAATCTAAGATGGATGGTTTGAAGAATGGAATGGAAGCTAATATGGATGGCATGGAAGCTGGCATGGAATCTAAGATGGGTGACATGGAAGCTAATATCGTGAAAAAATGGAAAACATGAAGAATGATCTAAAAGAAGACATGGAAGGTTTGACAAAGTTGATACAAGAAATGTTTCCTAATGGTGAAAATATAGTAGTGGAAACTCATGATGAGAACAAAATAAATGTTAATCGTGATTTCATAAACTCTAATTTTGGATGGAAGAAACACCATATTCCAAAAATGGATATAGTTTTATGGCAAGGATCCCGTAACATGGATACTATAGATTGAGCAATATTTTGATCTCAATAATGTGCAAAACACACAAAAGGTACGCATTGCAACTTTACATTTAGAACAAAATACATTTGTATGGTATCGATGGCTTTGCTCCCGTAAAAAAATTGTCACTTGGTCAATTTTTATGAAGGAAATGATAGCACATTATGAGGATACAAAGAGAAAAACCTTCTTTAGCCAATTGATAAATCTCAAACAAAATGGTTCAGTGGGGGAGTACATTGAGGACTTTCAAAAATTTAATATAAGGGTAACTAATATTACAGAGGAACACAAGATTTATTTCTTCATAGGGACTTTAAAGGATAACATCCAACATGAAGTTTGCGTTTGGGAACCTGATTCATTGGAGAATGCATTCAGGTTGGCAAGAAAAATTGAATGTAAAATTATGGCGACAAGGAAGCCTACCACTCACATCTATAAAGATGGAAGTGTTGCTACTCCTAGAATTACACAACCTACAAGGTTGACACCACAAAAATTGGAAGAAAAAAGAGCAAAAGGGCTTTGTCGTAGTTGTGATAGAAAATACACTAAAGGTCATAAGTGTGTTGAGAAGAAATTATTTTACATAGATTGTGAAGAGGAGGAATAAAATGAACAATAAACTTCAAAATAAGAGGATATACATTAGGAACCAACCCTAGAAGAAGAAGAAATGAGTCTGACCATATCATGTAATGCATTGGCAGGAATTACCACTCCTCAAACTCTCAAGATAGAAGGACATATCAAGAAGAAAAAGGTAATAGTGTTAATTGATTCGGTAGTACCCATAATTTTGTTCATTGTAAGATAGCCAAAGAATTGAATTTTTTCCTATACCCAACACTAGAATGTCATGTGATGGTTGCAAATGGAGGAACTATAAATTTCTCTAGAAAATGCCATAATATCAAGCTAGCCATGGAATAATATGTATTGAATAGTCCAATGCTTTCCATTCCAATGGGAGGTGCTGATGTTGTACTATGAGTACAATGGTTACAATCTTTGGGGACTGTAGCTTTTAATTTTCAAGAACTTTTCTTGAATTTTTTTTCAGAAGGAAATGAAATCGAATTACGGGGTATCACAGGGAAGCCAGGAAAGATAATAAGCTCTAATGTCATGAAAAATCTTCTGAAGAAATAACAATGAGGCGTAATTGCACAATTATGCTCACTAGAAGTTCCAACATCAAAATCATCTATTTCTCTAGATCTCCAAAAAGTCTTGGACAATCATTCCAAGGTGTTTGAAACTCCCAAAGGACTTCCACCTATTCATGATCATGATCATGCTATTCATTTGATTCTAGGAAGTGTTCCTCCAAACATCAGGCCTTACAGATATCCCTATGTCCAAAAGAGTGAAATTGAACGTATGATTGCCAGAACTTGATGAGGAAGGAAAAACCATATTGGAACTTGAAGAAATCACGGAAACAAGAACTCAATAGCTATGAAATCATTCAATTTCAGAGTATCTCATCAAATGGAAGAACTTATCCACTGAATATTCTACATGGGAGGATGAGAATTTTATACAAAAGCACCTAGAGCTACTCAAGCATTGAGGAAAACACTTTTTTGAAGGAGAGGAGCATGTTAGGTCCCTATATTACTAGTATAGTCCCGTATTGTTGTTAGTGTAACCCCCTTATTTTTATTGTTGTACCCCTGTAACCCCCATATTGTTATTATTGTGCCCTTACATTATTATTGTTAGGTCGGCTATGATTACATTGTGGCCCCATGGACTCCTATATATAGAAAGGAGGTTTGGTCATTTGTATAATCAAATATTTGTTCATTTATGTAATGTATTGGAGGTTTCCCCCTCTAACTGGTTGATTTCTAAGGGATTGATCTCTCTTTTCTTCTATTTTTGGAGCTGGTTTCATAACACCCAATTATCATAAAACTTCCACACAAGAAACATAGTTGAATTTTCACAGTGGAAGCAGGGACATAATAGTCCCATATATTATGCATATGAGATTGGTCCATTAGACATCATTATCTTGTGGTAAACCATCTGGGAGGCCACTTGATCCAAATTTGGTGAGACATGTCTCACATCATGATGCACCATTCATAGATCCGAGAGGAATGGGAGAATTAGGAGGCCATGATACAGCACTGAGAGTCTTGGGTAGACTCAAGGAGGAGGAAGACATTCTCCCAACATTATCATTACCCACTCTCATTTCAGATTATGCGTCATGGGAGGAGAAGCATGGGAAGGATAAAAACCTTCCAAGATATAACTTTGGAAAGGGAGATGTTAAGGAGAAGGGCAACCATATGACATATTTTCTTTGTGATATATTATCAACTCTGTCACTATGGGAGATTGATCCATATTGGAAATGCCAACTATTAGTGGATTATTCCAAGGATCTTTTTACATGCATGATACTTGATGACTAGCTACATGAAGAGGGCTATTCAGTCCAAGATGAAGTCATCCATTATCATGGTAGGATATTCTTATCTATAGCCTCCAAGCTCAAGGAGAAGTTTCTACAAAGAGAACATGAATAATTCCTTTTCAGCCATACTTATTCCATGAGAGCCTACAACACTATCATGGAGAAATACACTTTGGAAGGATTTAAAGAGGAACTATATTAGCATTTTCAAATATGCATGAACCATGTGGAGTTGGAAGAGAGACATAACTCAATGAAGGAGTTATCACAACCACCTCTTTCCTCTTTTGGAATGAGAGAGGATCTATCTATGGACCACTCCATTTGTATGAGCAAAAATTTTGGTGAGGAAAAAGCTTATGTACATAATGTTTTATTTGATGAATATTTAAATTCCTTTACCATGTATATGCAAGAAATTTCTCCAAGGAAGATAATTCTTCCATATAAACTTCATGGCCAACTTTGGGCCATAAACATTTTTGAACATGGCCACTCCCTTGGAGGATATAGGGATATGTTGTATCACTCTGGGTGCACTCCAAAGGCACCAAACATATCTCACATCTTTATCCATTGTGAGAATACTTGGATAGTAGTTAATTGGTGGGGAAATCACTTACCATATCACTATTTGATGAAATCAGAAGATTTACTGCATTGGTTCCACATGTGGGACTATGACCCACCTCCATTTCTACATATTTCTATTTGTATGTATTTAGTTTTGATCCCATACATTGATGATGTGATTATTCTTTTTATGGGAATGATTGGAGGGAGAATTTAAGGATTGTATGTGCCCTATGGGAGAGAGATTCTCCATGTTAATTATGCTACATGTTTCAGGGAGAACATTGGGCAAACCATGTTTGTTTCATTGGATCTATTGCTTCCTTTTGGGATGGATTATTTGCATCTCATGAGAACTTTGGAAGAGCATTTCATGGAGGGATGGATTGGGAGACACTTAGCTTATGAGGGAATTTTATCACATGATAGTGTCACCAATGGTGGAGGAGAAGATTTGCAACACTCACCTTGTCAGTTGCTTGAGGACAAGCAACATTTGGGAAGGGAGGACTATAATATTCCCAATTAGCCATAAGCTAGTTGGAATATTAATTTTTGTTTTGTTGCTTTGTTTTATGAATAAGAGGAAAATGGAGGTCCATAAGTCTCCTTAATAATGAATAAATCAATGCCAATATAAAATTAAAACATCTTGGTATCTTAATTGAGCACCCTTAGGTGTGAAAAGGGGCTGGAACATCTTGACAGCTCAACTTTGACCAAATCAATAGTGTTATCATGGAGGAGTGGAAATCAATGAGGGATGACGAGGTTTTAGATGGAGACACCTTGCATGGAAGTGGGGTCATAAATGAATGGGGCTTAGCATTTGGAAGCTCATATCTTATAAAAGGAAGAGGATGGTAGCCATATTCATTATGTATTTGTATATGATATTTCTGAATATATGGTTTGTTTAGACATATAGCTTTCTTTGGTTGTTTAGCTGAGATTGCAAGTGTTGTTTAGTAGTGGATGTTCGTAATTGAGAATCACACCTCTTCCATTGAGAAGCTGTTGGAGGAGTCTTTTAATTCACTTCCACTATCATGCATTTGGCCAAAGCTTCATCTTACATCTACATCGTAGATCCTATTGAGGGTTGAGTTGTTTTGCAGGTTGCAACAGTGGAGACCATATTTGGGTCACTTCAGTACTTATTTTCAGTGGAGAAGGGTTCCTTTCCATTGGGATGAAAGTACGGAAGGCCCTTGTGCTTATTTTCAAATCTTGGCATTTAGCCACTTATTTATTTTCCCCTACGGTGTAGTTTCTTTCTAGATCTGCGTTATTTTGAGGGAGGAGTTGCAGGGTGGTTTTGGCACACCATTTGGAGAGGAGATTTTCTAGTGAAGGGATCAACCTTTCCTCTAGGATATCCATTGGAGGACGTTGCACTATTTCTTATATCAGATCAGCTACACTTTCAAGATCTATATGTTGCAATGAATCTTCAGCACTAAGGCTTTGATTCAAATATTGTACATGGTGTTTTTCTAAAAACCCTTTCGAGTTATTCATCAGAGGTTGTATAGTGCCTAGATCTGTATTATATCTATAATTTGTGGCATATATCAGCCCATGTTGTTTTGTATATTCATTTTCTATAGTAGTACCTTTAAAACTGCATTGTAGCAGTGTTCTGGTATTTTGATATATAGTAGCAGCACCTCTTTTGAGGGTTTTTACCATTGGAGGCTTTTTCTATCTTGTATTATGGTTTGTGGCCCATTATTTTACACATATATGTTGTTTTTATGATGAATGGAAGGTATCCATATTTGCCTCTTGAATTTATGTAATTTTTTACACTAGTATTCCATGGTTTTGCACTATAGTCCTGCTCGGCAACGTTATTGGTGGTACTACCTAGGAAAATTCCCCCAGAACCAAAAAGTTCTAACTCAGGCGTGTAGAGAACCCAAGCAGCTGAAGCAATGTGTCTAGTGTGACGACTAGCACCGTCCGCATATCTGACGTATGATAAGGAGGATGACGACATCTGCATGAAAAGAAAAATATTGTAGATGAGAAAAACACCTCAAAAACCAAAACATATCCAGAGACATCAAAACAATAGGCAAAACTTATATACATAAAATTACAAAGCATACACCTAGTGCGAAACTAAGCAAAATACTTCTTGAGATAGAACCCGTTGCGGGGCTCCGTGAGCAGAATTCCATTACAGTCCTGAAGTTCGTAAGCCCCTTTTGAGAGGACTTTAGTGACGATGTAAGGACCAAGCCATAATGGTTGGAGTGTTCCTGCCCCCAAGAGGTCATGTTTCTGATCATAGAGTAGAACAAGATCACCCTCTTGGAAAGAATGAGGCTTGACAGATTTTTCGTATTGAGCTTTGACTCGGTGCTGGTGAGCTTCGAGTGCTAGTGTGGCATCTCGACGAGTTTTTTCCAAATGATCGAGAAAGAGCAAGCGCTCTTCTATGGTTGTGGTGCCAGGCAGGAGTTCCGCAGCGACTTTGAGTGATGGAATTTCACACTCGATTGGAAGTACTACCTCCAGGCCAAATGCAAGTTGAAATGGTGTGAAGCCTATGGCATTTTTGACTAACGTTCGGTATGCCCATAACACGGAATACAATTTCTGATGCCGTGTGGTTTTATGGTTTCCAACAAATAGATGAATCAAGGTTTTGAGGACGCCATTTATAGCTTTGACTTGACCATTAGCTTGAGGATAATAAGACAAAGATTGATCTTGACGAAAACTTAGCATGGATGTTAATTCGGTCATCATATGATTCTAAAAGTGGGATCCATGATCTGTGACAATAGATAGGGGTACGCCGGACCGATAGATTACCTGATTGAACAGGAAGAGAGTGGCGGTTTCGCCATCAACCTTAAAAGTGGGAATGGCTTCCACCCATTTCGTAAAATAGTCGACAACAACCACGATTTAGTTGTGTCCATTTTCCGAAGTGGGATTGCAGGTGACGAAGTAAATTCCCCATTTAGCAAAAGGACCAGTGAAGATAACCGGATGAAGGGGGGAAAGATGAGCACACATTTTCTTTGTGAAAATTTGACATGCATGGCACTTTCGGACTGCTGTAATGTAGTCTTTAAACAAAGTGGGCTAATAGTAACCTACACGCAGGATTTTTTGGGCGGTATCTATGCCCAAAAGATGACCACTGCATGCCCCTACGTGGCAGTCATTCAAAACGCGTTCTGATTCATTGAAAGTGAGACAATGCTAGAGAACAGTATCGATACCACGGCAATATAATGTATCATTTAGCATGAGGTAGTGCTTTTCCTGGTGGTGAATACGACGACGGTCGTCGGATGTGAGAGTTGGGCAGAAGCGTTGGGTTTATAGGTAGACCAAAATGTCTCCACACCATGGGTCCGAAGAATCGACCAAGTATACAGATTCATCAGGAAATGGATCATGAGCTACCTCTCCTAGGTTGATTCTGGGAAGGTCCGATAATAATTCGACGAAAACAAGGAATTTCTTTTCTTTGGCAGCTGTGAAGACCAAATCAAATTGTTGGAGGATTATGATCCATTTGGAATATTTTCCTCCAATAATTTTTCGAGACAGGATGTGTCACATGGGGTTCTCCAAAGCAATAATCGTAGTATGTCGCAACAATATATAGTGTCGGAGTCGGGTGACGACAAAAACTACTGCCAGAGAAAGTTTCTCCACATGTGAATAACATAGTTCAGGTCCGATTAGACCTTTTGAAAAATAGTATATCACATGTTCATTGTCGTCACTGTGAACTTGAACCAGAACCATTCCAAGTGAGGATGGTGAGGCTGCCAGGTAGAGGAGAAATTCGCGTGAGTAGTCAGGGGCACTAAGGAGTGGGGCCAAAACAAGTGCATGTCTTAAAGCATCAAATGACCGTTGAGCTTGGTCATCCCACAAGTATGGTGTTCCTTTCTTCAATAATTGCATAAATCCTTTCGTCATCTCGGCATAGTTAACAATGAATCGACGTAAAAATTTTACCTTCCCCTGCAAACGTTGGAGTCAGAGGATGGATTGTGGTGCCAACAATTCAACAATTTCCTTAACCTTATCAGGATCAACCATAATCCCGTGCTTGGAGACAATGAAACCTAACAGGCACCCAGACTCAACCATAAATATGCACTTATGAGGATTCAGACGTATATTTTAGAATCTACACCTAGCAAAAATTTCTTTCAGATGAGCAAGGTGATCAGGTCGTTTCTTGGAATGGGCTGGAAGGTCATCCAAGTAAGCTTGTACAATATTTCGAATGTCATGGAAAGCGTAGTCCATAGCCCGTTGAAAAGTTGCTCCAACATTCTTTAGACCGAATGGTAGTTTACGATATGCAAATGTGCCCCAAGGACAAATAAAGTCAGTTTTATGCTTGTCTTATTTTTTTATCACAATTTGGTTATAGCCCGAGAATCCATCCATGAAGGCAAAATATTCGCATCCAGCACAATCGTCGAGAATCTGATCTATGAATGGCGTAGGATAATTGTCCTTGGGACAAGCAGCTTGCAGATCATGATAGTCAACACAAAGTCAGATGGTGCCTTGTTTTTTATCGATGGGAACCAGATTGGAAACCCATTTCGTTAAAGTAACGGGATAGATGAAACCAACATTTAAAAGTTTTTCTACCTCAATTTTGATGGCGGCCGCTTTGCACGGGTGGACAGGTCTGAGTCACTGCCGAACTGGTTTGGCATTGTCATAAATCTTGATTTCGTGTTTGACTATAGATGGTGTTGGAACACCTAATCCTACATGGGTAGGTGTGGAATATGAAAAGTCACAATGGAGTCCAATTGACCTTGGAATATGAAACCAAGAGTCACACCATTGTATTATAAATGTACATCTTTGTATAATGGAAAATAAGAAAGCCTCACGCTTATCCTTCATTGTGTTGAGTCTCTTGTGTGTGTGTTCTCATCTTCCTCATACACCATGTGTGTGATTCAACATGGTGTTTAACATGGTATCAGAGCCGGCGATTGCTGGCCATGCTCCAAATTGAGTGAGCCATTTGTGTTTATGGCCTGTGCATATCTGCATTTTTGCAGCATTTAGAGAGTTTTTTGCAGCAGTGATTTTGCAGACATTTTGCAGCACTCAGACATTGACTTTGAAGAAGAGCAGCAGTTTTGTTGAAGAAGCACATCTCAAGTTTTTTACTGCTGGAAAATACATCCTACTGCTGCTTTAAAGTCTGGAGTCTCAGTTTTGCTCCTCTGCTGCTGAAAAAACAAAAAAAATACTCTGCTCTCTATTCTCTGCTGTTTTAAAACAAAAATAATAATAAAATAAAAAAAAATTTACTACTCTCAGCACTTTCGACCTTACCCAGCCCTCGGCCCTCCACTCACAGTTCAATTTACCCGCCCTCACCTCTCAATGCATACACAACGCAGCATTCACTCCAGATAAACCCTTTCCATTACCCCTTATCCCTCCACTCCACGGCCCTTATCAAGCGCTCACCAGTTCCATGGCTCCCCAATTCCTCACGCCGCCCCTCCAGCTCTGCGTTCAACCATTCACCGCCCCCCTCACTGCCCATTCGCCCTCCCATACCTTACTCCCTTTGTGCATAGTCTCCCTTCCTTACGCTGCCCACGGCACCACCGGAACCCCCTCTGTCGACACTCCGTCTTCCCATGGCCTTGGGCCACTTGATACCCCTTTGAATTTCGATTGTTTAATTTTTTTTAACGTTTTTAAAACCTCCCCACCCACCATTTTGAATTCACCCTCCTCCATATGATATGCCTCCCCCCCATATAATATCCCCCACAATTTTTTCGATTTCTTAATATTTATTTTTTAAAAATCCATTTTCCCCATTTTTAGTACCATCCCCCTCCTCCATATTTTAATACCCCCTCTCCTTTTTAATTCGTTCCCACCTCTTTATTTAATTCGTTTCCTCCCATTTAAAGTTAATCCACTCCCTTTTTTAAATTCTTTTTCACTTTAATTTTTTATTAATATAAAAAAATAAAATAAAAAAAAGAAAGAGGAAGGTTTCCATTTCCATATTAATTAATTCCTATTTTAATTCCCCTCCTTTCACATTATTTTAAATAAGCCCTCTCCCACTCCATTAAAATTTCCCTCCCCATTTAAATTCTTTCCATTATTCCAATTTTTTTAATTAATTTTTAATTAAAAATAAAAATAAAAATAAATAAAAATAAAAAACAGCAGAGAGAAAGAGGAGAGAAAGAAGATTTGAACAGCAAAAAAAGAGAAATCGACATATGAAGAAGATGGACTGAATATATATAGAGAAATTTGCAGATTTGACATTGACATAAGGGTGATTTTTTTTGAAGAAATTTACATGAGAAGACAAGATTGAAAACAACTCTTTGAAGAAGAGAATTCAGCTACCTCAAAGGCTTCTTGCATAGTGTTTTTGCTGCACATTCACATATTTTTGTAGAGATTTTGTATTGAACTCACATTGTGAGTGAATTTGCCTCTTCATTCATAGTTGGAATCAGAAAATTTGAGTTGTTGGATTGTTGATTGCCCTCCATCATTTGAGGAGCACACTTTGTACTTTGAGAATTCTTTGGAGTCATTTGTATTTGTTGCATCACATTGTAAACGGGTGCATTTTCGGTTAAAGCCGACACCCTTTCATTCATTTTTGAGCCTAAATTGTTGAAAATGGCCAAAATCAATGAGGCATTAATGTTGTTGAATGACCTCATTCATTCCAATGTTGATGACATGATAAAAATGAGCAAGGATGTTCTTTGTAAAATTCACAGTTGTTTACAAGATGCACATGAGAAGATTGAGTTTTTACAGTTGGAATCTCAGCTCCAACAAGAAGAACTTCAGCAAAAGAGTCACCATTCTGAACCTGTTTCTGTTCAGAAGATTGTGAAAGACTCTCATCAGAAGAAAGAAGATAAAGTTGTAGATGATTCACATTCAGTTCCTTGTACTAGAGCAGATGTACATGCAAATGCAGCAGCTCAACCTGCACTTCTCAAGCCCATCATCAGACCTTGGGAAGAGCTTGTCCACAACAAGCACCGCACTGGTCTTGGATATGACAAGGATGTGTCCTTTCATATTCCAGACTACACCAAGCCCATCATATTTCAGAGTGCCGGATTCCTGTATGACAGTTCACCTGCAGCCATTCCAGATCCTGTTCCACTTCCACAACAGATTGAGAAATGCCAACACTGTGATCGAGTTGGTCATATGAAAGATCATTGTTTTGATCTTCATCCATGCAAGCATTGTGGTCGGCACACCCATTCTTCAGACAGATGCTTCAGACACAAGCCTCCTGCAAGAACCAAGATTCATCTTGGATGGATCGCTTCTTGGCAATGGGCATCAGCAGCCAAGAAGATGTTTACGACACATGTTAGAACTTGTTCACAGATATTGAGAAAACTTGCAGTTGAGTTTTCACCATCATCTCACCTTGTCCCTGACAGGGGGGAAAATGGTGGTCATGTACAAGCTTCGACATCAGATCAAGCGAGCCTGAGCCACAATCTCTCATTCCATGTTCAGAGTTGTAGCTAGCAGTTCAAGCGAGCCTGAGCCACAATTCGTCATTCCGGATTCAGAGATGTAGCCAGAGACACGGATGCCTTCGGAGGGTGGATAACCTAAAACCATCATCTTTGGTTGGTGGATAACCTAAAACCATCATTTTCGGTTGGTGGATAACCTAAAACCATCATCTTTGGTTGGTGGACAACCTAAAACCACCACAGGTAGTAGACCTCCCTTCTTTTAGGTCGAAGGTCTCCCTTTTTTATGAGGGACAATTCCTCTAGCAGAAGCTTTCAGCTTCTTGCCAGTTTTGGAAGAGTTCCGGGAACTGCAACAAGTTTTGTGTTCCAGTGTTTGTGGTCATCCTAAAACCACCTCTTTTTTCCAAAATTTCAGAGAGTTGATTCAGCCCAAGTGCTGCCATGTATACTTTGCAGATTTGTATTACAACTCTTTTCTTGGACTCACACATACCCCTTCGGATTAAGGGGGGATGTTGGAACACCTAATCCTACATGGGTAGGTGTGGAATATAAAAAGTCACAATGGAGTCCAAGTGACCTTGGAATGTGAAACCAAGAGTCACACCATTGTACTATAAATGTACATCTTTGTATAATGGAAAATAAGAAAGCCTCACGCTTATCATTCATTGTGTGTTTAGTCTCTTGTGTGTGTGCTCATCTTCCTCATACACCATGTGTGTGCTTTAACATGGTGTTTAACGGTGGATCTGGCAGAATTTCATCATAAGACTTGACAAACACATCGCCGGAACTACCACGAAGCCCTTGAAGCGTGTATTTCCTCAATGATGAAATACTGTCCAATGCGAATATTTTCCACGATACCCGTTTTGACCGAGATATCAATGAGCATTGTCTTAGAAAGATTACTCATGTTCCCTTTTGAATCGATAGTTTGAATAGTTGTGTAAGCGGAGAGAACCATCTCAGGTGGGTCAAAGGATGGGAATTCAATTTTTATCACGTCTGAGTCGATCATCAAAGCGCGATGGTGAAACTCTCCCCAAGGTCATTCTTCTAGAGACATGATATCTCGAATAGCTTCTTCTGTAGGAAAGAATTCATTGAGGGGATCCTTAGAGAGAAATGTGATGGCTGGGAAGTTTGTACCTTTGGTCGAAACCATAGCAATGGAGGGTTCAGATGTAATTTGGATGCCTTGGTAGGCCAACTTGGCTGGTGAGAGCGACATCTGATCTCCATAGGAATCAATGTCTGAAGGTGCCAGGAGGATCCATGGGTTGATAAAGCCATCGAAGGTGGTGGATATCATTGCAACCCCCTAGCAAAAATCTACGGCGGCCCCGAGAGGAAAACGCTGTTGGAAGAATGCCTTGAGAAGATGTGCAATCTCTTACGACATAAGAGTCGGGATAGCCTCGTAGAGGTGCAGTGCTACTTGTGCGTGGAATAGTGGGGGTGTAGAAGGATAATGGAGGTCCACTGTGTTCGATTTTCCCATCAATGGAAATAGGATGATCGGAAGGCGGAAAACAATGTGGGTCTGTAGCATGAGACCAAGCTGCCGACCAAGAAATATATTATTATCGAGATGGCGATCTACGACTTCAACGTCCATGGTTACCGTTTTCCCACTCAAAGTGATGGGAAAGCTAGCAAGGTATCCTTTTGGGAGGAACACGTGGCCTTCGAAAGCTTTGAGGGAATTCGACGGTGGTGTTAAGGTAGGAGAACCTAAAGTGAGCCAGCAATCTTGTGACATAACGCAAGTCGAAGCACCTTCGTCAATGATAGTGCGATGGATTGGTCTCCCTTTCGACACAACCTGCACTTGGAATGTGAGTTGGTGTGAGAGGTGAGTTTGAGATTTTTCCATATCAAAGATAGCTAGCATGGAATCCTGGGGGTCTATTCCACCAATGGCCGAAAGCAAGGGTTTCCTTTGTGCTGGACAAGTTTGCAATACTTCGAGAGCAGAAATAGTTGATGGTGCTTGTGCCAAATCTTATACAATGTTGTATTTTTGGGCTGTATGTCCAGAGGTGTTATGAGTCGTGCGTCGAAGTGTCCCTTTGGGGGGACGAATCACGGGATCAGCAGTAGGTTGTTCGATATGCAAATCGTTGGTCGGTGGTGGAGTTGAACTAGTACTAGGTTCTTTAGCATCGATGGTAGGATTTCCATAAAGCTTGGCTCGTGTTTGGAGTTCAACACTTTCAATGCCATAAATGGCGGATGATCCTTCATCGGAAGGATGTGAACCACCATTACCCCGTTGCTGGGGTTGTGGCGGGTTGTCAACCATGTGTTGGTGTTGCTGCTGTTGATTAGGGAAAGGATTATGAAGAACGGCAGGTGTTCACCTAGAATCCTTGTTTGTGATAAAATCGGTGCATTCCTGCAGCCGAGGACATTTGTATTTCAAGTGGTCCTCCGCACAGATCTTGCAAGGAAATTTCATGGGTTTATCCTTCCCTTTATTTTTTTTGGCAGCGTTTTTCTGATTGTCCGACTGCTCTTCTGAAGAAGATGTATTTTTCTTATTCTTCTTATTCTTTCCACTAGGTTTTTGTGAATTTTGCACAGAATTTACCTCAGCGGTAGGAAGAGTAGTCGTTTGGTTAGGGGCAGTGGCAGTCGCAGATGGCTGGGAGGTTTTCCCTCGAGACTGTTTTGTGGCTACACCAGAGATTGTGCCAACAAGACCATCGGCGTGAGCTCCAGTTTTCTGAGTAGCGGGAGGATTTGGGTTACCAGAGGCATTGGGGAGTAAATCATATAGCGTGCCAAATTGTGAATAGATTAAATCCAAATGTTGGGCACAACGAATGCATTGATCTTCTGTAACCGCACCGGATAGGCCAATGTATTTAGAGATGTGGGGTAAGAGAGACTTACAAAACAAATTAGATAGAAGATGATTTGGGATTGGCGCTTTGACTAGCCTCCTCCTACGCCTCCATTCATGAATGTGATCAAAGATGTGGGTGGCGGTGTCTTGGTCAGCGAGGCTAACAGTTCCGTTCCGGTTTCAAATCTGATTGGTAATTGGAAGTTCTTTAGAAAATCCATCGCTAAAGCGCCAAAAGTGTTTATGGCGGTGCATGGCAATTCAATATACCACTTGGTGGCATTGCCTGTAAGGGTGCGGGGAAACAGTCGAAGCCGAACACTATCATCCACCATGGAATTAGATATAGACCATAAATGAAAGGTGGTGATATGTGCGGCTGGGTCTTCCCTTTGTTCCTGGAGAAATTTGGGATGTCGAAGGAATCTTGTGCGCATCGGGAGGCCGCAGCGGTTGTATTAATGGTGTTGAAAAAATAATTTATGGGGGGGGGGGGGGGGGGTGAATCGTATTTAGTGCATACAATCAAACTTTTAATTTTTCCTTTCTAGAAACCCAGAACCTACTTCATCGAAGGCAATAGAGTATATACGCGGATATCCTTGCGTAACCTCGTATGTCCGTAAATCTAATTATGTGTTTGAATCTTAACTCGTATCATCACATTATTCATTCATCGTATATTTAAAAAGTAAACGGTGCAAGAGCATAATGTATCTATCATAATACATGCAAAATAATATGAACAATTTCGTGATTTTTAGGTGGAAACCCAATTCGGGAGAAAACCACCGCTGCCGTTGCTTTAGCCTTCAAATTTTATTATTAAGAAAAATTCTTACAATCATGTACTGGTGCAGACTCAAACCAGCACGCAGGCACCCACCTGCAAAAGGCTACAAACTTCTCTCGTTTACCAGCCTATCCTGGAAGGGAGCTACAACCCCCGGTTTCCTCGCTACCCGCCCTCTCCTAGAAGGGAGCTTGCGACCCCCCGAACTAGTTTACCACCCTCTCCCGGAAGGGAGCTACAACTCCTCGACCGAAGGCTCAACCTCAACACCATACGAAGGCATCACGGCCGACTAATTTTCAAACTCGGATCAAATGCCCACAACCTCACCGAACAACAATCATAACTTGCTCATTGTTTCAGCTTAACAAAGAGACCACCGTAACTTTAATATCGATATAACGTACTTTAGAATAGATATGTAGAAACACATTCAACCTTCAGCAACCATTAGATCATAAATCATACACGCTTTTATTTAATCAGACACGCGTATATACGCGCTTTCCAGAAGACGAACCCGCGTATACTTCAGTGCATTTTCCAAGGAAAAACCCTAACTACGCATACGCACTTTTCCTTCCACAGACCCGCGTATACACGCGCTTTTCATGAAACGAACCTGCGTATAGATCTATAAAAGATAAACTTTGCAGTACAGACCAGATCTATGAACTTACCCAGATTTCTTCAATCTCTTCAATAGGATTGCGCCAGGTCTTCTTCACTTCTTTTCAGATCATCCTTGACATTCACCATTTCTAGATCTAGAGATCTTGAGCCTTCATCATTTTCATAGGTGCATCATAGATTCAGATCTATCAATTAGGAACAGGGTTCAACCATACAGATATACTTCAGAGTGAAGTATTCATCAAAGCCCAGACACATGCACACCTGTTGCACAATGATTTTCTTCTCCTTATATAGGGTTACCCTTCATCAATACCACGAGTCAAAACCACATAACTTCCAATGGTATTCCTGGACGGGATCACATAGGCGAACCATCGTTCAATACAATGGGTCAATACCATGGCAGTTACCCCTAGTTTTACAAATTTAGAGCGCTTTTTCCCATACGTGACTTGGCACGTTATTTCCCGTGTCCATACGCTACTTCGTCTAGACAGATCCGCATATGCCTTGAGACATACTCTTTTCATCATGTTCTGGCACATACTGATATTCCTTCCATCATTACCTTCTATACTCATTGTAGATACATCAGATTTACATCATTTAACAATTTTATCAAGTCAAGAACAACTTCGTCAAGTAGGTTGCCATCATCTTCATCAAGTGGGTTGCCATCAAGGACAACACTCTGCATCATATTGCCAACAATCTCCCCCTTTGGACTTGATGGCAACCACGATGGTGTTTGATCACCATAATAGATAGATACATTAAGCACAACCATTATTCATGATATTCAAACACCATGTCACTCTCCCCCTTTGACATCAAGGGCAAAGGGCGGATCAAAACCAACACAAGGTTTTTCCCCTCATGTAGACATAAGAGCTCTGCAGATCTGATGTGTACTGAAGTTACCATGCTCCTCCTGAGTTCATGCTGAATCTTCAAACATATTTTTCAATGAAGTACATGATTCTATGACCTTCCTATCACCAAGACTCATACTTACATCAAATATCCAACCAAGTGGATTTACATATGCAACTCAAATACCCAACCAAGTGGGTTTACACATTTTGACCCAACTACCCAACCAAGTGGGTTTACAAATTTGAACAAGTCCTTACATGAATGAATATTACAATTTACATCATGGGTCTCAACATGACCTTTTCATCAAATTACAAGTATGACTTTTCACAACCAAAACCAAAAGGACCTTAAGAGAGAGATCAAGTTTCAGAACCATCATAATGCCAAAAATGCATTATTCTCAGCTAGGCTAATGCTCCCCCTAAAATTGTGCATCCTTTCCATGTGACCAAACTCCTCCTTAGCTTGAGTAACAGCATCAGAGATACCAAACAACACCATAGCTTGTGATGAAGAATGCTGACCCAGAAACTTTTTCAGCAACCACCCATACGCGGTTTTTTGTGTATGAACTCGCGTATATACGCGACTGTCTTTCAGGAAACCCGCGTATCCAATTTAATCTTCTGAAATTAAGAAGATCTGATCTTCTGAGAGGTAGAGACCATTCCCAGCTTCTGTCTGAGATATTCAAATGCTTCCTTGGGTAGAGGTTTGTTAAATATATCAGCAACTTGTTCTTTGGAGGGAACATACTCCAACTTCACCTTTTTTTCAAGCACTTATTCACATAAGAAGTGATACTTGATGGGAATGTGCTTGGTCTTGGAATGCATAACAATATTCTTTGAAATATTGATGGCACTTGTATTATCACACAAAATGGAGATAGGAGGTGAACATTTGATTTGAATGTCTTGTAAGGTTTGCATCATCCAGAGAAGTTGAGTGCAACATGATGCGGCAGCCACATATTCTTCTTCTGTTGTAGATATGGCAATAGAGCTTTGCTTCTTGCTGAACCAAGATACCAACCGGGGCCCCATATAGAATGC